>CM029012.1:224713468-225259425 GCA_016801055.1 Panax notoginseng | reverse complement strand
ATACATGGTACAGAAAACAACTGAATACTTTATTACAACAATTGTCGTATAAAATACAACAACAGATATGCTGTAAGTTTGGATACAAATATATACCAAATGTGACACATGTCCCAACCGTGGACAGCACCTCACATGCACCTTACATAAAGGTATAGTCAAAAATTATTTTAGAAATGATAATCTTGGGAATGCTCAAGGAAACCTTCGTACATGGGAGACCATGCATCTAGGTTATGATAGATATCATATGGCCACAGAATTATCCTTGGTTGACCCCATAGACCCCAAAGAAAAACGAGAAGATTACTATCATATTCTTCCCAATGGTGAGTCTTCTCTTGACCAATCATTATCTCTACTGTCTCTAATTGAGAATTATACTTCAAACAAACACCAAGATTATATAGGTAGTGCTCGATATATACTCAGCAAGTGGATGAGCACATCCCTGTCTTATGATGACACGAGGTTGTATGTCGTTAGACATCTTGTATGATAGTGGCAAACCACCCTTCCAACGTTGGGTACACCTTACCCTATTGAATTCACCAAATAATAACTACTAAATGAACTTTTCTATAGTGCTTCGGGAGAACATCCACAGCTAGAGACCACCGTTCTATTTCCCCGTTACCCTCGCTCGACCCAGCTACACTCTTATTACCTGAAAGGAATTGTGAAGCAAAAGGGTGAGCACAACTAGCTCAGTAAAGAATATCATGACTAAAGATAATTTAATTATCAATAGCCTTCATCAACAATAAATCAGAGATTTAGAACATATGGTAAATGATAAAAATTTCAACCATAGTTGCAGCGGAACGAGCAATCCATTATAAGAGTCAAATAGACTATAAAGTCTATTATCTTCTCCATGTTAAAAATCCACCAACAATGTTTTATCCCTGTAACATCAATCAACAATTCTGGTCCACAATCATATGAATAACTCATAATCATAACTGTAGTTCTAAATTCCTCTTCTCATCCAGGACGAAGATAATTTTCATCACCTATCTTTACCTGAAACATCAAAGATCATGGTTACACCAAATCACATTTCCTGTTCATAATCATACTAATAACTTCATCTTTGCACTACGGCCAAAGATATTCATCAACAAGTCATCTTTGCACTACAGGCCAAAGATATTCGTCAACAGTTCATCTTTGCATTACTGCCAAAGATATTCAACAACAGGTCATCTTTGCACTACGGCCAAAGATATTCATCAACAGACCATCTTTGCACTACAGGCCAAAGATATTCATCTACAATTCATCTTTGCACTACAGGCCAAAGATATTCCTCAACAATTCATATTTGCACTACATGCCAAATACATTAATACCTCAAAGAATATATAATCATTTAAGAATTTATATAAACAATAATTATAACCATGTTGATCATTTCACCTTTGCACTTAAGCTAAAGATATTCAATTATAAATTCAATGGTCATGATCATACCAGTCAACAATTCAACTTTGCACTACTGGCCAAAGAGAACCCATAGTCATGATCATACCAAAAATCTACCCATCTTTACACTCAAGTCAAAGAGAAATATCATCATTAGGGTTATAAAAATGTTATATATGATAATAAAATCAATATAATCAACATATAGATTTAATCTCAAGAGTAATATTCATAAATCAACTATAATTTGGTTAGAAAAAGAAACCAATTTTGTCGTGAATAGTAACTCGTGAATAGTAACTCATGAATAGTAACTCGTGAATAGTAACCCCGACTCAAAAAGGTAGAAATTCCACAATAAAATTCATACCAATACTTCGGTATAATGACATTGAAAGAATAACATTTCTTAAGCTTATAAACAATTTATTTTAATTGTTTACACTTTACTAATTAATGCATTTAATCATCATAAAATGTCAACTCTTAAGATTTCATCATCAATAGCCAAAACCCTCATCAAAAATCTGCATATACCTCATATAGGATTCTCAAGCCATAAAATCCTATTTTTCAATTTTCTTACTTCACATAACATATTTAATTTATTTTCTCATAACTTGTCTATTTTCATTAAAAATACCAAATCAGTTCCAAAAATATTTCTTTTCTGGGATTTACCAGAATATAGTCCCATATTGAACATATATTTTTCTCAGAATTTTTAAAAGTCATTTACTATTTTTCATATGGTCAAAACAGCCGAATATTTAGACATTTATCAAAAATTGTACTTTTGTCCAAAAATTCTGAAATTAACAGAGTATACTTCCATCATATACATGTACTCCCAATAAAAATTTCATCAATTTTGGAGTTAACCACAAGAAATTATAAGCAGTTACTTTTAAAATAGTCTTTTCTCATAAAATTCATAACTCTCAATCTATACATCCAAAAATTACCATTTTTGGACACAATCAATAAAACTCATCAAAATATCATTTCAAATTTTTCCAGAATTTTTGAAGTTCAGAAAAATTACGAAACTGAAAAACATAACAACCCTTAAAATCCCTACTATCCCTTACTATCCCTTACTATCCCTTACCTCAAAAGAGCAGTACTTCTGACTGGATATCGGATATGATGCTGAAGGAAACTTGCACTGATGAATAGCAACTCACCAAGTATCTAAAAACTCACAAAATATGCTTCATAATATTGAGAGAGAAAGAGAGAAAGCTTATGTTTCTGGTGTGATTTTCAATTCTAACTTAGCCCTCTATTTATAGGAAAATTTTGGTAGGTTTGACCTGCAACCTGATGGCTTTACCTGCTACTATTCCCACCCACCACATTTGAAATATAATTCAGCACATTTCTTCACCAACCACAAGTGGGGCCCACCAATTCTAGAATTTTCCACCAAAAATGATTTATAACCTGATTTCTGAATCAGCCACCTCTTAAAATTCATAACAAATCATACGTTCATTTTTAACGGTTCAAAATTTGTGGGCATATACTCAACTTATATATGTATAACATATCCAAAAATTACCACGATCCAACGGTCGGATTAAAAATTATAACCCCCGTAAAATATCTCAAAAATCCTGATTTTTAATACCTCCATTCCGACAAAAATACGGATAAAAATCTCAACATTAACTCCTTCATTTTTAACCACAAAATATATCCCTCGTTTATATCCACATAAAATAAATATTTCCTTATCATATGAATCAATAATTAATTATTCACAAATAATATAACAGTCACATTTATGACAACCAGGCTGTTCCCAGGAAAGAGGGGGCTTTCCAATAAGAATTTCTCCTACTGGCGCGCAATTAGATAACCAAACCTCTCCTTAGACAGAACTTTCTAGACATTGCCAATAATGTTATCTAATAATATTATTCAAATAATATGAATTATTGATCTGATAATGGGAAATATTGTGCAGTGACAATTATTGAACAACAATAATATAAAATTTCAACGTAGCAATTATTGAATCAATAAAATAAAATATTGAACAGTAATTACTGTAACAATTATTGAGTAGTGCCTTCTTACGTAAGGATCAATAATTCAAAAATACTGTGTAAAACAGTGTGCTACTGTGCAAACACTCGTATTACTGTATTTTAACCACCGGGTATTCCAACAGTGTTAACGGTAACAACTACGCCGTTAATTATAAAACCTCAATTTTTGTCGTTATCTTCATCCGACAGTTATTCTGTTATGGGGCTCACAAATAGCTGCGCCGTCGTACGAATATTCCCCGATAGAAAGAATATTTCACGACCAAACGAATATTCCCCGACAACAATGATTATTTTATAACCACTTGCTTATTTTGAAAAAAAATTTATATTTCACCCATAACTTTAAACTTTTATCAATTTAACCATTTACTGAATAGTAATTATAAAAAAATTGAATATTTTTATTTCATAAAATTCGAGGTCTTACAATCGACCTAGTACCTGGTGCTAGTTTTCCAAACCTGCCTGCTTATCGAATGCTACCTGCCTTTTCATTTAAGCCCATTGCGCTAACATCGTTCAGTTCCTGGGCCTGCTATCATCTAGGGATTCTTTTTTCTGGGAAAATGAGATGCGTTGGAAACCAACTAGAGTACGTCCTTCCTGCACGCTAAGTAGGGGTTTAGAGATAGCCCCCATGTCAGATGGTTGAAAAAAGTGGTTATTGTTATCGGTCGTATAACTGGTTTTAGCTCTGGACAAAAGATGGGAACCAAGGAGTCAGACCAAAAATAATTAGTTCTTTGATCCATTTGGTGTCCAGAAATCCCTCATTGATAGATATAAAGAGAACTTCTCCACTGGTGTGTGTGTTTCCACAGATGAGAATAAGACTTTCCAATTAATTAGAGTATCAAGATCTCTTTTTAGATCTTCTTTGATTGTGTCCCAAGCCTCCATTCACTAAGAAAGGGGAAGGTGCCCTTTCCAGCAAACGGAGGTTGAAAAGCCGTAGTACGCTAGCGCAGAAACAATGAAGAATTTAAGTGCAAGTTTGCTCGGCGGAGATGTCGTGCGATGCGGTGAGATAAAATTTTTTTTAAATGTGGAATTTTTGACTAAAAATACTTTTATAAAAAAAATTAAAATAGTGTTTGGCAAAAAATTATACTTTTGTAATTTGTACTTTCGCCAAAAGTATCATTAAATATAAATATCTACTCTTTAAAAGTATTTTCGAATAATTACCAAACACCAAAATACATTTATTTTTGATTTAGAAGTGCTTTTAGTTCTAAAAACTCCTTGAAACGAACTCTAAGTCAAACACGTAATATTTTTAACACGGTGAACGAGTCTGGTCGAGTTGAGTTTTGACATGCCGAGTTCAAGTGATACCGAGTTTTAAAATGATTTTAAATATGTTGTTTGAATTGAACTTCTTTAGATACAAATCAAGCTCAAACTCAAGTATAAGTGAGAATAATCCGGCTCGAATCGAGTTAATTCAAATTTAAATATATATGTATATAATATATAAAATGGCAATATGGTCATACACAGCTGTGTATGTTTTATTTGTGCACAAACTGTCAAAATTACGTCATTTTGGTAAATTTGTTTAAAAAAAATAGTTTCTCTCCTCCCAAATCAAAAACCAAAAACAAATCTGTCAAAACTACATATTTTTACGGACTGTGCACAAATAAAATATACACATCTATGTATGACCATTATTGCCTATGTAAAATTAATTATTTTAATTAATTAAATACTATATCAGTCAAGTTTAAAGTAAACTCGAGTCGAATTTGGATGAGCTGAATTTAAAATAACAAAGCTCGAGTAGAACACAACAAAGTTCAAGCTTAATTAGTTCGTTTAATTTGAATTGACCACAACATAGTTTGAGTTCGATTCGTTTAATTAAACGAATACGATTCTCTATTCGAGACACAAATCGAGCTGATCCAAGTTTAAATAAGTCTGAGCCGCACTTTATTCGCAAATAGCTCTATTCGTTTAAGGCTCTAATTTATTTTTTACTTGAGAAAAAGGACCAAAGATTGAAGAAGAAAACAAAGGGTGAGATTATAAATGAAAAAAAGTTGGACCACTTAAGGTGATGTTTGATAAAATTGAGCAATTAAGATCTGAATGATTAGCATATCTTAATAAATTATTAAATTAGATCATCTGAATGAAATAATATCTGAAGTTAAAAAATTGTTTGGTAACTAAAAAGTTTAAAACATCGGAATGACTTTTAAATTTAAAAATATATCAATTTAAAATATCTCAAATTGACTTTTTAAAACTCAATAATGATCTTAAAATTTAGAATGGAGAGAGTACACTATTTATAGAGGCTTCATAGATTTAAATTTTTCATTAAGACAACTCTTAATGATTTAAATTTATACTTTTCCCTTATCGACTATGAGACGATAGGAAGTAAATAAAATTTTAGCAAATAACGTTTCCTTTTTACTAAATCAGATATAGATATGTTAAGAAGTATTAAAAGGTAAACAAACACCAAATTATTTGTATTTAAACCACTTTTGGCAAATTAAAAAAGAAAAAGTAAATGATCACATATGTCAATTTTTGTACCCAAGTACACTATTGATTATCAGCATCAAGGCATCCTTTATAAATACTCTCCCACTTGCTACACAAAATTCAGAGAGAAGAATCTCTAGGGGGCCTAAAATTATCTCTAGGCCACCCAGCCTTATATGATGCATGATGGAATTTTATTCACAATTAATTGGTCAAATTTATACAAACAAGATTACACAAAATGATTGACGTTTTGAAATTTGATTTTTATCTTTAATATATAAAGCAAAATGATACTTTTACAAGAGAAAAAAACTAAAAAAATAAATATTCACAAGAGTTTTCTCGCAAGAATAAAAAGTTGGTCTCAATTCATGTTAGACACGATTACTAATTTTACAAATTTTTTGATGTGAAAATATCAATATTTTCTTGTGCTTAACCTAAAAGGTAAACTTTAGACTTTTGAGTTGATCTTTTGGGGTCCATATAATTTAATTTTGTTGAAATTTAAAAAGTAAGTGGGGTATTTTAGATATAAAGACAACATTAATAAAGAAATTCAGAATCACTGTCCAAACATGGTCTAAAAGTATAAAACTAAAAAACTAAAAATAAATAATAATAAAGAATTAGAAAAAGCATTTAACATCTCATTATTTTCCTAGAAAATGCAAAAGAGTAAAGTGCTATATACATAATATATTGTACATTTATTATTTTCTATTTCAATTTAAGTGAGCCAATTTATTTGACATTTAATTTCAAAACAAGAATACTTGAAAAACTTTAATTTTGCTTCCTATTATACCTTAAAAAAAAGTCATGGAACATGCATATATATATATATATATATATATATATATATATATATATATATATATATATATATATATATAGCTTCATCCACAGCAACCGGTTGCTGTGGAGCAACCCCTTTTTTGGCTTGCTGTAATTTTTTTTTTACTCCTGCCGTTACAACAAGAAGCTAAAAAAGAGGTTGCTCCACAGCAACCGGTTGTTATGGATGGAACCCCATATATATATATATATATATATATATATATATATATATATATATATATATATATATATATATATATATATGTGTGTGTGTGTGTGTGTGTGTGTGTGTGTGTGTGTGTGTTTTGATATCTTTTAAGTCATTGTTATTGCAGTGTGGGTAGAATTTAAACCCATGCCTAATGGCAGTAGAGGTTGGTAAGCACACCGCTGGATCCTATGTATCATGCATAAATTTTAATACCCACATTCTGAACGTTTCAATACAAGAATTGGACAGTTCCTGCTTGATAACATGACCATTTAATATGTGACATCCCAAGCTAATCCAAAAAAAAAGAGAGGTTAACTTATAATTAAATATACAGCAAAAACATGTTTATAGTGAAAAATATTTTTTAATTACATAAAACAAATACAAATTTAATACACAATAAAAATTGGTGCATACTCCAAACATGTCAATGAATAAATGAAAAACGAATTAACACATGTAGGGTAGCAAGTGATGCTATCCGATCCGATCTGAATTATGTCAAACTCGAACTGAACTCGAATACTATGAGTCGAACTCGAACATGTTCGAGTAACATTATCCAACCTGCATGCATGTGCGAGTTTGGATCGGTAACTGCTCGCGAACATGTTCGAGTTCGTGAACATAATCGAACATGTTCATGTTCACGAACATCACCTTGTTCACGAACATCACCATGAAACTTTGAATGATTGAATATTATTTTTTTTAGGTGAAACAAAAGGAAAAAAAAAATATTCCTTCTATTTCATAAAAAGAGTTTTATTTAAGATTTTTTTAATAATGAAATTGTAAAATTCTAATATTTAAAATAATGTGAATTTAGTTGATTTAGATTAATTCAATATCTAATAGACTAATATTGTTAACCTTGAAATGTATTAATACCAAATACTTCCTCCATTATTAAATATAAGTAATAAGAGCAATTGATCAAGTATGACTTTTTAAAGTCGATGGAAATATTTTTAATTCAAAAAGACATGATAATTAACTTTTAAATACAATAAATCTTGAGAATTAATTTATAAAAAGTTTATTATTTTCATAGTTATATTGTTTAAAAAGTTAAAACTAAATAAATTAACCGCGATTGTAAGATCAAAGGCTCAAAGCCATTAATAGACTTTATTTCATTTTTAGAAAAACCTTTTTGCTTATTTTAATTTAAATTAATAGCTCATTTTAATTTCATGCAAACGGTACTATGACATATTGTTTTAATTAATTAATTAATTTGATTATTAAACACTACTTTTTGCACTAAATATGATTACTTAATTGCATAAATCAAAGTTAGTCAATCACTTTCTGTCACTGTTTGACAAATACACCGCAAGTCTGTAATATTAAAAAATTCAAAAATTATTATAGTTAATAGCTGATGAAATATATAACACTAATTGTACAATGACTATAATGAAATCTCGATATATTGATGACTTTATTTATATGATGTATGACATGAGTCATAATTTATTAAATTATTAGTGATGTAAATTGTAATAATCCAACAATCATTGTTAAAACTTTTATGAAAATATTAAAATTATTTTAATTAAATTAGAGGTGAAGAAGTACACATTATTATTTATTAATTATTTAATAATTTTTTTTTACTTATAATCAATTATTTAAAAAATAAAAATATGTTTAAGTAATAATAAAAATTACTACAAATTTAACAATTATTGATAAGACAAACTCTAGAATTTAATACTCCCCCTCCGTCCCTTTTTAAATGTCATTTTAGAAAAGTGTTTTTGTCTCTTAATATTAATTTGTCGTTTGAAAATTTTAATTAAGCATTAATTGCTTAGTTTCTAATATTACCTCTCAAGTATTAAATATATTTTGGTTCAATGAGTTCTCTCACTACTTTCTAAGTTTCTATCCAATAAGTAACATTATCTTATTCCAATCCAAGGGTAATATTGACATTTAAAGTTATTTTTAACTAAAAAACATAGTATTAATTGTTTTTCTTAATATGTTTGTCCACTTTTAAAAAGAAATAATAAATGACGGAGAGAGTATGAAATAACTAACTATTTTATTTAGAATTTTAAAAACATTAAAACATGTAAGGTAAGAAATACAACTCGAACTCGAACATCTTACAAGTAACTCGAACCGAACTCTAACTAGTTGATCCGAATCGAACCCGAATTATCCGCGAGCTGCTCGAGTCAAACTCGAAACGAATTCGAACAAGACGATCCGAACCGAACTCGAACTGTTCGCGAACACAGTCGAAATGAACCACATGGTTCACGAACATGTTCGATCGAACAATCGAACTTAACATTATGTGCGAACTTGACTCGAGTAATGACTCTTATCGAACTCGATCCGAACCAAACTTGAACTGAACCGAACCGATTCGCGAACGGGTTCGGTTCAATTCGTTTGCAGGCCTTAACAGATATCATTTATACTTGTACAGTTTAGTCACTTTAACGACATATTTGGGCACCATAAGATCACAAGGTGTGCAAATATTCTCTTCCTTATAAAATAGTGTATGCTAATTTACCATGTTTGGAGTATCGTAGTTATGAAAATTAGTAATTGTTTAAATTTTAAAATAAAAAAAAATATTTATTTGTCTATACTTTTTGAAAGACCCACATTCAAAATTTATTTCTATTTTAAAAAGAAATAATTAGATTCTTAAAAGCCAACAAATAGGGTCAAAATCTAAATTTAAAATGAAAATTTAATATTCCAAAAGAGCATAAGTATTAATCTTATATGAATGTAGATTGCAATTAACATCAAGCGGTAACTTGGTAAGTGATAAAATAGAACAGTAATATATTAATATGTGGGTTTTTTTTTAACTCGCTTTTATCCGATTTATTTATATTCGTTGTTATCTTATACGAATATAAATTTGTCATCATATATAGTAATATTCTTTATGACTATTATTTCAAATTACATTTTCCAAAAATATCATACTTTTGACTTTAGTTTATTTAGAAAATTAACCTGGTGAGGTCATATCTTAACTTTTGTAAAAGTAAAAAGAGAGGGAAAATATCAAAAATACAAATGAGACGTTAAAAATTTAAAGTGAAGGAATGAAATGATAGGCATGTGAGCGAAGGGAGACAGGGCAGGGCAGGGTGCTTGGCGTGATGAAGAAAAACGAGATATAGATTAATTTGCATATTTCTAGAGAGAGAGGGAGAAAAAGAGAGAAATTCTAGAGAGAGAAGGAGGGTGAAAGGAAAGGGAAAGATGGCGACAAGAGGCATTTGGTAAGCGGCTCAACAGGTCATCTTTTGGGATGAGTTCTAAGACTAAAATGTATGTATATAGAATTGAAAGAAACTGCTAAGAGCCTTTTCACACTATCTTTCTCCCCCGTTACATTTTTAACTTTCTCCCCCAGTAAATCTTCTGGGTTATTTTGTAAATTAAAGATTACTGCCTCTTTAATCTCCTCTTCTGCTCTCACACACCCAACATTTCATTCTCATTTCATCCTCAAACCCTCTATCTGTACCCTCTCCTTTTATCTATTTCTCTCTTGTTTCATTTCCTTTTGGGTTGGTTTTGTGGTAATCTCAACAGAGAAAACAAGTTTTTGACAGATAAATAGGGGAGAGGGGAATTTCATTTATCATTTCTTCAAGTAATTATAATTTTTTGCCCAAAATTTGACCATAGATCCATCATTTAATCTGTCTTTTAGCTGGTATGTTTATGGATCTTTGATCATGATCAATTTCCATTTTTTGTTTTCATTTCCTGATTTTACTTTAATTTTGTTTGTTGTCTATATTCACGTATCTATGTGTTTGTGAATGTATATATATGAATGAATATAGTTGTCTGGCATGCTAGTGGTTTGAGATTAGATCCATTAAAGATGTAATTACCTTTAATTGGGTGTTTGAGTTTTGTGTTAGTGATGATGTTGTTTCAAGTTGGTAAAGATTGGATTTTTATTAGTTTATCTACTTATGTTAGTGCTTATTGCTTAAAGTTGTGGACTGTATCCACTATCCCAAGTTGAGGTAATTGATGTGTTTGCTACAAAATTTTGAGATATGGGTTGTTACTTTGAACCCCTTCTGGACCTAAAATTTATTTGGTGAAAAACAACAACCAATGTTATTTTGAAAGTGAATTGTTCTTTGGAAATAGAGAAGCTAATAATGTAGCTGTATTTTGCATAATGGTGTCACCGTTGCATTTAGCCTTATCTCCTTGATACTCTTCGATGCAAATTTTGAGATAGTTAAAAACAGCTTAAGAGCCTTTCTCTTAGCCATCTTAAAGCAGTTCATAAGTTAATTAATTACTGATTTAGGCAATGTGATAGTACCATTCATGGGATAAAATAGTCCGCAATAGTGTTACATTAAGACAAATAGTCCAAACCCAAGCATGTTTTTTTGCAAACAAATATGGCCTAAAAGAATAAAAGCCAATAAATGGTACCATCACAAGCATACCTCTCGAGACCACAAGCATGTCTCTCATAGTTTAAGTCATTTCCATATGGTGGAATTGTCACGAGTTTTCTGATTTTCTCTGCACTGTTTCCTTCTTATTTTCTTGAGTTTTAAATGTATTGAACTTGAATGCTTAGCAATTTGGAAATCCTAAACCTTCCATTTTCTTTTCTCTTAAAGAAAGACTAAAGAATGCCCAGTAATTTTATCTCATCTATGCTAGCTATATGACTTTTGGTGGTTTTGCTAGTTTCGCTGTTTACTGTGGTACATATGGTTGAACACCCTGCAATCTTTATTTTTTCAAATGAACTTACATTTACCCAGCTTTCATCTTATTCTATGCATATGGAACATTCTTCAATAAGGGATGTTATGACTTTGTATTCATTGGATTAATGATTTCAGAGCTGGAATAATATGCGGAGTTCTGCACAAAACCGGCTTTCAGATTATATTTCACCCAATAATACAGGTATTGCATATCTGAATTCTACAAGTCCTGAAGGGCAAAATGTAAGTGGATGGAGTATGGGTGAACCCAGTTCGAGTGCCGTGCAAAACCAGGTCAGTCATAATGAACGAAAAGCAGAACATGCATGGACATCTTCAATGAGTTCTTGTGTGGGAGCTGGTCCCATCTCGGAAGAAAGACAATATGAACCAGCAAGTGTACTTTCACTGAACGATGTTAATCTAAGTAGCAATCAGATTGCTAACGGTCCTTTGTTTCTGCAGAGTTCTAGTTCTGATTCTATTTCTCAGGATCTTAACATAAATGCAGGATTTGGGGAACAGGGTGCTGATGATTGTCAAATTGTGGAATGTCCTCATGTATTTAAGTCTGGTTCATCGGAAAATGCACAGTTACCATCTGGTAGTAGTTCTTCTGGTCCTTTTGGGTTGCAAAGTGATGGACATGTGGAGGGCAATGATGGAAGGCCAGGTTATTCATCAGAGGGTCGGCGTTTATCCTGCAAAAGAAAAGCTAAGGAAGGAAACATTGGACAATCTTCTGGAAGTGGGAGTTCAAACTACTTTCAGCATACAGAAGGTAGCGTATGGCAAGCTGTCCCTGCTCGGCATAATGCTGCCAACAGCTTTACTATATCAGCCCCATCAGAAATCACTAATGATTATAGCCAATCAGAGCAGTTAAACCCAAGACTTGGACTTGGTGTTGGAGGAGTGGCTTCAGAAAGTCCTCCTGTTTTAAGTGCAACAGGAAGTTCAGAAAGCTCTCGTAGAAATTTCCTCTTGAGGATTAATTCATCGCATCAACAAGATTCTATACCCACTAATGTGTTTGCTGCAGGGAGTGATATTGGGCCGTCTAATGTTTCATCTCCCCATCAGTCGTCGAGACTTATTCCCCTTAATAATTCTTTGGATTTAAGATCACCGGCTGTTGCAGACAGTGCAAGTCCTCAAGGGCAGTCACTTATTGGGCATGTTCCTGCTTTGCGTCGGAATCTACAAAGGTGGCACAGAAATTCCAGCTCAAGAACTGGCAGTTCATCAAGCTTTGCAATTGCTGGAGACAGAGATGCTGCATCTCATGAGGAATCAAGCTCAAGAAGCATGCCAAGAAATATATCGGAACATCCTATGTTTGTACCTGCTTCTGGGATGAGAAATTCAGCTCAAACTCCAATTAACTGGAGTTTAACTGGCGGAGATATAAATGTTGCTGGAATTGTTGCTTCTTCTTCTCGGAGTGGCTTGATTTCTGGTGTTCATCCATCGTCTGCACCTAACTGGGTTCCTCATCGGGGTTCTCCACAATATCCACGAAGGCTGTCTGAATTTGTTCGTCGATCATTGGCATCCTCTTCTGGTCCTGACGCTGGAGCTCAAAACAACAATACTTCTCCACCCCGTTCAGGTACTTCTGCTTCCTCACAAGAGGAGATGGCACCTTCATCTGGAGACCAGGGACATTACTTGTCTCACTCAAGGTCAGCAATGTTGTTGGATAGACACCTTGATGGTGCTCTTGGAATCCCACATTCGCTTCGAACTTTGGCTGCTGCCAGTGGAGGAAGAAGCAGGCTTGTCTCCGAGGTGTGTTTGGAATTTTTGTATGATCTTTACCATTAATTTTTTCTCTTGAAACTTGATAATGGTGTCACAACATTTTAAGCATTCTGCTAAAAGTGTCTAGGATAATTTAGTGAAAACATTTATAAATATCTCATTTATGAATATAGTTTACCTCATCAACTCACTCGGATATAGTGATTAGCTTTACGCTCATTTTAATTTGCTGATGAAACAATATCATTTTACTTGCCTGAATTTCACCTAAAGTATACTGCAATATCAACCATAATCACTTTTCATTATCGTTGCACACTCATCTCTAACATAAAGGATTGTTTCAAAAAGTATGTTATTTTCGAATTATTTTTTGGTATTGCAAATGCATTTCTTATTGTCAAGTATTTATATCATAATTTGCTGTCACATCTAGATTTTTGGTTTAGGTAGATACTTGATCCATTGGAATAGTTACTATGTGATGTAGATATGTTATCAGTAAAGTGGTATGTAGGGAGGTGTTCTCCAAAATATGTTGTACGAGGTATACCGTATACTTGTCCTTGTGGTGAAAGCTTAGCTGCTGTATTTCCTCAGTTTTTTTGATTGGAAAAATTATATGCTTCTCCCTCTTCTTTCTTTCATCTTCCTCGTTAGCACTTGTTATGTCTAAGAATGCTTTGCAGCTGTTAATAACTTAATTGAAATTATATGAAAAACATAGGTATAAGCTTTTGCTTGAACTCTTATATTGGCTAATTATACTTGTATTGTTTATTACTTGAACAAGCTTATCATCCCAAGGGGTCTTGTTGTAGAATTAGTATATTGTTGATGCTTTTTTATTGAACTTATACAAATACTTTATTGGATAGTTAATAGAGTAATAATCTTTATTTTTGGACTTAATAATTAAATTTGAATCATATGATTGATGATTGTTTTATATATATACTTAAATATCAATAATAGTAATAAATTAATTTTAGGTAAGATAATCTGCACAAGGAAAATGGTTATTCTAAAACTATATAAATAAAATTATATATATATATATATAGTTAATTATTAATTAGTAATAAAATATTTAAGTAAATATTAAAATTCTACACAGTATAATTATAAAAAAAAGTTTGTTATAAATTCCTATTACTTAATATCATTAACAAACATACATTACTAAATATATTACAGTCTGTACTATTAAATATACTTATATTTTAATTAATACATGTAACATGATTTTCATAACTAAATTGTGAACCATTCATGTAGCACACCCATAAATGTATTTCGTTAACAAAAACTCTGTGTAATTAGATATGAGTGTATTTGAATTTTACTTATTTGTATTTTGACCCCTAATGGTGGGTTAAAAAACAAATAGATGAAATTTAAATACACTCATATTTAATTTTCATGTCCATCTGAAAGAGCTCTTTGGTCAAACCTATTTTTTTACTATATATATATATATATATATATATATATATATATATTATGACAAATTAAATTGGACTACCAATTTTTGGCTAATTATTTGGTCTCTACGTTTATAATTTTTGTTATTAATTTTTCTTTCTAAAGATTTTATTTGATGACCTTGTATTTGAAGGTTTATGATATGGTGGAGTAATGCCGGGTAATATTGTGGGTAGAGTTAATGAAAACTGGTATTGTTACCTTTTGTAGATCATATGGATTAATGCGGTGTCATATTGTGCCCTGTCCTCATAATGCCCTGTTAATATTAATTGCCTAAAGTTGCATGAACTTCCTACTATTACATTACTTACATTCTTATATTATCATTCCACAAATTCCAAATTTCTAACCAAGATTATGGAAATGTATGGAAAAATAAAATTCCAATAAAAGTCCCGTTTTTTAAATGTATTTCTACTTTTTAGATCGAAGGAGTATATTTAGGGTGCTATATAAGAAAAGGAGATTTTGGCCCAACTTTAACTAGACCCCCTATATTATTTAGGGTTAAGTTTAGTTGAAACATTAGATTAATATTTTTTATGTTATATATATATATATATATATATATATATATATATATATATACATACATAAATTAAAAAATAGTTCCCGTCAACCACTACTATTATAAGTGGATGTGAAAATTACCAATATACCCTCATTTAAATCATATACAAGTAGATTCAACTATCCACTAGTAATATTATTGGACGGATAATATATAATAAATAAAACCTAATTCCTAAATACTAAATCTTAAACCCTAGTTAATAAACCCTAAATCCTAATCAATAAACGTAAACTTTAAATAGTAAACCCTAAACTCTAGTTAATAAATCTAAATCCTAAACAATGAACTCTAAACCTTAGTTAATAAAACTCTATTTAATCATTGGATTGTGAACCCTATTGTGCCATGTGGCGTTGACTTGTACACATGACACATTGACATGTCAAATTAACACCTTTGAACTAAAAATATCTATTCTCCAATATTTGAATTTAACGCCTTATACTTCCAATACTAAAAAAAACATTGATTACCAACTAAGCTAAGAATTAATATTATTTTTTAGAAAATTACTACTAACACTTTGTATTAGTACAACTTTATTAGTTATTAGTAATATTATTAAGAAATTGTTAGTAATTACTTATTAGTTATTAATAATTCTCTTTAACATAATATTGTTTACTTGGATAAATACTTATAATATATCATCTTAATAACATTACTTATTAGATATTAGTATGTATTAATGGTATTAGTAACATTAATATTCTAATAGCATTACTATTATAGTCTACATTAATGTTAAAAAAATAAACCTTATTTTATTTTATAATTTTTTGAACAAAAATAATAATTGAAGTAATGTATACTAATAATAATAATTTATGATAATAACAATAATAAAATAGTTATAATAAATAAATAATTTAATCTTGTGACTGCATATTTTGTAAAAATAATAAGTATATATTTTTTTAATGTACCTGGACTCGTCAAAACCTTACCCCATAATACATGCACGTATTTTACTTTTTAAGACTGGTTAAGAGTCACAAGTTAAGATAAACTATTCTACTCAGAATCCGAAAGGCCTACAAATTGTTCCACATCCATTCTATACACGTCTGTAACCTATCCGCCCATTATCTTCTTCATTTTTCTTCACGTCATCATTCATCTCTGAAGAAATAAACAGTAAATTAACTCCCTCTGTATTTTTGTCATTAAATAATTTTTTGCCCTTGTATATAATACTGTCCCCTTTTCATTTTTCCACTTTCCATGATTTCAGTTGCTAATTTGAACCATAAATTCTACAAGGGTGAAGCTCGGTTTGT
This sequence comes from Panax notoginseng, assembly GCA_016801055.1. NCBI lineage: Eukaryota > Viridiplantae > Streptophyta > Magnoliopsida > Apiales > Araliaceae > Panax > Panax notoginseng. The sequence continues at coordinate 225,242,524 of CM029012.1, read as the reverse complement.
TCAGTTCAGCCTAAATATTTTGTTCGGAACTCCTGTGGTGCATTTGGTTCTTGGGACAACTTACGGAATCGGTTTCTCTGTGGTTCAGAGATCGTTAAGAATAGTGGGAGTATTTTTGTGTGTGCCTTGAATTGGCAATTTTTGGGCATAGTGAGTGTGTAAATATAGACAGATTGAGGCATTATGTTTTTTAACTTCTGAATAAGATTTTTTTTAGTTAAAAATATCCACTATGCCCGAAAAAAAAACATAAAAAAGACCTACATTAGATTTCCTAGTTTCTGATAATTGTTTTTCTGTTTGTGTTTCTGCTTGGTTTATATGTAATGTACCAATTGATTGAATATGTAGAACTTAGAAGTTGGCTTTTTATGTCATACAATTTTTTATATATCTATATACGTAAGATATCCAATTTGAGAAGCTTGTGTTAAACTCGGAACTATGAGGGGATCTGATTATGTTCTGCTCGGAGCTCTTCTGAATATGTTTTCCTTTTAAGCCTGTGTGAAGAGCAAGCATTACAAACTGCAGCAAACAGTTTTATTTTGTGTGTGAAGAGCAAGCATTACAAACTGCAGCCAACAGTTTTATTTTGTGTGCAAAGAGCAAGCATCACAAACTTAAGAGCAAGCATTACAAATTGCAGCTAACAGTTTTTATTTTGTGTGCAGCAGATTCGCAGCGTCTTGGATCTCATTCGCAGGGGTGAGGGCTTGAGATTTGAGGTTAGCTTATAACATCTTTTTGGGGTTTATGTCATCATTTTTGTGTATTAACAAATAAAGTTTTGGGGTTTCAGAATAAAAATTTGATTATATTGAATTTCAATAGCATAACACTGTTTTTGTAATTTTTTCTTCCAATTAAAAGTTTTAATTACTTTTGGAACTTCAATTAGTGTTGCTTTGTGTGTTAGGATGTGATGATCCTTGATCAGTCTGTCTTCTTTGGGATGGGTGATAGTCATGACAGGCACAGGGGTATGAGGCTTGATGTTGATCACATGTCATACGAGGTAAGTGATGATTCATCAATATTTTCTTCGACAGTTTCATGCTAATCGTTGTAGCTTGACGCGAAATATTACGGGTCCCTAGGAATTGTTGGCGCTAGGAGAGCGCATTGGATATGTGAATACTGGGTTAAGTGAAGAAACTATATCGAGTCGTCTGAAGAAGAAGAAGTACGCATCGGGTACGATAGATCAGCAGGAGGCAGAACCTTGCTCCATATGTCAGGTACTTGTCTCTCTCAATCTCCCTTGCCCGTTCCCCATAGTAGAATTGCATCCCTACTTTAGCCTCCCTCCTTTTTAAAATTAAATATACATTTTCTTTATTAGTTTGTTCCGAAACTACATATATGTTTCTATTTTTAAGAACATAAAGTCTATGAAGTTCCTAACATGCCATTACTTGTATATTATTCCCTCCGTCCCACAAAAGATGTCTAAAGTACACAAAAAATTTGTCCTCCAAAAAATGTCTAAAGTACAAAATTCTAATTCAAAATATTATTGAAAGACTATTTTATCCTCAAAATACTTAAGTAGGGTTCACTCTTTTTAGGAAAATGAGAGAATCTTTATGTACTTGCGTGAGGTCCATTATGGATAAAATTAGAACTTACCACTTCTTTCTCCTCTACTTTGATTTTATGGGACGGGCGACTAATTAGTTTGAATAGTATCATGTCATCACGTATATGTTTGGAAAATAAAGTTTTTCTTAAAAGTCGTGGATGTATTTGATTTTAGAACCGAAAGAGTATTATACTATTATGTGAATTTATAAGGGGTAATCTATTTAACAAATGTGTACTGCATTTCTAGGAGGAGTACGATGATGGTGATAATCTCGGAATACTGGAGTGCGGACATGATTTTCATGCCGACTGTATCAAACAATGGCTTACGCGCAAGAATTTGTGCCCCATATGTAAAACGACGGCCATGACTACGAGAGAAAAGCCATGATCTTGGTAAAAATGAGTGGTATCCTTTTGCTTGATATGATTCGGTTAATCCGCTAGGTAAATTATATGTTTTTCCCATTTCGATCACTGCTTACAACATCATGGATATGTATTCTGTGTCTCAGTTTTATTATGATCTCCTTTGTGGAGGATTCATTTGATTTAAGCAGTTAATACACAACTACTGGATTTTGCCCTTTATTGAAAGGTTTGACAATTTTTTTTTAATTATAAATTTTATTTGTTGGTAGCCTTGTGGTATAGTTACTACCTGTTTTTAGTTTTGTAGTTGTGTTTTCAAAGTTCATTTTTTTTCTTAGGGACAAATTATATCTAATTTCGAAGGAAAATGCACCCTTCACAAAAAGAATATTATTTTTTAAAATTAATTTTCAAAATTCGGAATTTCAGGATTGAATTTTGATGATAATTCTTTCAAATAAAAACTTCGAGATTGACTTGAAGTATAAATGATTCAAATATGTATAAATTTTAAAGTTTGATAAATTACTTGAATTTTCTCACATTTTTAATATTCGAATAATTTTTGTTCAAAAAATTCAAACTGTTTGGGCTCGATTCGAGATTATGTTCGACTACTCGACTAGATAGTTAAACGAGTCTCATTTAGCTTTTATTTTATATTTAATAAATTTTGTAAATTAAATTTAAGCAATTTAATACTCGACTCGGTTTATTTACACATTTAATTATTGGAACTACTTCGCATTCGATTGTAGGGATGCACAAAGTCTGGGCAGAATCGGGCTTCAAGTTAAATCAGGTCGGACCTCAAATTTAAATGTTTGAGTAACGTTAGAGGTTCTGAATTTTTGGTCAAAAATTATATATCGTTAAATATTTTAATTATATTTTATAACATAACCAAATTATATGTGATTTACTTAACCAACATTACAATGATATATTAGTATTTAAGATACTTTTTGAGATCTCTAACGTTATATTAAAAATATATAAAGTAAAATAAAGTAAATTTTAGGTAAATTAATTCTTTATTACTTAAAAATTTAAAATATATATTACAAAATTACTGTTTAGCGTCCCTACCCCCTAGACCAGGATAGTCCAGTCTCAGGTAAAGTAGATCATTTCTTTTTTCCAATTTTTTTACAAATTAATTTAGAAGTTTTACTACATATGATGTTAAATTTAAATTGATATTAATATTAACAGATGTGGATATGTATGATAAGAAAAAATTTAAAAAGAATCCACTCATTAATTTTATATCTTATCAACAATCAAATTTTATCATTTTATTTATTGACTGAACTTTTACCTTTTGTCCATCTCTATTGGATCATATACATTTGCATACACAAGGTTCAGTCATCTACAATTCCAATATTCAATATAAATGATTTCGTTTTAATTTTTTTTGAAGATTTGTAGCATATACATATCTACTAATCTTACTAAGTTAATTTACTAAATCTAAATTTAAAGTTGATTACTTTTATTTTTGAAAATAATAACATATATAGTTAATAATAGTACTTTTAAATGATTCACTGTATTCATTTTATGGATAAAATATAAAAGGGAAAAAACACTTTTACACCACTGTGATTGTAGTGTTTTAAGCAATTAGTCACTGTGCTTTTAAAATATTCAATTGACCCACTGTGGTTTTTAAAAATGTACAATCAAGTCATTCCGTCCAATTTGACTAACAGACGTTAAAAAATTAAGTCAATTTTCCTACGTGGCTTTTGAAAAAATAAAATAAAATAAGTTATTTCCTACGTGGCAGCTGACTGGGCCACCGTCCCGGCCACCACACCACCACTCAAAAAGAGAAGAGCTCCAAAATCAATTTCCTTCACTAACTCTGTCTCTCTCATGGGCGAGGAAACCCAATCCCAGTCCCAACCTCAATCCCAGCCCCCGAAGACAAACTCACTGCATTCGTCTCCAACGACGATAACTCATCAAAAGTCTTCATTAACACCATAACAACAACCAGCACTGTCACCAACAGCAACAAGAACAGGAGGAGAAATCCCCCCAATCGGCCAGAGATTTGCCCAAAATCATAAAACCCTTATCAGTCGAGGGCGAAATTGGTCTTGCTCTGCACCATCTCTGCGTCGCAAATTGTTGCCCTTCCCACGGCGGTGGATTTCTCATGGCGAAATGGGGCGGTAGAGTTCTCATGGCGAAATGGGTGGGTTTTTTCTTTGAAGAGGGGAAAAAAGAGGGAGGGTTTTAGATGAAAATGAGTAGAAAATTGATTGGGGTAAAGAAATGAAGCATGTTTTAGAGAGGAGGGGTTTTTTTAGTGATGGTTTGATTCACTGTTTTGCAGAGACCTCATTCGAGGCTTCGAGCAGACATTATATATATATATATATATATATATATATATATATATATATATATATATATATATATATATATATATAATTCTTCGTCTGGAAATTCAACTTTTTTGCCGGACAAGAATTTTGAGGCATAAAAATATTTTTATATTTAAAAATTTTATAAGTATTTTAAAACATAAAAGTATTTTTATTTTTATTTTTAAAATAAAATACATATTATAAATATTATAATATTAATTTTTATTAATATTATACATATTATAAATATTTAGGTAAAGAAAAAGAAAGAAAATAAAACATAAAAATATTTTTATTTTTATTTTTAAAATAAAACATACATATTATAAATATTATAATATTAATTTTTATTAATATTATTCATATTATAAATATTTAGGTAAAGAAAAAAAAGAAAATTAAACATAAAAATATTTTTAAAATCACAGTGGGCCAATTGCATTTTTTTAAAGTGTAGTGGCTCAATAGTATTAAGAATTTGGATGACTGGCTTGCCGCATAGGAAATAACTTATTTTATTTTATTTATTCAAAAGCCACGTTGAAAAATTGGCACAATTTTTTAACGTCTGTTAGTCAAATTGGACGGAATGGCTTGATTGTACATTTTAAAAACCACAGTGGGTCAATTGAATATTTTAAAAGCATAGTGACTAATTGCTTAAAACACTATAACCACAATGGTGTAAAAGTGTTTTTTCCCAAATATAAAATTAATTTACATTTAGAATTGAGTAAAATACACAAACACCTTCTCTAGAACACCGTAATAACACTCACTTCCTTTCTAGGGGTGTTAGCTGAGCAGAGTAGCTCGATACTCGACTCGAAATCGATTCGAAAATATGATCCAAAGTTCGAATTCGAAGTTTATTTGAGTCGAATATGATTCATATTCATTTTCTGTTTAATGATACACGAGTCGAATTTGAGTATACTAATATTCGCATAGATTAGGATTCGAGTATTTCATTTTTTCTTGAACCATACTCGATACATGCTCGATGGATCATATTTGAATATTGGTCTGATCCATACTAATAAGCTAAATATGTGATATTTGTATCAATCTTTATAATTTATAAAGTGTAGTATTAAATTATGTAAGCTTGGACTTGAATAAATCAGTGAATTGATTGTCAATTCGTATTACATTCTTTGTAATTTTTTTACATAAATAAAAGTAAAAGACTTTTATATATAAATATTAGTTCAATAATAAATTTAGTTTGTAGTGGTTCAGTATTAAGCGAAATGGTTCATATTCGAAACTCGATTTGAAGGCTCGTGAGTAACTCGTTTTGTAAACGAGTCGAGTACTTACGAGCTGAGTAAGTCTGAATAATGACTCGAGTCGAATTTGGCGCAAAATTAGAAATTCCTTATCGAATTCGAGCTCAATTTTTTTGAGTCGAGTCGAATATGAACATTAGAGTGTTCGTTGAGATTCGACTCGTTTTCACCCCTTTTTCTCTCTAATTTTTTAAGTAATTAACAGTTAGTACCCCTGCAAGTAAGGGTGTAAACGAGTTGAACCGGAGCGAACAGAGAGTTACTCGAATTCGACTCGAAATTATAAATTTGTACTCGAATTCGAATTATATTTGAAAAATTCTACTCATATTTGACTCGACTCGAATATTTATTACTCGAATTCGATCCGACTCAACTTGAATATTTATTCAAACTACTCGCGAGCTTCAAATTCAAGCTCGAATTCGAGTCTCCACATAATAATTAGTTTTATAATGAATATAACTATAAATTGAATTTTTTATTTTACTTAAAAAAAAATAAATATATTTATTATTACACTTTACAAATATAAAATCACAATTAAAATTAAAAATAAAATAATAACTAATTATCTTAATTTGATTTAAAATTGAATATGTATTAACTGAGTATGTATCGAATCACAATTAAAAATTTGAGTAGTTTGAATATTAAACGAGTCGAGTATAACCTTACTCAGATTCTACTCATATTTTTATTTAAATTATTTTTAATGCTCAGATGTGGATCATATTATTAACGAATTCGAGTCTCGCTCGTATTTTTTCGAGTCGAGCCCGAATCGAGCACGAACTGTGTTGGCTCATTTACAGCCTTACCTGCAAGTTTTTAGAGTTGACTAAATAGATAAAATTACATATTTATCCTTGTATATTATCAAATTTTAATTCATGAATAATTAATATATATATATATATATATATATATATATATATATATTAATGACAAAATTATCATTTTGTCAATACAATATATTTCAATTATAGTTTTATTTGTAATTAAGATTATCTCATTCAAATTGTTGATAACTTATAAAAAAAACTAATTTAGTTTAATTAACTCATATTTTTGGATAAGTGATACAAATATTAAGAATTTTAAATTAAATTATTAATGGAGCTGCTTTAATTATAGTGATTGAATAAGTTGATAGTTTAGTGTTTAGTGTTTAACAACAAAAAAATTATTATTTGAATTCTTAATTTCATATTATGATTTTCATATGTTAGTTTTTTTTATGAGTATATGTTAAAATTTGAGATGTTTATGATTTTTATTACATTTTTTAGAATATAGTTGGTGTTATTTTGTGACAATGTTGAATAAAAAAAATTATAATAATATTTATTACTGCTTCTATCTTGTAAAAATATTTTTCTTTTAATATATATGTTTTTTGAGCAATAACATTTGTTATTTTTACGGTAAATAATTATATCCAAGTATGACTTATGTTTAGTTTATTCTTTGAGAAAAATAATTATCATAATTTTTAATATTTTTTATATGAATAATAAAATTTGTTCTGTAACAAGTTTTGTCTAAGTTTGTTTTATGAAAATTTTAATATTTGGGAATAATAATAATAATTTTTTTGTTCATTTGTACTTTTTATGGGTATTAATTTTTTTTTAATTACAAAAAATTATGTTTGTATGTATATTACGTAAATTTTATTCTTTGAGAAATTTAATTAACAAAGAGTGTATGACTTTATTTTTTTGATACAATAAATATTTGTTATTTTTTAATATTTATATTATTTATTAGATAAATTTATAATTTAATTAATTAGATCAAGTTAACTCTTTGTTCAATTCTTTCCGAGTCATTAGCTCTTTATTCACGTTCGAGAATCTTCTCCCCTTTATATTAAATGGAGTATTTTGTGAAGTTTCTATATTAATCAATGTGAAATTGTCGATGCATGAAATTGAAATTTCAAAGATGGAATATGGTGGCTAAACGGCATGAGAAGCAACTTGAAAGTCCAAGTTGGTAATTAATTAGGTCACCTCGGGAATGGCACTGCCTCGATGATAAGGGTAGATGTTTTTTTTTTTTTTTTTGAGTACATGGATAATAGAATGCCCTAGACTAGCCTATAGGTATCTAAAGTATCGGTCAGGATCAAGAGTATTTTTCTTAAATAACATTCTTTTATTAAAACGACGTCATTTTGGAGGGACGCGGTGACATTTTTATAAATACGCGGTGGCATTGTATTTACAAAAATGTCACCGCGTCCCTCCAAAACGACGTCGTTTTAATAAAAGAATGCTATTTAAAGAGGAATACTATTTAAAGAGAATGCTCTTGATCCTTACCGTCTAAAGTATTTCATTCATATATATATATATATATATATATATATATATATATATATATATATATGAAAATTCATTCGTGGTAACCGGTTGCCTTAAATATTGTTCAGCAACCGAGTTAATAACTGTTGATCTGTACAATGGAAGGTTGTGATTAATTTAAAAAAGGCCCTGCCGCTACAGCCTGTAGCGGCAGTCATTTAATTACAAAAATCATGTTAAATTACCAAGCTGCCCCTGCCAATATTTCACCCCCTGCCCCATGAGCTTGTGGCGGCAGGCTTCACCAATTCAGAACATTTGAACATTTGCACAAGTAAAATGCTTAAAGCTGTTATTATTATTATATTTAGCATTATTATTATTTCATGTTTAAACATATTATTATTTTAAACATATTAGACATGTTCTTTAAACATATTATTATTTTAAACATATTATCTACATATAATAATAATAATAATAATAATAATAATATTATTATTATTATTATTATTATTATATGTAGATAATATGTTTATTTTAAAATAATAATAATATTATAATAATAATAATATTATTATTATTACTACTCCGAGAGTCTCCAGCACTTATCTACATATTATTATTTTAAAATAAACATATTATCTACATATAATAATAATAATAATAATAATAATAATAATAATAATAATAATAATAATAATAATAATAATAATAATAATAATAATTATTATTATTATTATTATTATTATTATTATTATTATTATTATTATTATTATTATTATTATATGTAGATAATATGTTTAAAATAATAATATGTTTAAACATGAAATAATAATAATGCTAAATATAATAATAATAACAGCTTTAAGCATTTTACATGTGCAAATGTTCAAATGTTCTGAATTGGTGAAGCCTGCTGCCACAAGCTCATGCGGTAGGGGGTGAAATATTGGCAGGGGCAGCTTGGTAATTTAACACGATTCTTGGAATTAAATGGTTGCCGCTACAGCCTGTAGCGACAGGGCCTTTTTTAAATTAATCACAGCCTTCCATTGTACAGATCAACGGTTATTAACTCGGTTACTGAACAGTACTTAAGATAACCGGTTGTCACGGATGAATTCCGAATATATATATATATATATATATATATATATATATATATATATATATATATATATATATATATAGGGTCCTCATCAGTGGAAACCGATTGTCACATACTACTCCAGCAACCAACTTCTCAGTCATTGATCATGATAATAAATGACTGAAATTAAGTGCAATTAATTCCCTGTCGCTACACCTTGTAGCGGCAATGATAATCACTAATATTTTCCCAAAATGCCCTCAGTCCATGCCGCTACTCTTTGTAGCGGCAAGCTCTTCTCCTCTCTCATATACTCCATATATATAACGTTTGGGCAAAGGGTCAAAAAAGCCTCTGATGTTTAGCCCGATTTTTCACTTATACCCTAAACTAATTTTTTTTTTCAAAAGTACCCTTAACGTTATATTTTTTGGGTCGTCCGTGCCCCTGCCGTTAACAGAAGACAAACGGGGTTAAATGTGATGACGTGACATGTTTAAATATAAAATATATTCTAAATAAAACAATATACATCATTTAATCAAACCAAAAAACACTAAAATTCAAAATAAAAAAAATATAACATATTTACATCATTTAATCAAAATAATAAAATTTAAATTATTTTGTTAACTAATCAAAACAACTAATTAAATAAAATAAGTTGTATAACATATTTACATCATTTAATCAAAATACTAAAATTCAAAACATAACATATTTACATCAAATACTAAAATACTAATTAAAAACAATACTAAAAAAATCAAATTAAAAAAATACTAAAATTCAAATTATTTTGTTAATTAATCAAAACAACAAAAATTTAAATTACATCATTAAAATATTAAAATCATAATACTAAATACTAATTGATATAAAATTTTTAAATTACTAAAATCATAATACTAAATAATATTTTTAAACTATATAAAAATTTGATGATGTAATAATCTATACATGACCGTATATGTTATAAATAATATAAATAATTTGATGATGTAATAATCTATACATAACAATATATGTTATAATTTGATAATGTAATAATATTTTAAAAAATGTATTCAAAAATTCAAATTACATCATAATATTTTTAAATTGATATGATTTTAAACATTAATATTAAAAATTACTAAAATAATCATAATACTCCAGTTTTGAATTTTAAAAATATTATTTAGTATTATGATTTTAGTGATTTAAAAATTTTATATCAATTAGTATTTAGTATTATGATTTTAGTATTTTAATGATATAATTTGAATTTTTATTGTTTTGATTAATTAACAAAATAATTTGAATTTTAGTATTTTTTAATTTGATTTTTTTTAGTATTTTAGTTAATTAATATTTTAGTATTTTTTTAATTAGTATTTGATGTAAATATGTTACGTTTTGAATTTTAGTATTTTGATTAAATGATGTAAATATGTTATACAACTTATTTTATTTAATTAGTTGTTTTGATTAGTTAACAAAATAATTTGAATTTTATTATTTTGATTAAATGATGTAAATATGTTATGCTTTTTTTATTTTGAATTTTAGTATTTTTTGTTTTGATTAAATGATATATATTGTTTTATTTAGAATATATTTTATATTTAAGCTTGTCACGTCATCACATTTTAACCCCGTTTGTCTTCTGTTAACGGCAGAGGCACGAGCGACCCAAAAAATATAACGTTAAGGGTACTTTTAGAAAAAAAAATTAGTTTAGAGTGCAAGTGGGAGATTGAGTTAAACATCAGGGGTTTTTTTGACCCTTTGCCCTATAATGTTTACCAAGTTACTTGTTAATTGCCATAATGCTACTTTGTGTTATCGAAATTCGTGTCAAGGATATTAATGCAAGGGAAGCAATTTTGCCAAGTATATATGCATGGCTGCATACTTTGCCACGTAAGCCAATTTAAGCCATATTATTTATCCTATACTTTTTTAAAAATAAATTTTTAAGGGAGTAAATTATAAAATTATTATTATTAGTATTTTTAAGAGATATGAGAAATTTATACATTATATCAAAAAAATTATTATTAAAATTCAGTCGTTGATGCTTTGAGTAGGAAGGTGGTGCAAGAATTTGTTGATGCTCTCACTGTGGTTGAGACAGAGTTTCTTGACAAGATCAAGGATAATCCCAAAGTCACTTCGTTCGCAAGTACAGGAAGGAGTGGTTCAAAGGTATTGGGTTAATGATGATTTAATGTATGCAAAAGGTAGTAGGTTGTATGTTCCTAGAGGAGGGAACTTGAGGAGACAGATCATGCATGAGATGCATGACATAGAATGGGCTGGTCACCCAAACATCGAGAGGATGTTGGCGTTGCTGTCTCGTTCTTATTACTAGCCAAAGATGGAAATTGACGTGGAGGCGTACATCTAGTCTTGTCTATTATATATGTCAAGTGGACAAACTTGAAAAGAAAAGTGTAACATACTTGTTGCAGCCTCTTCCCATTCTGGACAGACCTTGGCAGTCGGTATCAATGGATTTCATTTCGGGGTTGCCGAAGGTTGATGGGATGAGATCGATCTTTGTAGTGGTTGATCGTTTCTCCAAGTATGCGGTGTTCATCCCAGCACCACATGCTTGCACAACAGATGTTGCTGTTGGATTATTTTTCAAGAATGTTATGACATACTTTGGGTTGCCGGAAGACATCATAAGTGATCGAGATATGCGGTTTACGGACAGGTTTTGGATAGTTCTATTTGGCTTTGATTGGGTCTGAATTGAAGTTCAACACGACAAATCACCCGCAAACAGATGGCTAGACTAAGAGAATGAATGAGTTGCTCGAGGAGTATCTGCGACACTATGTGACTGCGAGTCAAAAGAACTAGTTAGAGTTGCTGGAACCAGCGTAGTTTTGTTACAACTTGCATTAATCTTCTGTTGCGGGTATGAGTCCCTTCGAGCTAAGCCTCGGTTATCAGTCAAGGACTCCGAATGATGTGGCAGTGCAACATACTGGTGGTAATTGTACTGCTACGTAAAGATTTATAAGGGCACGAATAGAGTTGCTTGAATTAGTAAGAGACAACCTGAGCAAAGTAGTGAGAAGGATGAAAAAGTATGCAGATGCACACATGAGGCCGCTTGAATTCAAAGTGGGAGATATGGTGTTATTGAAACTATCACTACAAATCTGAAAGAAAATCAGCAGTAAGACTATGCAAAGAGGATTGGTTCCAAAGTATGACGGTCATTTCGAAGTGTTAAAGAAAATTGGGGTTGTGGTTTATCGGGTGAAACTTTTGGATAGATTGAAGGTTCATTCTACGTTCCATTTGAGTTAACTTAAGCCTTTTCAACAAGAATTACTTGATGTTGGTAGGAAACAAGTCAAGGGGCTCCGCCAGTGATCAGAAAATAATTTGACAAGGATGTCGAGAAGATTTTGGCTCATTGGACTAAAGGTCAGTGCAAGAAAAATCGAAGAACATACTACTTGGTGCATTGGAAAGGTGAAGATGAGGTAAACGTGTGTTGGGAACGGGATGTAATGTGACGCCCCCAAAATAGGTATACACGACCCATCTTGGATCGCCAGAAAATACACTACTAATAACTTCATTTATACAACTGTCGTGCAGAATACGACGACTCATATATTGTGAGTTTCAATACAAATATTGCAACGCATATAATACGACAATATTCATACTCAAGTTATTACAATGCCATCTAAAGTACAACAACAAATATTTTAAGTCCCCAAAGGAACACCAGAAGATTTTTGTCCTCCTCATTCTAATGGAGTGCACTTTTGACGCTTCCAAATTCTGATTCGCCTCATCCTATTGTTGTTCACCAAAATTAAAAATTAAATAATGTATAAAACATGTCACACACATTTTAAGTTCTCAGTACAATTATTATGCCACATCGTTTCATAATTTGATTAGGATTGTGACTAATTTGTATCACCACTTTATACTCATGTTCTCTCCACTAGTCCCAGCTACACTTTTATTACCTGAAAGGGGTGGTGAAGTAAAAGGGTGAGCATAAATAGCTCAGTAAAGAATATCATGACTTAAGATAATTAAATTATCAAATAATTCAGATAATTAGAACATATGGTAGAAGATAAAAGTTTTCAACCATAATAGTAGCGGAATCAAAAATCCATTAGAAGAGTTAAGTACAACATAATGTCTACTATCTCCTCTACATCAAAAGTGTGACGCCCCCAAAACAGGTATACATCACCCATCTTGAGTCGCTAAATACATGGTACAAATTTTAAATACAACTTAATAATACAACTGTCGTGTAAAATACGACAAAACATAAACTGAAAGTTTTAAAACGAATATTGTCTTCTAAACAGTATTCAACTCAAATGGTGTACTCAATACAATTATTATCACATTATTTCATAGAATAGTGAGGACTACTAATGCTATCATCTGAACCGTCACTCCGTTCCCCGACTAGTCACGGCTACGTTCTGATTTCCTGAAGAGGACAATGAAAGCAAAATGGTGAGCTCAACTAGCCCAATAAGAAATATTATGACTAAGATAATGCAGAATAATTTATCGTTAGCCTTCAACAGTGTTAAACTGATAAAATATAACAAACATCAAGTTTAACTGCAGCGGAACAAGCAATCCATTAGAAGAGTCAAGTAGAGAATAAAATCTACTTTCTTCTATGATTTAAAAGGTTTTTCATCACTTTTATCGCTGAGGCTCAGCTTAATAAATAATCCACATCATCCCTGCACTACGGCCAATGATATTCATTAGTATCACGACCACAAATTATCCATGCACTACGGGCCAAGGATATTCGTATATTCATCAATGGTCATGATCATGCCAACAACTGTCCATCAATGCACTACGAGCCAATGAGGACTTTTACCACATTATTTTGTAACATTACGGTCATGATTATATCGAATAATCCCTGGTCATAATCATACCAAGTCCATCTATGCACTACATGCCACAGATGACTTTCAACACAATATAAACATGAGGATGATGACAATGATATAAGAATTCAATAAAACAAGTTCAAGGATAAATTTTTAAAGATTTATAATTTAATTTATCCAGAAATCAATAACGTCCAAATTGTCAATATGATACTGCTTTGTGGAGTAAAATTCAAGAATAATAGTGTACCAAAAATAATTTGGACCGAAAACGAATTAATTTTTATCATGAATAGTACCCCAGGTGAATAGTACCCCGTGAATAGTACTTCGGGAATAGTAATTCTGTGAATAGTACTTCGACATGAAAAAGTTAAAACTTATCAAGAATGCTCAGAATAATATTTTTATGAAAATATACTGGATGAAGCGCAAATATCAAGGATATTCTATTAATTTTATGGAGTATAGAAGTCAAAATTTTAACAAAACGAGTATAGAATTCGAAATCTGAAACGAAATAATATTACTTACATACTACAGAGTATGGAAGAAAATATTATTTCAAGCGAATATTGAACAAAATAACATCCCTTACCTTGAAACGAAGAGTATTCCAACTGGTATAGCGGGAATATTCTTGAAGAAAACTTTCACTGTTTTTTACGCTCAAAGCTTTCTAAAACTCTAAGAAAATACGCTCAAGATTATAGAAGAAGAATTCTCTGATTTTGGTGTGATTTTCAATTCTAACTTAAGCGCCTATTTATAGGAAAATGCTAGAACGCCATAGGAGACTAAATAATAAAATAAATTTTTTTTTCTACGCACACTTCTTTGAAAAAATTTTAGCCATCACAAGTGGGGCTCACTAAAATCAGCCACCTTTCCCAACAACCAAAAGTGGGGCCCACCCATATTTTTAATAAAAATATTTTAATTTTTGAAACTTCAATAATTCATAATAAATAGTCTTTTTACCAGAAAAATACGAATTTTATGTCTATTCCACGCGAAATCGAATTCTTTAGAACTTTACAGAAGAACGTTTTTTCAAATTCCAAACAGAAAATATCCGAATTTCACAAACGGACAATTTTCAACACCTCTTAAAATTTATAACAAATCATAAGTTAATTTTTAATGGTTCAAAATTTATGGACATATACTCAACTTATATATGCATAACATATCCAAAAATCACAACGATCCAACGGTCGGATTAAAATTATAACTCACGCAATAGAGCTTTAAGAATACCGATTTAATTTTTTAATACTTCTAATCCGACAAAATACTGATAAAACACCTCAACATTAATTCCTTCATTTATAACTACCTAAATTAAATATTTTCCTATCCATCATTTATGTCCACATAAAATAAATATTTCCTTATCATATAAATTAATAATTAATTATTCACAAATAATATTACAGAATCATAATAATGACAACCAGACCGTTTCCATGAAAGAGGGGGCTTTCCGATAAGAATTTCTCCTTACTGACGTGCAATTAGGTGACCAAACCTCGCATTGATAGAACTTTCTAGACATTGCCAATAATGTTATCTAATAATATTATTCAAATAATATGAATTATTGATTTGATAATGGAAAATATTCTGCAGTGACAATTATTGAAACAACAATAATATAAAATATCAACGCAGCAATTATTGAATCAATAAAATAAAATATTAAACAGTAATTACTGTAACAATTATTAAGTAGTGTCTTCTTACGTAAGAATCAATAATTCAAAAATACTGTGCAATACCGTGTACTACTGTGCAACCCCACGTATTACTATATTTTAACCACCGGGTATTCTAACAGTTTAACGGTAAAACTTTCGCTGTTATTTTATAAAAAGATATTTTTGTCGTTTTCTCAATCCGACAATAATTCTGTTGTGGGGTCCACCAATGATTGTGCCGTCGTACGAATATTCCCTGTTAAAACGAATATTCTCCGACCAATCGAATATTATATAACAACTTGCGTACTTTACAAAATTTATAAATATTACCCACAACTATAACATTATATCAAATTCACTCCATAATATTCAAAATGATATTTATAGAAAATTAATCTTTATTCTTAAAAGTTGGGGTCTTACAACCTCCTCTTCTTATGAAATTTCGCCCTCGAAATTAGGGTACGTACATGGTATGTCGAATAGGTAAGAATACCTTGATTTCATTTCAGATTCTAACTCCCAGGTTATTTCCTCAACATTGTGGTTTCTCCACAAAACTTTGACTTGAGGTATAACCTTGGAGCGTAAAATATGCTCATTCTTATCCAAGATTTTAACAGGAACCTCTTCATACGTTAAATCTTCTGCTATTTCGTCCGGTTCTAACTCAATAATGTGGTTCGGGTCTTTCACATATTTACGTAACATAGATATGTGAAAAATGTTATGAACACGAGACATACTTGGCGGTAAGGCGAGTCTATAGGCCACAGTTCCTACTCGTTCGAAGATTAAAAATGGGCCACTGAATCGAGGATTGAGCTTTCCTCTCTTTCCAAATTTCGTAACTCCTTTCCATGGAGCAACACGTAACAACACATGTTCTCCAATATTGAATTCCACGTCCTTTCGATGAAGATCAGCATAACTCTTTTGTCGATCTTGTGAGGTTTTTATACGTTGTCGGATCGTTTGAATCTTTTCTGTATTCATACGTACCAACTCCGGTCCCAACAACGTTGCTTCACCCACCTCATCCCAGCATACTGGAGAACGACACTTTCTTCCATACAACGCCTCGAATGGAGCCATGCCAATACTTGCTTGATAACTGTTGTTGTAGGAAAACTCCACCAATGGTAAGAACTTGTCCCAACTTTCCTTGAAGTTAAGGACACAGAGTCTTAATAGATCTTTAAGAGTTTGAATAGTCCTCTCTGACTGCCCGTCCATTTGAGGATGATAAGTCGAACTAAATCGTAAATTCGTGCCCATAGCTTTTTGCAAACTAATCCAAAATCTTGAAGTGAATCTTGGGTCTCGATCAGAAACTATGGATACTGACATACCATGCAATCTTACAATCTCGTTTATGTACATACGAGCAAGACGTTCAAGTGTATAAGTTTCTCGTATAGGTAAGAAATGAGCCGACTTGGTCAATCTATCAACAATGACCCAAATCGCATTTATGCCTTAAGAAACCTTTGGAAGACCGGTAACGAAATCCATGGTAATGTGCTCCCACTTCCATTCTGGAATTTCAAGCGGTTGTAATGGACCTTTTGGTACTTGATGGTCCGCCTTGACTCGTTGACAAGTTAGACACCTTGAGCTAAACTCCGCGATCTCTCTCTTCATATTGCTCCACCATAATGTGTGTCGAAGATCATGATATATTTTGGTACTCTTAGGATGGATTGCAAACGGTGTGTTGAGCGTCTCCATCATGATTTTATACTTTAAATCAGGGTCGTTAGGAACACAAAGTCTAGAGTTGACTCGAAGTATTCTTTCTTCATCGATTCTTGCTTTCAGCATAGCACCTTCTTGCACTTTCTTCCTCATACGCATCAGCTCCAGGTCTATAGCTTGAGCAGCTTTAACTTTATCGATTAAAGTCAGTTCTGCTCGTATATTCACTATCATCACATGGGTCTTTGGAGTCTTTAACTCTATCTCCATCCTTTGCAAGTCATATAAAACGGGCCTTTGAGTTGACTATATCGCACTCGTACCGGCATATGATCTTCTACTCAATGCGTCAGCTACTACGTTCGCTTTACCAGGATGGTATTGAATGGTATGATCATAATCTTTCAACAGTTCAAGCCAACGTCGTTGCCGCATGCTGAGTTCCTTTTGGGTGAAGAAATATTTGAGGCTTTTATGATCCGTAAAGATCTCCATTTTCTCCTCATACAAGTAATGCCTCCAAATTTTAAGTGTGAAGATAACAGCTGCCAACTCTAGATCATGAGTAGGATAATTCCTCTTATATTCTTTGAGTTATAGAGAGGCATAGGCTATGACTTTCCTATGTTGCATGAAAACACATCCTAACCCTTTGCCCGAAGCATCACTGTAGATGACAAATCCCTCCGAGCCAGATGGTATTGTCAGAACAGGTGCTAAAATGAGTCTCCTCTTGAGTTCTTGAAAACTCTTCTCACATTCCACGCTCCAACCGAATTTTATATCTTTTCGAGTCAGCTGAGTTAATTGAGTAGCGATTCGAGAAAATCCTTCTACGAATCTCTGATAATAACTAGCTCAGCCGAGAAAGCTACGTACTTCGGTCACTGATTTAGGTTGCTCCCAGCTTTGAATAGCTTCAATCTTTGACGGGTCAACAAATATTTCATGACTTGATACTACGTGCCCAAGGAATGCTACTTCCTCAAGCCAGAACTCGTATTTCTTCAACTTTGCATAAAGCTTATTTTCACGAAGCTTTTGGAGTATCAGCCTCAAGTATTGCTCATGATCTTCATGGCTTTTGGAATATATGAGGATGTCATAAATAAAGATGACCACAAAGTGATCCAAATATTTCTTGAATACTCGGTTCATCATATCCATGAAGGCAGCATGAGCATTAGTTAATCTAAAAGACATGACTAGGAATTCATAATGCCCGTACCGAGTTCTGAAAGTCATCTTTGGAATGTCATATGTTCTAATCTTTAACTGATGATATCCGAAATGAAGATCGATCTTTGAAAAGAATTTGGCGCCTTGCAACTGGTCAAACAGGTCATCAATACGTGGCAATGGGTACCTATTCTTGATGGTGACATGATTCAACTCCCGATAATCAATACAAAGTCACATACTCCCATATTTCTTTTTCACGAATAGAACAGGAGCACCCTAAGGAGACGTACTAGGATGAATGAAACCGATGTCTAACATTTCCTACAATTGGGTCTTTAACTCCTGAAGTTCAATAGGAGCCATTCGATATGGGGCTTTGAAAATGGGTTTTGTACCAGGTTCAAGGTCAATATAAAATTCAATTTCTCGTTCTGGGGGTAGGCCAGGAAGTTCTTCAGGGAATACGTCATGAAATTTATTAACAATAGAAATATCATTCAAAAATGACGTATTTTTGTTTAAATCCGTGACATGAGCTAAGAAAGCTTGACATCCATTTTTTAATAAACGAATAGCTTTATGGCTTGAGATGACAGTGATTGATTTTAATGATTTGGTTGCTTGAATTTGCATAATAGGTTGGTTAGGAATATGAAAGCTAACAACCTTAAGAAAACAATCAATTTTTGCATGATGAATAGTTAACCAATCAATCCTTAGAATTACGTCAAATGCAAGTATTTTCAATGAAATAAGATCGACAGGTAATGTGAGGGTACCGATTTGAACCAAACAAGACTTATAAACAGTGGATGTAATGAAGGTTTCTCCTAACGGAGTTTCAACAGATAAGTCAAAGTCTAATTTCTCCGGAGTCAAATTTAAACGTTGAGCGCAAGTAGGAGAAATAAAAGAATGGGTAGAACCGGTATCAAATAAGGTATAGACTTCGCTAGAGTTTATGATAAGCTTACCCGTGATGACCTCATTCGGGTTCCTTGCTTTTTGGGAGGTCACGGTAAACGCACTCCCTTGAACTACCGGCTTTGACTTTTCTGGGACGGCCTTTGGTGCCTCCATCCCAGCTGGACTTGTCTTCGGTGCACGATAAAATCGGGCTAGGTGACCTTCTCTTCCACAATTATTACACGCTTTGGACTGCATTACGCATTTTGGACTGATGTGTCCCTCCCCTCCGCATTTGAAGCATATGATAGGTGGTCATTCTCCTTCCTTAACAACGGGTGCTGGTGCTGACGTCTTTCCATCATTTTTGAATCTCATCTTTTTGAAATGTCCACTCTTATTGTCTTAGCCATGATTACCACCGAAGTGGTTACCATTTCTGACATGTTGATTCCCTCCACGTTTGTTGTCACAGCTTCGATGACTACTACCACTGGTATTATCATTTTACCGGCTGCTCTCTCTTGGTTAGGTTGACTCATTATCACGTTCCAATAACTAAGCCCTATTCACAACATCTGAATACAAGCAAAGTTTGTGAGAGATAAGGTATTGACGTATCTCGGGTTTCAAACCTCTTAGAAACATCTGCGTCATTCTCTCCTCATTATCAACAAAGTGGGACGCAAACTGGGACAACTCAGTAAACTTGGCTTCGTACTATGACGCGGTCATGTTGTTTTGCTCCAGTTTAATGAACTCTACCTCTTTCATGTGACGAATACTTTCAGAAAAGTACTTGTCATTGAACAGTTCTTGGAACTTCTCCCAATATATCTTTAGTGCGACAGGTTGAGTACGCTTTACAGATTCCCACCAGTAATCTGCTTCTGCCAGCAACATGAAGGTAGCAAAGGGAACCTTTTACTTCTCGGAGCATCCCAAGACATCAAATATCTTGTTGATCCACTTTATCCACACCTCCGCCTTATGTGGTTTTGGCTCTCTAAAAAAACTCCGGTGGTCCCAGCTCCTTGAACTGTTTAGCAGTGATAGTCCGAGAGTTGCCAGTGTTTCCACCTGTATTTCGGACAGGAGTCTCTCTTGCCTGATGTTGCATGAATTGCAGAAAACCTCTGAACAATCCAACATTCATCATTTGGTCAGTGTCGTTGTTTGCATGATGATTGTTGCCTTCCTGATGTACATTATCCTGATTGTTGATCTGTGGAGAGTCAACGGTCTCCTGTGCTCCATTGCTATTCTCAACATTCTCAGATGTCATTTTCAAATACTGCCACAAAACAAGGGCTAATTGACATGTCACATATTATCCCTATACTCTGACTGACCAATTAAATACCAAATAAACTTAGGTAGGTCATACTAGCGAAGGAATTTCGCGTCTCTCCCCTCCTAGTTCTTGTCTCACATCTCAGCCAGGGATCATATCCCTAAGCTTTGATACTAACTGTGACGCCCCCAAAACAGGTATACATCACCCATCTTGAGTCGCCAAATACATGGTATAAATTTCAAATACAACTTAATAATACAACTGTCGTGTAAAATACGACAAAACATAAACTGAGAGTTTTAAAACGAATATTGTCTTCTAGACAGTATTCAACTCAAATGGTATCTTCAATACAATTATTATCACACTATTTCATAGAATAGTGAGGACTACTAATGCTATTATCTGGACCGTCACTCCGTTACCCGACTAGTCCCGACTACGTTCTCATTTCTTGAAGAGGACAATGAAAGCAAAAGGGTGAGCTCAACTAGCCCAATAAGAAATATTATGACTAAGATAATGCAGAATAATTTATCGTTAGCCTTCAACAGTGTTAAACTGATAAAATATAACAAACATCAAGTTTAACTGCAGCGGAACAAGCAATCCATTAGAAGAGTCAAGTAGAGAATAAAATCTACTTTCTTCTATGATTTAAAAGGTTTTTCATCACTTTTATCGCTGAGGCTCAGCTTAATACATAATCCACATCATCCCTGCACTACGGCCAAAGATATTCATTAGTATCACGACCACAAATTATCCATGCACTACGGGCCAATAATATTCGTATATTCATCAATGGTCATGATCATGCCAACAACTGTCCATCAATGCACTACGGGCCAATGAGGACTTTTACCACATTATTTTGTAACATTACGGTCATGATTATATCGAATAATCCCTGGTCATAATCATACCAAGTCCATCTATGCACTACATACCACAGATGACTTTCAACATAATATAAACATGAGGATGATGACAATGATATAAGAATTCAATAAAACAAGTTCAAGGATAAATTTTTAAAGATTTATAATTTAATTTATCCAAAAATCAATAACGTCCAAATTGTCAACATGATACTGCTTTGTGGAGTAAAATTCAAGAATAATATTGTACCAAAAATAATTTGGACATTAAACGAATCAATTTTTATCATGAATGGTACCCCGGGTGAATAGTACTTGAGTGAATAGTACCCCGCGAATAGTACTTCGGGAATAGTAATCCCGTGAATAGTACTCCGGCATGAAAAAGTTAAAACTTATCAAGAATGCTCAGAATAATATTTTTATGAAAAGATACTGAATGAAGTGCAAATATCAAGGACATTCTACTAATTTCATGGAGTATAAAAGTCAAAATTTTAACAAAACGAGTATAGAATTTGAAATTTAAAACGAAATAATATTACTTACATACTATAGAGTATGGAAGAAAATATTATTTCAAGCGAATATTGAACAAATTAACATTCCTTACCTTGAAAGGAAGAGTATTCTAACTGGTATAGCGGGAATATTTTTGAAGAAAACTTTCACTGTTTTCTACGCTCAAAACTTTTTAAAACTCTAAAAAAATACACTCAAGATTATAGAAGAAGAATTCTTTGATTCTGGTGTGATTTTCAATCCTAACTTAAGCGCCTATTTATAGAAAAATGTTAGAACGCCATAGGAGACTAAATAATAAAATAATAATATTATTTTTTTACGCACACTTCTTTGAAAAAAATTCAGCCACCACAAGTAGGACCCACTAAAATCAGCCACCTTTCCCAACAACCAAAAGTGGGGCCCACCCATATTTTTAATAAAAATATTTTAATTTTTGAAACTTCAATAATTCATAATAAATAGTACTTTTATCAGAAAAATACGAATTTTATATCTATTTCACACGAAATCGAATTCTCTACAATTTTGCAGAAGAAAGTTTTTTAAAATTCCAAACAGAAAATATCCGAATTTGACAAACAGACAATTTTCAACACCTCTTAAAATCCATAACAAATCATATGTTAATTTTTAATAGTTCTAAATTTGTGGACATATACTCAACTTATATATGCATAACATATCCAAAAATCACAACGATCCAACGGTCAGATTAAAATTATAACTCACGCAATAGAGCTTTAAGAACACCGATTTGATTTTTTAATACTTCCAATCCGATAAAATACTGATAAAACACCTCAATATTAATTCCTTCATTTATAACCACCTAAAATAAATATTTTCCTATCCATCTTTTATGTCCACATAAAATAAATATTTCCTTATCATATAAATCAATAATTAATTATTCACAAATAATATTACAGAATCACAAAAATGACAATCAGGCCGTTCTCAGGAAAAAGGAGGCTTTCCGATAAAGATTTTTCCTTACTGGCACGCAATTAGGTGACCAAACCTGTCCTTGACAGAACTTTCTAGACATTATCAATAATGCTATCTAATAATATTATTCAAATAATATGAATTATTGATTTGATAATGAAAAATATTGTGCAGTGACAATTATTGAAACAACAATAACATAAAATATCAACGCAACAATTATTGAATCAATAAAATAAAATATTGAACAGTAATTACTGTAACAATTATTAAGTAGTGCCTTTTTACGTAAGAATCAATAATTCAAAAATATTGTGCAATACCGTGTGCTACTGTGTAACCCCGCATATTACAACATTTTAACCACTGGGTATTCTAACAGTTTAACGGTAAAACTTTCGTCGTTATTTTATAAAAAGATATTTTTGTCATTTTTTTAATTTGACAATAATTCCGTTGTGGGGTCCACCAATGATTGTGCCGTCGTACGAATATTTCCTGTTAAAACGAATATTCTCCGACCAATCGAATATTATATAACAACTTGCGTACTTTGTAAAATTTATAAGTATTACCCACAACTATAACATTATATCAAATTTACTCCATAATATTCAAAAATGATATTTATAAAAAATTCATCTTTATTCATAATAGTTGGGGTCTTACAAAAAGTCCATTGTTAACATTTCATTCCTATAATACTCATCAACAGTTCTTTGTTATAACCAAGGCAAAGAGAACTCTCATCACCTGTCTTCACCTAAACCACCACATATTATAATTAAATCACAATTCGTATTTATAATCAGGTAAATCAACAGTCCATCTTTGCAATACAAGCCTAAAATATACAACTGTAAAATCAATAACGCTGAGACTCAGCTCAATAGTATCACGACCACGAATTATCCATGCACTACGGGCCAAGGATATTCGTTTTTTCACCAATGGTCATGATTATACCGAATAATCCCTGGTCATAATCATGGCAATCAACAGTCCATCTATGCACAACTGACCAAAGATGACTTTTAACACATTATTTATAACATTACGGTCATGATTATATCGAATAATCCCTGGTCATAATCATACCAAATCCATCTATGCATTACGGGCCAAAGATGACTTTAACAACATCATTTGTAACATTAAAGTCATGATTATACCGAATAATTTCTGGTTATAATCATACCAAGTCCATCAATGCACTACGGGCCAAAGATGACTTTAACCACATCATTTGTAATATTATGGTCATGATTATACCGAATAAATCCTAGTTATAATCATACCAAGTTCATCTATTCAATACGGGCCAAAGATGACTTTCATCACAATATAAGCATGACAATGATGACAATGATATATATAATGAATGAACATAAATAATCAGAACAATAAGATAAAATAGATATTAGTGATTTTCAACTTAATTATCCAGAGTTCAAATTGCTAACATAATATTAGATGAAGCACAAACTATTAAGGATTTTCTAATCCTTTCAAGAATTTTCACCACTTAATGATAAACTGAATAAACGAATAATAATATCTTACCATAATATAGAGTATGAAAGAAAATGATATTCCTTTTATCATAAAAATGATACCCTCTAACCACAATAATGATATCCCTTACCTTAGCCTGTGACTTGATTCTGCTTTCTGTGAAATTGATTAACTTAAACAATACTTGCATTCCTTATCTACACTTGAAGTAACATTACACTCAATAGAAATACTCACAATATTATACTCACAATATTGAAGTAAAAGAATTTTATATTTTTAGTGTAGTGATGGTGTGTGTTTAGTTGCTCAACCGGGCAACCTATTTATACTGAAATTTAGTAAACAACCAGCACACCTGCTTTGATAAAATAACCAAATGAGATATACAATAATGATAGTAGAATTTATGGTCCCACCGAGAAAAATTAAACCAACTTGTACACGTTTTAACAAAATTGGTTCAATAATAGAGTTGTGATCCATACTACTTTTAGAAAAAGTAGAGTATCGGCAAGTCCTGCCAAATTTATTTTTGTAAAAAGAAAATAATTGAACAAACATCTGCATATCATACTTATCTTTAATCATTACCCTTTTATTCATCAATTATTTACATATTTTTAATCTTTCAACAATTATTAACAAAGACTCACAATACTGCCAATTGGTTTAATCATATCATATAATATGAGTCACTGTACAATAACTACTGTGACAATTATTGAATAGAAGACTGAGTGACTTCTTACGTAATTAAGAATCATTAATATGAATCACTCTGCAATAATTACTATGACAATTATTGAATGAAATGCATGGTGACTTCTTACGTAAGAATCAAATCAATACCTTACTATAAATAATTTAAATTCTATTAAAAGTAGGGATCGATACCAAATCATATTTATCTCGAATAACATATAAACCAACTAATAATTCATTATTAATTCAAGTTATCTTTATTTATGGCATAAAATTATTATTCATATTCCAAAACTTTAGAAGTGAATAATAAAACTTGAGAAATCTAAAATCTCATATATGACAACCCACTATTCTGGTATTATCACCATTTTTACTTTAACAAAAATATTATTTTTGTTTTTATATCATAACTCATTCGTTACTTGTGCGTTTACATTCCGACACCTCATGAGCTTACTAACACTTCTAAAATCTTTAAAATAGTATTCTAAAATTTTCAAACAATTTTCACATTTTTCGAATTATCCAATAATTTTCTATAATTATTTCTATTTATAAAAACTATCATTTAATAGCTTCAAAATAGAAATACTAACTCCACATACTTTTATATCTTTAAAACATAATCAATATTAACCTTACATTATTATAATATTTTTCAGTAGAATTCATAATTTTCCACCATTCATAGAATTTCCTATGAATTTTTTTTATTTTTAAACTAACCATAAATAACTTAAAAATACAATAAATAATTATGTTATTCAATAATTTATTAGAACTTCCCAAAAATTATAAAATAACATTATAAGATTTTTCACTAAGTTTCATAATTTTTCATCATTCATAGAATATTCTATGAATTTCTTCTATTTTCAAACTAACTATAAATAGTTTAAAAATACAATAATTACTTCTGCTTTTCAATAATTCATCAAAAATTTACAAAAATTCTAAGATGATATTATAAGCATTTTGTAAAAATATTTCATCCCAAATAATTTTTCTGATAAATTAATTATAAATTCTAATATACAGAAATTTTAATAATTCATCATAATTAGCACTTTTATCAGAAAAATATAGATCTTATGTCTTTTCCATGTAAAATTTAATTCTCTACAATTTTGTAGAAGAAAGTTTTTCCCAATTCTAACTCTAACATAGAGAGAAAGGCTTACCGAAAATTCTGCTACAAAAATTTCTAGATCAGTCACCTCCTTAAATTCATAAAAAATCATACGTTAGTTTTTAACAGTTCAAAATTTGTGAACATATACTCAACTTATATATGTATAACATATCTGAAAATTAAAATGATCCAACGGTCGGATTAAAAATTATACCAATTTTACTCAAACTATCACCACGAAAAATTCACAAAGAATTTTTGGGTGATTCAAATTTCCGCGCTTAGCTTACTTTCAGGGCTTTCTTTTTATATATAGCTCATCTCTTAACTCATTATACACAAAGAGTTATGGATTTTACAAAATCAAGTAGTAAACTAATTTTTTTGAAAATCTTCATATTTTGTTCTTCATTTGATTTCTAGATTTCTCTCGTTTGATCCTTGTTTATACAAGTTTAAATCATCCAATACGTACATAAGTATGTACTCTTTACATAAAATCTATAAAAATTAAAATTATCAATATTTTGAAATTACCTTCTTCTTATTTCTCTTCTTCTGCTTCTATTTCTTTCTCCCTTTCTCTCTCTCTCTCTCTCTCTCTTCTTGAATTATTGCTACGAGAGGGAGTGAAAAATGAGAGTAAGTGTTGAACATTTGGCTTACCTAGCCAAAATTAATGGCCAACATCTTGGCCCTACCAATAAAAGAATTGACCAATGAGAGAAAAGTTGGGTGCATGATTTAAGGAGAAGTTGGAATCATTTGGAAAATAAACTCAGCATATGACTCCTCTTTTATTAGCTCATTTATCCGATTAAATATTCATTTGACCATTTATCAATTTAACAATTTACAATTTTAGAATAATAATCATAAATTAAATTAAACTTTTATTTCATAAAAGTCGGGATCTTACATGTAACATTATAGTAGTTTGAGAAATAGATTGCAGAGTATTAGACACACTTACCGACGAGGACATCATGCTCTTCTAGTGGGGGTGGTTTGTTAGCCCCTTAGTGGGTTGACACGCACTTGGCATGCAGGATTGCCAAATAGCATGCCAAGTCATGCCTTGACACTCAGACTTTCTAGGACAAGGCAACATTGGGCGGCAGTGTGCATCAATGTGCGATAGCCTGCGATAGCCAAGGGCACTAGACTCACTTTGCCGACAGTCAGGTAGACACTCAGTCATTATGCAGCAACGAGTAACATTGTACAACAATATGAGGCGCTGGGCCACAGACTGGACCTCTGGCCAAAACTAGTAGATCTGGAGGATTTGCATTATGATTCTTTTGACACACCTGATATCCAGTCCTTGCACTTTGGAAATTTTCATAAGTACTACTATAGGGGGTGCTCTGTGAAGGTCACCTGAGCCATAGGCAGGCTGCCATGGGCAAAGTGTGCGAGATATTGAGGCATTATTGGGCTCCTTTACAACAATGTCAAACATCGGATATGCATGTGGCTTTGGATAAAATCAAAGACTCATTCATGGGTTAGGCATAATCGAGCAAGATCGTTGTTGAACGAACGTTTGGGCATGGCATAGGCGTTGGGCTTAGCATGTCAAGGCATGGCATGGGCTGACGCCCAACATGCAAGCATGGCATGGGTTGGTGCCCAACATGTAAGAAGGCTGATGCGTGTGGACAGACATTTTTGGA
This sequence comes from Panax notoginseng, assembly GCA_016801055.1. Taxonomy (NCBI): domain Eukaryota; kingdom Viridiplantae; phylum Streptophyta; class Magnoliopsida; order Apiales; family Araliaceae; genus Panax; species Panax notoginseng. The sequence goes on along the minus strand of CM029012.1, from coordinate 225,214,406 downwards.
CTAGACGTGCACAATAGACTTGGACAACACCTTGGGCAAATGTGTGGTCTAGATGGATATTCGTGTGGGCTGAATGGGAAAAGCATATTATGGCACATGTTAGGAAAGTTCGTGGGCTGAGGCATAAAACATTGTGGGCTGACTGTAGCAAGAACCAACTGACGAGCAGTTATGGGCGGTTGCTGACTCAACCAACCTCCATACACATGACTGACATGTCTCTAGCCAGGATGCACAACATGGGCGTGCATATCTTTTAGTGGGCGGTTACACATTCAAAATGTTGGTTTCCTATTGGCTGAATGTCCTAGCAGTTGGGGGTATCAACTGCAGCCTAGATTTTGTATGTATATTTATATGTACAACATTGGGCTTGTATTGGCAGATATCACTGAGCAAGTGGGAGTGTACAAGCCCTAGTCATATTGTGCTCCTTGTTATTGAGTGAGCAATAAAAAGTTGGGATCTTGTCCTGTAAATTGTGTTGGCTTGTGTGCGTTGCTAAATTATAGACTGTGCTTGTGTGTGATTGTTGCTGACTGATTTGGCGAATAGATCAGTGCATCACAGGTAGGGCATTTGCCGCAAAAAAATTAGTGTCAGTTTGTACACCCTATGACAACAACCCTATACCAATTTGTACTTGATGCGGTCAATAACGTCTATTCTATCATACGCGACATAACTTGGGAGGAAAAACGACACGTTAAAAATCATAAAATACCTATAAAGAAAAAATTGCCAATTATGGTGTTATTTTTAGGTGTATCTTTGGTAATTCGCTACTTTTAAATTGATTTTTTTGACTCAATTTAAAAATAGAAAAATTTCTATATAAAAAAGAATGAGGAAAAAGTTATACAAAAAGAACTCTCCTTTTTTTAGCCTATATATAAGAGGAGATTATATGAAAAATGTAACTGATTCTTTAGTTTCTTTGGGTTACTGGTTGTCCGTCCGGAGTTTCGGGTTTAATACCAATATTTTATCAATTAATCTAATAATCTAAGTATAATGCTTAGGGTATTGATCTTTTTTGAAAATAAAGTGTGTGCGAGTTGTTTATTTCAAGAATAAGTTTGATCCAACCAGCAGATTTTTTCCATTATAACTAGGATAAAAAGGTGCATGATCTCACGAATGACTTCTTAATAAAGTAATAAGTCACATGTAAGAACCAAGAGAAGAGAAACATTGTATATTTGTGCATAAAAAAGGATTCGGTTACCATGAAATTAACTTCATGGTAAGTTGGTTATGTGACCAATACAATGTTGACACGCAAAGAGAGAGATCACCTTCCGCCCTCGTGTCGACATTGTATTGATCAATTGAACAAAGTTAACTTCATACTAACTACCTGTTATCCCAAAGTATTATAATTATATACCAATTAAATAAACAGAATTAAAAGATAAACAATTTTATATTAATGACTTACAAGATGCAATTGACAAACTTTTAAAATCAAGTCAACTGTTGGACAGTCTCTCCTTAAAGCAGATTTCGTCCCCGCTATCGGTGCTTACGGATGGAACAATGGACGTCTACTTTCCAGGATAAAATGGTCTTCAACTCTCACAAGAAGCACTTCAATGGAAGAGTTCCACGAACCAACAAAATATTGTATACTCTCTATGACTCTTAATGAATGAAGAATGAATTAAATTTTAAGAACTTGAGAAGGATTAATGGTGAAGATGAAGTGATTGATTTGGGTAGATTTGAAACCTATTTATAGGTGTTTTCAAATACCCCTTTGAAGATATACATCCTTTCAAAAGGTTGCATACTTTTGAAGGGTTACACCTTTTTGATAGGTTGCATCCTTTTGAAAGGTTACATCCTTTTGAAAAGATGCATCTCTTTGAAAAGGTATGAACCAAAGGTCACACCTATTAGTTTTATTTCATTCATATATATATATATATATATATATATATATATATATATATATATATATATATATATATATATATATATATATATCCAACAATCCCCCACATGAATGAAATTTGGGTAAATTAATGCAAATGAATATGTAGACAGACTTGGAGAGAGTATCAGTGAACAAAAAATACTGAATCGGTGAAGGTAGCTTGTGGCCTTGAACCTTTCCTAGTGAAAGACTATCGAATTTACTGGCCAATCAGTGAACGTGATGTCTTGAACTGTTCAATCTTTTAGTGTAAACCGAGACAATAGAATTCACACAGTATTTTTCAATTTATTTTATTGGTTCTCATTATTGTGTCCATTTTGGCCTTGGACACCTCCTGGTTTCATGAGTGTGCTAGAGAATTTAGCCTTCGTTATTCTCATAGAAGTGGCCCCCTTCTCACTCACATAGGTAATTTCTATAAAGAGTATCCTGCTAATACCCCACTTGACCTTTTTATATTCAAGCTATAGAAATTATTAAAAATAAAGTTTATCCTGTTTCACTCGGCAGTTTATGCACTGTATCATCATAGAAATGGGAAGAAGTATTTATCTTCTCAGTGCTTACTAGATCACACATAATTAGGTTGTCCCTTTGAACCTATTTCTTGGGATCTCCAATCATTTAGGTTGGGTTTCCATTATGGCGACTCTTTAGGATTTTATAGGCTTTAAACCCATTCCCCTTGATGAACTTCTCACTTGCTCTCCAGGTATACCTTTCGTTAGTGGATCCACAATATTATCCTTTGACTTCACATAGTCAATAGATATTATACCATTTGAGAGTAATTGTTTAACAGTTTTATGTCGTCGACGTATATGTCTAGACTTACCGTTATAATTACTATTTTGTGCCCTACCAATCGCTGATTGACTATCACAATGAATAATGATTGGTGGCACTAGTTTAGGCCAAATTGGAATATCCTCTAAAAAATTACGAAGCCATTCTGCTTCTTCTCCTGCTTTATCTAAAGCAATAAATTCAGATTCCATAGTGGATCTTGCAATACATGTTTGCTTAGAGGATTTCCATGATACAGCTGCACCTCCCAGAGTAAACACATATCCACTTGTGGATTTAGTATCATGGGAGTCAGATATCCAATTTGCATCACTGTATCCTTCAAGTACAGCTGGATATCTTGTATAATGCAATCCGTCAGTTAAAGTATATCTTAGATATCTAAGTACCCTTACTAAAGCCTTCCAATGTTCTTTTCCAGGATTACTCGTATATCGACTTAGCTTACTTATTGAGTATGCTATGTCTGGTCGAGTGCAGTTTGATAAATACATTAAACTGCCTATTTAGTAGTGAGATGAAGTGTTGGATCAACAGGTGTTCTTACTGGACTTTTCTCATATTTATTATACTTTGCAAGTATTTTCTCAATATAATGAGATTGAGACATAATAAGTCCATTAGATATTCTGGAAATCTTGATCCCTAGAATAACATCTGCTAGGCCCATGTCTTTCATTTCAAACTTGCTAATTAACATTTGCTTGGTAGCATTAATAACATCATTATTACTACCAATGATTAGCATATCATCCACGTATAGACTAACTATTACATATCCCCTTTGAGTGTTTTTGACATATACACATTTGTCACACTCATTTATTTTGAAGTTATTTGATATCATAACATTACCAAATTTTTCATGCCACTGCTTTGGTGCTTGTTTCAAACCATATAATGATTTAACAAGCTTGCAAACTTTCTTTTCATTTCCAAGAGCAATAAAACCTTCTGGTTGGTCCATATAAATTTCTTCCTCTAATTCACCATTAAGAAAGGCAGTTTTAACATCCATTTGATGTATTTCTAAATTGTGTATTACAACTATTGCAATTAACATTCGAATGGATGTTATCCTTGTAACTGGTGAATAAGTGTCAAAATAATCAAGTCCCTCCTTTTGCCTATAACCTTTGGCTACAAGTCTTGCTTTGTATTTATCAATAGATCCATCGGCCTTCATTTTCCTTTTGAAGATCCATTTGCATCCTAGTGGTTTGGTTCCTGGTGGAAGATCCACCAATTCCCAAGTATGATTTTACATAATAGATTCAATTTCACTATTGATCGCTTCTTTCTAATATGAAGCTTCTAGAGTAGACAACGCTTCCTTCACACTTTGAGGTTCACTCTTTAGCATGTAACTTAGAAAGTCAGGACCAAAAGACTTGAAGATCTTAACCCTTTTACTACGTCTAGGTTCATCGTCATCTCTATGTTCATTAGACTCTTGGTCTATTATAGTTTGATGATTACTAGTCGTAGTATTATAAGGTCTTTTACGAGAACTTGTTTCTTGTGTATTTTTATATGGAAAAATATCTTCAAAGAAAGATGCATTCCTTGATTCTATAAATGTATTGACATGAATATCATGAATGTCTGATTTATGCACAAGAAACCGATATGCACTACTGTTATTTGCATAACCTATGAATATGCAATCAATTGTTTTAGGGCCTATCTCTATCTTAACCCTCTTAGGATCAGGAACAATTACTTTTGCAAGACACCCCCACCCTCGAAGATATTTATAGGAAGGTTTTCGACCTTTCCATAATTCATAAGGTATCTTGTTTGTTTTCTTATGAATCAAATGGTTGAAAATAAAATTTGAAGATATTAACGCTTCCCCCCACATGTTATGAGGTAACCCAGAACTTATTATCATAACATTCATAATTTCTTTTAAAGTTCGGTTCTTGCGTTCAGCAACACCATTTGATTGAGGTGAATAAGGAGCGGTAGTTTGGTGAATAATACCATTTTCTGAACAAAATTCTATAAATGGTGATTCATATTCACCACCTCTGTCGCTTCTTATAGCCTTAATCCTTTTATTAAGTTGATTCTCAACTTCATTCTTATAATGTTTAAACATTTCAATTGCTTCATCTTTTGTCCTTAAAAGATATACATAACAATATCTTGTGTAATCATCTACAAAAGTAATAAAATATTTTTTACCACCTCTAGTTTGCATAAATTTTAAATCATATATATCAGTGTGAATTAAATCTAGAGGTTCTGAACTTCTTTCAACAGAATGAAAAGATGTTCTAGTTAACTTAGCCTCTACACATATTTCACATTTATGACTTTTGTCAATACTAAATTTTGGAATTAATTCTAAATTAATTAATTTACTTAAAGTACCATAATTCACATGTCCTAATCTACCATGCCATACATTCATAGACTCAAGCATATAAACAGAAGATGTGTTTTTATTATTAATAACAAAATTTGGTACAATAGTCATGACGTTCATTTTGAACATCCCATCACACATATAACCTTTTCCAACATACATTCCATCTTTAGTAAGTACAAATTTATCAGCATGAAACACTAGTTTGAACCCTTTCTTGCTCAATACAGATCCAGAGACTAGATTCTTGCGAATGTCAGGCACATGTAGTACATCATTGAGCGTGAGTTCCTTGTCCGAAGTCATCTTTTACACGACCTTTCCTTTTCCTTCAACTTTAGAAGTGGATGAATTACCCATGAATAGTTGCTCACCATTTTCTATTGGTTGATATGTTGTAAACAGTTTATTGTCTGAGCATATGTGGCATGTAGCGCCAGTATCAACCCACCATTCTTTAGGATTTTTCACCAAATTGGCTTCAGAGACAACTGCTGAAAGATACATGTCAGAAACTTTAGTAGATATTTCATCTATTTCTGCTATGTTCACTTGGGCATTTTTCCTTTTGAAATTCTCGTGCGTTTTGGGTTTGCGACAATCCTTTGCAAGATGTCCTATCTTGTTGCAATTATAGCATTTTTCTTTGAACTTCTTTGAAGGACCGCTTCCTTGACTTGGGTCTTCATAGTTGTGTTTCCTTTTCTTAGTTTTGTTACCACTCTCTATTACATTTGCATTGGATGTAATTGTAAGTTTTCCAACTTTCTTTTCAGACATTCAATTATCTTCTTCAATCCTCAACCTAACTATCAAGTCCTCGAGCCCCATTTCTTTACGTTTATGTTTTAAATAATTTTTAAAATCTTTCCAAGAAGGGGATAATTTTTCAATTACTGCGGCCACTTGAAAAGATTCACGTAAAACCATTTTTTCAGCATGAATCTCATGGATTATCAATTGAAGCTCTTGGATTTATGACAGTCTTTGTATCAACCATTTTAAAATCCAAGAATCTACCGACAACGAATTCTTCATGCCGGCATCTTCCGTTATATATTTTTTATTCAAAGACTCCCATAATAACTTAGCAGTTTTGATTGGGCTATACACATTGTACAATGTATTGTCAAATCCATTGAGGATATAATTTTTACAAAGAAAATCAGAATGCTTCCATACATCCATAGCAGCCAATGTGGTCCTATCAGTTTCATTATCGTTTACCACAGGGGCATCCTCATTTAAAAACCTTGAAAGATTCAATGTAGTAAGATAAAACAACAATTTCTGTTGCCATCTTTTAAAATCAACCCCACTGAATTTTTCAGGTTTCTCGCCATGACTAACATGGGTAGGAACATTGATAGGAACATTGGTTGTAATAGAATTAGGCATAATTGAATTCGATAATTCCATAATTCTGTTAAATAAAATTAAATTTGTAAATACAATAAAATAAATCTATATTTAATATTATTATTTAGATTCCACTCAACTAATTCTTATATATATATGAAACAGATTGATTAGTTTTTATTTATTTGTTTACGTAAATGGGAAGGCATATAAATAATGCAGGAGACGTCCTTTGTGATGATGTACATGCACAGTAAATAAGATCAGACTATATATGGAGTATATATATAGATATGTATATATAATACATCAATATTTTAAGACCAATTGTTGGAGTGTGATTATTTGGATAGTGAGAGAGTCCTTATTAAAATAAGATTGTATTTTCTTATTTGGTGGGATAAGGATGTTTAATTTGGGAAGGAATCTATTAGTCATTAATTGCAGTTATAAGGTGATTCTGAAAAGGACTCCTACTCCTATCTATAAATACATCAATATGCAAGCGATTGAAGGAGGAAGGACGCAAGAGATACAACACAAATACACAACTTGTACTCTCAATATTATTAAAGTGGATTACTCTCTCTCCGTGATTTTTTCCTAATTGGGTTTCCACGTAAATCTTGTGTTCATACTTTATATCTCTTTATTTATGTTTGTGTGAATGTATTTCGTGAGTTTGATTTCACAACAATTATTCCATCAACCGTTGGCGCTATTTTGGCCTGCTGTTTTGGTGATTTCGTCAGGCGTACAAAATCGGGCGTTAACATTGGCGCCGTCTGTGGGAACAAGACACTTGTTCTAGTATCGATTTAAAATCACCGATTCACCGAAGGAGATAAGTGATTCTTTTTTATTAAAATAAATATATAATTGTACGTGTGTATATATGTATTATATCAATAGCAATTGAAGCATATTTGTAATTGATTATTGATACAATTTTACATATTCTCTAACTTATATTATGCATGTAGTGATATTATTCACATGATGTATGTGAAATCTAAACATTAACATTTTGGTCCAGGTGATGATAAATTGGTGCTGAGTCACCGCACCAGTAACGAATTCAGCCAGCGCAAAGATAAAAGTTTAAACTTTTATATCATTGTAGTGCTTTAAAGGCAGCTTCGGTTTCATCATCAACCACAGACTGAAGAAAATTCGGATGATAAAAATTCAGCGGATAAAAATACAGCGGATATAAATCCCGAGGATAAAAATTCCGAAGAGACTTTTTGTACTCTCTTATTTTAAGTTCCTTGTAAATAAGAGACTGGGGGGCAATGTTGGAGTGTGATTATTTGGATAGTGAGAGAGTCCTTATTAAAATAAGATTGTATTTTCTTATTTGGTGGGATAAGGATGTTTAATTTGGGAAGGAATCTATTAGTCATTAATTGCAGTTATAAGGTGATTCTGAAAAGGACTCCTACTCCTATCTATAAATACATCAATATGCAAGCGATTGAAGGAGGAAGGACGCAAGAGATACAACACAAATACACAACTTGTACTCTCAATATTATTAAAGTGGATTACTCTCTCTCCGTGATTTTTTCCTAATTGGGTTTCCACGTAAATCTTGTGTTCATACTTTATATCTCTTTATTTATGTTTGTGTGAATGTATTTCGTGAGTTTGATTTCACAACAATTATTCCATCAACCGTTGGCGCTATTTTGGCCTGCTGTTTTGGTGATTTCGTCAGGCGTACAAAATCGGGCGTTAACATTGGCGCCGTCTGTGGGAACAAGACACTTGTTCTAGTATCGATTTAAAATCACCGATTCACCGAAGGAGATAAGTGATTCTTTTTTATTAAAATAAATATATAATTGTACGTGTGTATATATGTATTATATCAATAGCAATTGAAGCATATTTGTAATTGATTATTGATACAATTTTACATATTCTCTAACTTATATTATGCATGTAGTGATATTATTCACATGATGTATGTGAAATCTAAACATTAACATTTTGGTCCAGGTGATGATAAATTGGTGCTGAGTCACCGCACCAGTAACGAATTCAGCCAGCGCAAAGATAAAAGTTTAAACTTTTATATCATTGTAGTGCTTTAAAGGCAGCTTCGGTTTCATCATCAACCACAGACTGAAGAAAATTCGGATGATAAAAATTCAGCGGATAAAAATACAGCGGATATAAATCCCGAGGATAAAAATTCCGAAGAGACTTTTTGTACTCTCTTATTTTAAGTTCCTTGTAAATAAGAGACTGGGGGGCAATGTTGGAGTGTGATTATTTGGATAGTGAGAGAGTCCTTATTAAAATAAGATTGTATTTTCTTATTTGGTGGGATAAGGATGTTTAATTTGGGAAGGAATCTATTAGTCATTAATTGCAGTTATAAGGTGATTCTGAAAAGGACTCCTACTCCTATCTATAAATACATCAATATGCAAGCGATTGAAGGAGGAAGGACGCAAGAGATACAACACAAATACACAACTTGTACTCTCAATATTATTATAGTGGATTACTCTCTCTCCGTGATTTTTTCCTAATTGGGTTTCCACGTAAATCTTGTGTTCATACTTTATATCTCTTTATTTATGTTTGTGTGAATGTATTTCGTGAGTTTGATTTCACAACAATTATTCCATCAACCGTTGGCGCTATTTTGGCCTGCTGTTTTGGTGATTTCGTCAGGCGTACAAAATCGGGCGTTAACATTGGCGTCGTCTGTGGGAACAAGACACTTGTTCTAGTATCGATTTAAAATCACCGATTCACCGAAGGAGATAAGTGATTCTTTTTTATTAAAATAAATATATAATTGTACGTGTGTATATATGTATTATATCAATAGCAATTGAAGCATATTTGTAATTGATTATTGATACAATTTTACATATTCTCTAACTTATATTATGCATGTAGTGATATTATTCACATGATGTATGTGAAATCTAAACATTAACATTTTGGTCCAGGTGATGATAAATTGGTGCTGAGTCACCGCACCAGTAACGAATTCAGCCAGCGCAAAGATAAAAGTTTAAACTTTTATATCATTGTAGTGCTTTAAAGGCAGCTTCGGTTTCATCATCAACCACAGACTGAAGAAAATTCGGATGATAAAAATTCAGCGGATAAAAATACAGCGGATATAAATCCCGAGGATAAAAATTCCGAAGAGACTTTTTGTACTCTCTTATTTTAAGTTCCTTGTAAATAAGAGACTGGGGGGCAATGTTGGAGTGTGATTATTTGGATAGTGAGAGAGTCCTTATTAAAATAAGATTGTATTTTCTTATTTGGTGGGATAAGGATGTTTAATTTGGGAAGGAATCTATTAGTCATTAATTGCAGTTATAAGGTGATTCTGAAAAGGACTCCTACTCCTATCTATAAATACATCAATATGCAAGCGATTGAAGGAGGAAGGACGCAAGAGATACAACACAAATACACAACTTGTACTCTCAATATTATTATAGTGGATTACTCTCTCTCCGTGATTTTTTCCTAATTGGGTTTCCACGTAAATCTTGTGTTCATACTTTATATCTCTTTATTTATGTTTGTGTGAATGTATTTCGTGAGTTTGATTTCACAACAATTATTCCATCAACCGTTGGCGCTATTTTGGCCTGCTGTTTTGGTGATTTCGTCATGCGTACAAAATCGGGCGTTAACACCAATAAATCATGATCTACACACATGTATTGCATAACGATAAATTAAATCATTATTAGTAATTATCTAAAAAAAAAATAAGTTAAACTGGGTAAAACACTAAACCAATCAAAAACAGAGCACCCAAATGACTACCGAAAACTAAAAATAAATAAATTGATATATGCGTAGATAATATCTCTTCCCGGATATTTAAATCAAACTGATGCACTATAAAACCGAATCTTATTGATTCTGAATATACTAATATAGAAAGATTCTGTTTTACTAATATATATATATATATATATATATATATATATATATATGTGCAATCATGAACTATATTAACTTAGTGAACTATATTCTGTTTTATATTAATAACTTAGTGAACCTGCAGAAGCCACCAGATTGTTGTCCCTTCTGTTTTATATGTATTTTTCCCCTTTTGTATGAATATCAGTATATCACGTTCAAGATGCAATTATAATTTTTAGACACCTTTGTATCAATTTACGACATAAAAAAAATATTTAGGAAAATCTGTTTAATAAATTAGTATAATACTAAGGAAGAACAAACGAAATCTGTTTTAAGATTGTTATCCCAAAGTATTATAATTATATACCAATTAAATAAACAGAATTAAAAGATAAACAATTTTATATTAATGACTTACAAGATACAATTGACAAACTTTTAAAACCAAGTCAACTGTTGGACAGTCTCTCTTTAAAGCAGATTTCGTCCCCGCTATCGGTGCTTACGGATGGAACAATGGACGTCTACTTTCCAGGATAAAATGGTCTTCAACTCTCACAAGAAGCACTTCAATGGAAGAGTTCTACGAACCAACAAAATATTGTATACTCTCTATGACTCTTAATGAATGAAGAATGAATTAATTTTTAAGAACTTGAGAAGGATTAATGGTGAAGATGAAGTGATTGATTTGAGTAGATTTGGCACCTATTTATAGGTTTTCAAATACCCCTTTGAAGATATACATCTTTTCAAAAGGTTGCATACTTTTAAAAGGTTACACCCTTTTGATAGGTTGCATCCTTTTGAAAGGTTACACCCTTTTGAAAGGTTACATCCTTTTGAAAAGATACATCTCTTTGAAAAGGTATGAACCAAAAGTCACACCTATTGATTTTATTTCATTCATTTATATATATATATATATATATATATATATATATATATATATATATATATATATATATATATATCCAACACCACCCCCATAAAAAAGGTGTTATTAGACTCGAGAGAAATCAGAGGTATTTATAGGAAAATTACTTTTGGTAGAATTCATAGTAAATAAGGCTCCTTAGCAAAACTAAATTTGCACTCAAGAGTCATGTGGCTGATTTTTTGGAAACTCATATTTCTACATGAAAATAATATATATTTTTATATGTACCTCTCTTATAAGAATGTGAGTTTCACTCACTATTCAATATTCACGTATGTGAAAATATCATATTTTTATGTGAGAATATCAATTCTCTTCTTTCCTTTTTCCTTGATCCGTTGATCTCAATAATAAAAAACTTAAAGCTATTAGAGATGCATCACGAAAATCTTAACATTATCACACAAATCAATCACATAAATCTCCGTTTATGAAAATCTGTTTGAAATTAAAAGGATTTTTAATAAAATGTTGAAAATTGTTCAAGGCCTGTAAGGCTTAGCCAATCCTAAGAAAGCTAATTAAATATTTTGTGTGAACTTGTGAATTCACTAGCTTTTTCTCTAAATTTTTCCTACTTTTTTGTACTTACATTTCTTTGCATAACCATTCAAACGATTCCAACACGTTTGAATATTGTTGAATGTATAAACATTTAATGTATGTTTGATAACACAGCGTTTGGAGCATCTAATTGTTTCGAGCGTTTAGAAGTTTAAATATAAAAATTTTGTTTATTTAAATTCAACTTATTTTAAACCTAATTTATTTAATTCATAAACGTTGTGTTTGAGACTCAAATGCAACACACTAAAAATAATGAGATGTGTTTGGAGATAACATCAATTATTAACTCTGCAAACGCTAATAACTGAACAAACTTTCGACTAACTAAATCATTTAACTTATAAATTACTTTTCTTAATTTATAAAACTTTTCAAAAGAGTATGCATTATAATCTTTCTATCTATCAATCTATCTATTAATTATTATTATTATTATTATTATTATTATTATTATTTCATATATAAAAATGAGCTTGTAATAATTTAATATACCGTGTTTTCACATTTATATATATAAAATCTACTCCATAAATTCCAAAATTAAAGATACAATTTAACTTTTGAGGTTAAATGACAACATATTAAATTTTAAAATTGATATGACTTATTAAAATTTAGAATGAAATAAAATTTATAATTAGTAGTTTTTGATATATATACTATACAATTATAATAATTGTATCAACTAAAATTAAATAAATTCACATCAATTTAAAGTTTAATATGCGGTCGTTTAACCTCAAAGGCCAAATTGAATATCTAATTTTGGAACAAAGAGAGTATATTATTACATTTCAATTCTAGGGACATTTCATCCTACGGACCTAGAGAAAGGGAGAGTTGGGGAGAACTTAAGAAAAACGTATCTTCAATTTGAATTGTCCGTTAAATGATGAATTTTTATTGCTGAAAAAAGAACCAAATTACCTCATAAATCGCACCAAAAACCGTACAAACCGCAACAATTAAAATCGCACCAACGGTTCTAACGTGTGTGACGATTTTAGGTGGGTTGAAAAATTGAATTTACGGTTTGAATTTGGTTACCGACCAAAATCATATGTATAAAACCGAAATCACGCATACTTCTTTTGAGTTTTAAAAAAAAAAATCAAATTATAACTTATATGAGGCTTTAATCTACATGGATGTCATGCATATATATGTGAAGTGAAGATCACAACTCATTGTGAACTGACATGCAGATATGTTTTTCACCATGTTGAATTATTGCATATACATGGTTGATATAGTGTATATATATATATCATATATGTAGGTTTATGGTTTTATGACTTGTGCAGTTCACTTCAAGAGTTATCTTTCATGTAATTAACTAATTATCTCTGTTTAGAATTTTCATATGTAAACAAATAATAATTTATCATGTTCTATTTAACTTTTGTTTAGACAAAATATTATAAGTAAGGTTGTGTGTTATCAAAGTAATATTTAATATTGTGTGATGCTAAATTGTTAATTTAAATTGCATAAAATTTTGTTGTTTCAATTGGTTTTAGAATCGAAACTACACCGCACGGTTCAAAATCGCACCGCACCAATCACAAGCGATTTCATGTGCGATTTTAGATTTGTCAAACCACATCTAAACAGTTTTGTGTGCGATTTAATTTGAACTTCAAACCGCACCATACTCATCCCTGCTTCAAATGCCTGTTGCCTCGAGTCTGGACAATTTATGCCAAAAGTAAATTAAAGGATAGGGGAGAATTGTAAATAACAGAAAATAAAGGGTCTTGTTACGAATAAATGAAAACTTCTGACGCTTTTCACTAAATAAACACAAAATCTAAACAATTAAGGCGGGAGATCAATCAAATTTGACTAAATAAACCTCTGTAATCTCTGTTAAAGTATTTAAATCACTTTAGAGAGAGAAATCACTCCTTTTTAGAGAGAGAGAGGAAGAAACGGTTGGGCAGAGAAATTAGGAGCTCTACAAACAAACAAAACAAAACATCGTAGTCGATTGACTTGTACTTTGTTCTTCATTTTCTTCTGATTTGATCTTTGTGATTCTTTTAATGGCGGATCTGTACGGAAATAATGGTCATCGATCTTCATCGCTTGAATCGGAAGAAATGTCTTCGTTTCTTCACAATCTTCTCCAGAATTCCGCCGGTACGCCTCCTTATTCCTTCTTCAAAGAGAAACAAAATTCCGATTTCGCAGATCCCGGCGGTCTTTTCCCGGCCGAGGCCAAGGAGAGCACAGTGAATCAGTTTTGTTCGGTCGGTGCGGATTCTGATCAGATCACGTCTTCTAGAAGGAACCTTCCGTATAATAGCAACGACGCAGATGAATTTGATTTTGGCTGCGAGGTGCCTTTTAAGTTTCCTCAGTACATTTATGTAAATCATTTGTTTTGAATTTGTTAAATTTTTTTTTTAAAAAAAATTGGCGAATGTAATTGAAATTGGAAGGAACCTGAAGAGCCGGAGGTGCCAGCGAATTCGGTCCCGCCCCGTTCTTCGAAGAGGACTCGAGCAGCTGAGATTCATAATTTGTCGGAAAAGGTTGGTTTTGATTTTGGTGTTGAGTATAAATTTTGAGAATTGAGCTGATTTTGTGAATAATTTGGTGGACAGAGGAGGAGGAGTAGGATTAATGAAAAATTGAAAGCACTGCAGAACTTAATTCCGAATTCCAATAAGGTATTTTGATTTTTGTTCATACTATGTTTTATTCTGAAAATCTTTGCTAGTTGGTAAGTGAATTTTTTGTGTTTTTCCAATGATAGACTGATAAGGCTTCTATGTTGGATGAAGCCATTGAATATCTTAAGCAGCTCCAGTTACAAGTACAGGTGAGTGTTCTATTTGAATAAGTTTTTTGTTTGTCCTGCTTTGTATCTTATTAGATGGAGAATATTTTTCCTTCCATTTTTTCGATTAATTGAAAATGTTTATTGAGCAGTTAGACTAGATTAAATATCTGTTTTTCTTTCAGTATATTTAAAGATCTTAGTTTGATGAGTATTTGAATATGTGCCGTGCAATATTAAATACACAACACAATTACAGTATTTTAGCATGTTCTGTATTTTTGTAGTCACTGCTACTGCTGGTTCTGAACTTCTGATAATATATAGAAGTCAGATGTTATGGAGAAATAGCTGGTAATGTAATGATTTCCACCTCTCCAAAAATAACCATGGACCACTAGTTCTTGAGCTTGAAAACAAGCTTGCCAACTCAAACATAATCATATGTTTGTTGATTGCGTGTCGGTAAGAGAGAACTTTATTTTAGAAGAGTAACAACTAGTCCCTTTGTTTTCCTTACATTATTCTTTATGTAGCTGTTTTGAGAAAGTTTAGGTCAGTCCGTCAGTGTATCGGACTTCACCATGCAAAAGGTGGAAAGTTTAGTGCTCGCACAGTAGAGATATAGGAGGTAGTATGATTTTGTTGGAAATAGGTGACGGTTGAATTTTTTTTTTGTGGACATATCAGAAAACAGAATGGACCAACATGGGACTTTACAGCAAATATTATATGGATAATTAGGCTGCTTTAAGTGGATAAGCCATGTGTATTCTTCTTCATTGTAATTGGCTAATTGTATGTGTTTGGCATCCAGGCTTCTCTTCTCTCACCATCTGATCATTGTAAACAGATTTAGCTGCATTTCTATCAAATATCATTTGTCAGGGACAGAGCAAGTAAAAATAAACTATAAGGTGCTATTTCTTGCAAGTTACAACACTTGGATGCAGCTGGCCATGAAAACTCACAAAATTTGCATGCACCTTGTAATAAATCATATATAGATCCTTCATCTCTTTTAAACTAAAAATTTTTGAGAGACAATACAAAAAGAATAAAGCATGCATACGAGCTTTAAATTTAAACTAGTATAATCCATGGAGACACGTGGTGTAGTGCAATATAATTCAACTTCTAATATTCTGAAAAGATAAGATGGAGTAGGGGGGGTAGGGGGGGTGGGGGGGTGGGGGAGTGGGGGGCGGCGGATTTTGTTTTGCCATTCGTTATTATGTTATTATGTTATACATTAAAGACCAAAAAAGATACAATGTTCAAAATAAACTGAGGTGCTACATGGTTGTATCATTAAAGTAAACATCTTTTCCTTTGTTTCAACATTTTCTTCTTTTATGATTTAGGAACTACCCTTCTTTCACCTAGCATCTTATTCGTATGTTATTTGGGTAACAGTTCAATCATTAAGCTATTTACAAAACTCTCAGTGCATTCTCCTAAGAATGTATGAACTGTAGATATCCTGTGATTAACTTAGTGTAGATATTTGGTAAAATTCTCAGATGATGAAGTAACATCTGAACAATTTGTAATTGGTATTTTCGTTTACCTCTCAATTTTATTAAGAACATTGTTTTTTGTTTTGTTGATTTGAAAATGAGAGGGTAAAGAGTGGATAGAAGGGGATCAAAGTCATCAAACCCCTGCAGAACGACCACTACAAATTTAGCTACATTCCAACATTTTCCATTTTAATCTCTTAAGTAAATTATTTTCTTATAAATTTTTTTAATATTATGTGGATAAGCAGAAAAATTGGTTTCTGTAAAATCAGTTTCACAGACTTAAACTCTCCTATATGCTTTCTTTTTCGTTTCCATTGTTTATTTGTTTTTCCACTTATGTTCCCTTTGACAATGAAATCTAGTATATTTCCCTAAACCATCACTATTAACTTAAGCAAATAACAATCTGGGATTTCCCGAATCCTTGGCTCATTTTCAATTATGTTGAGAATAGTTCTTTGCAAGGTTTAGGCAGTTTATCTTCATATTAAGGATGTAGTGCGAAGCTAATTTCTTACTGAAGGCTCATACAAACGGAAATATTCTTGGTGCTCTATACTTGGTTTAAGATTAGTTTTGATTATATTGAATGGTTACAGTCTGACAAATATTTAGTTATTTTTCACCAGTATACTTCACATTTTCTCCCAAACACAGGTGAAAATAAGAAATAGTAATCACAGTAAGTTCTTTAGCTTTTTATTCCTTAGTTATCGTGGTTGGTTTTTGCAGATGTTGACCATGAGAAATGGATTAGGTTTGAATCCAGTTTACTTGCCAGAAACACTACAGCCAGTGCAACTTACTCAGAGGGGAGTGAACTACGATGAGGGAAACGTACTGATGAATGCAAACAGAAGAGATACAGTCTCTACTGACCCTAAATTCTCGGCACAAAGGCCATTGTATATGTCCAATCCTGCTCCACGAATTGTCATACCATCAATAACAAACATCAACAATTCAGAAACCTCATATGGTCTAGAACCATCAATTCCGGAATCAATATGAACTTCTCAACCATTCGGCTCCTCCAAATGTTTTAACAATTTAACCATGTTTCTCGCAAATGTATAGGATTTCTGAAGGGATGACTCGGCATCAGAAGTGCAATTCGACATAAATTGCTTGCATAAAAGTTTCAGGCATCTGTTGTGATGACCATATTGAATTGTATTTGACATGAAACTGCAAATGGTCTTTAAAACTGTGAGACATCCTGACTTTTAGTAAACTTAACATGTCAAAAGAACTTAGAAACACAAATTGTGGGATGTGTTGGTTACTATTGAAACTATATAAAGTTATATGATAACATTCTCAATTTTTTCTTGAATAGGTCCACACGCAAATGTCGTGAAGGATGGTGTGTTTGATGATTAATGAGTCCCTCCATATATTTTTTAGTTTGTCCCTTTTGTTTTGCTTCTGGTGAATAACATATACTTCATCAGGAACCACAGTAAATTATGAATTCCAAGGTTTAATTTGAACTCTATGCCTGTGGCTTCTGGCATTAGCAGAGTTAGGTTTAAACTCTTAGACTATGTTTGTTGGTAAGGATTATAATTTCAAGATTATATTTTCATAAATTATAATCTTAAGACTATTAATTCTAATATTAAATAGTCATAGTCACATGTTTGTTTTTTACTATGAGATTATTTATGTAACAACTTAAAATAATCTAATGTTATATTTGTTTTATCTAGGATTATTTAAAGGATTGTATAAAAATTTAATGTTTGGATTATCATACCCTTATTACTAAGAACAAAAATATTATTATCATATTCTCGGTTTGTTCAAGTAAAGATAAATAGGATAAGATACATTGGTCTTTTTAAACAAAGTTAAAATTTAATTTTGTTCACAAATTTTTAGTCTCAAATAGTAGAGATTATAATACTTAATTTGACATAGTATTAAATAGTCCCACTTTTCAAGTAATTTTATTATCCCGGGAATAGTCCAAAGTTTATTTTTAAAAATAAACAAGAGACTTATGATTAATAATTCAATTCTAAATATAATTTTTACAAATAAACATAGCACTAGAGTAATACTTGCTCTGAGTTGCTGCACAGAAGTAAGATTTACTCTCACATGCTTTAAATTTTAGCTCGTATATACATTTTTGGATCCGATTAGGATGAAATATTACCATTATAGCTTTTTGCTGTATTTGTTATAGCAAATGCTGCATTTTAAAACTATAATGCTTTGTTTATAGGCCAGCCCAATGTGACATTTGTCATAACAATGTGGTCAAAGAATGCGGCAATTTCATACTAACCGAATCCATCATTTTTGAGATGGGAGTCCTACTTGAATTTTAGCTAATTTAAATCATACTTTGTTCTACAAAAAAAAAAAAAAGTCTCATTTTGAAATTAAGTCTAAAAATTTAAATTTGATGTGATTTATATTTATAAAAACAATAAATTTTGTAATTACTAATACTTTTTAGTTGTTACATAATTTGCAATGATTATGATTTTTTTTTATTTTATTAAAAATACAATAGGTACGATTGCATTAACTAAAATCAAATTAATTTATTTATTAGTTTTGAAAAATTGATTTTACAAATTCAAAATAGAAACCCTTTTTATGCGTGTGGGAAGGGAGAGTATCAATTTTAATTTAGGACACAGGTATAAATAAATATTTTGCCATGGATATTAAATTTAAGACAAACAAGTTGTTGGAAAAGTTGTAGAAACATTTTAGAAAGCTAAAAAATTGAATTTACATGTAAGATCAGTAGTATAGTTATAATTAATACTCTCTCCATCCCAAATTATCTATATTGTATTGACCATTTAGACATTTATTAGGAAAAAAAATTATTATGCCCATTTTATTATGAAGAGTACAATTATACCACTACTTTTTACTCATAAAAAAACTAGCACCCACATAAATTATTTTTGGAATAAGAGCCTTTTGAAATTGTTGCACAATAAATCATCCCCATGCATGCGTTTTTTTTGCTAGAAATAATTTAACATGCTCATGAAGTAAAAACCTTTTATCTTTTCCATAATTATGCAATTGGGGATTATACACTTATAAGGAGAAAAAAAAAATAAGTGAAAAGGGTAAACTAGTAATATAACAATTTTAATTGTCTAGAAAAAAGTAAAGTGCAGTTATTTTGGTACAATAAAAATTCTTTAAAACTGCAAATAATTTGGGATGGAGGGAATATAATTTTGAATGAGATAGTTGATGTTGATTATGAAATTTTATTTATAGGCAATTTCTCACAATGGTTTGAGCTTCAAAAAATAAATTAATTTGCCATGAATGGTATTGAAATACTCCATCGGTTCTGTTAACGCCAAGACCTTTCCACGCGCTCCAATCACGTAAAAGCTTGACAGCGTCCTATCCTGCACAGTAAATACGACAACATCAAAAGCTTGACGGCTTCGACCGTCGGGGGATAGCTCCGGCGTGAGAGTCAGTACAGGCGATCACAAGGTTAACAATGGAGGAATAAAATATCTAGTGTATTGAGAGAGATAAAATATCAGTTACCTTTTTTCTCGTGTGATCCTTGCTAACATATACTCTCATTCCCGGTTCTTCGTGCCACCGACTCCACTAACACCACCCACTACCGATAGACCACCTACCACCCCCATCACCTTTGCTCACCGCCAACTAATACAGTCACATCCTCACCAATGCTATGCAGGAGATGACAGAGATAACAATCAACTGTTATCTTATTTCATCATTACCGGTCCAATGCAAAATTAGATATTTATTCATCTAATGGGTCAACCCAACACACTTAAGACCCAATAAGTATAACCCAAGGGATGAGCCCAATCGGCCCGGCCCAATGTATAAAATATCATGGCCCAACATGTTCTAAAATATAAGATCATTATTGACTTTTTAAAGTTAACTGAAAACATTTTCAAGCTCAAAATTGATATGAATTTTTTTAATTTTAGTAAATACAGTGATGAATATTGTAAACTATCTCAAAAGTACTACTCCTTATAAGATTTATTTTTCATAATATTTAATTAATTATCTCAATTTTAAACTTAAAAATGTATCAAATTGACTTTCAAAAGTCAATAATAATTTTATAATTTGAAACTGATGGATTATATGCTATCTTCCCTAGGTTGCCGTTGAACGTTCACACCGACGAGGATAAAAAAAAGTAAAAACTATAACCTTTGTGTTCTTTGAGTTCCAACATATATAATTCACAATAAAAAATTGCTTCGACAACTCCTAATCTCCTATAGTACCAACTTTCCACGATAAAACTCCTCCTGTGGCAAGCGAATGGTGTCCTAAATCGCCCATCTCCAAGTAACAGTGACCCATTAATGGGTAGGATGAGTTGGAAGGGAACGCGTTGATGACATCTATCTCTACTTTAGTGCAGGG
Source organism: Panax notoginseng (assembly GCA_016801055.1). Lineage (NCBI taxonomy): Eukaryota > Viridiplantae > Streptophyta > Magnoliopsida > Apiales > Araliaceae > Panax > Panax notoginseng. Next base: position 225,193,766 of record CM029012.1, on the reverse strand, counting down.
CCGGTCCAAACTTTTTGGGAGCCTCAAGTCAAATATTAAATTGGGGCTTTTTTTTAACCGTTCAATATTAAATTAAATTAATATTTATGATTTTTTTTAATTAGAATTTCACTTTTCTTTCTATTTCAAATACAAAATTATTGATCAAACTTTTATAATCAATTTTTTGCATATTCTTTTCAATTGATAAAATCGCTAATCTAGCTAATATTTCTTTGGACACTTGAGGGTCTTCTCAATTTTGGGGGCATCAAGCCATTGATTAAATGACTTAACATATGAGCCAACCCTACTTAGGTGGAGGAGTGTGGGCATGTTGACAAGGAGAAATGAGGCAAGGATGAGTGAAAGAAGAAGAAAGGGTTTCATACTATAATTTTTTTTTTTGCTAATTGGGTTTCATACTTTAGGTTTTGGTAGGAAATGTATGAAACTTGTGTTGTTTCTTTTTATTAGTTGTGACCTTATATAAGCTAGCTAGAGATAGTTTAGTGGATCACGAACTTATGTATTGTGAGTAAATATTGTTTGAAAACTAGTGTGAAATTTAAAATAAAATTTTTTGTTTGGTAATCATAAGTTCATATTTCGGTTATATACTGAATAACTGAATACTATAATTTGGTTATTCGGGTTTCGATTATTTGGTTAGTTCATATTTTAGATACTTGTTCCGATAGTGAAATTGTATGAAATTTAATATTGAGTTATTATCGAATAGACAATTCAGTTCAGTTATAACCGAATACTCACCCCTAGACTATCTATACTATGATATAAAGAGAAAAATGTGTTAGCTGTTATGTAAAGCTAAGTCCCACTTTGTAAAACTCCCTCAAGTATATTTGTACACTCTGTTGATGGACTTTGTAGCATGGTTGAAAAAAAGGAGTGGGCTTGCCCCCACATTTTTGAAGTTCAAAAAAAGGAGTGGGCATTGAAGCCATTGGTTGCAGCAGTCTGTTTGTTGTATCATAAAATGTTAAGAAGGTTGCTATATATGGTCCCTTTTAATTTTTTAATGAGTTATATTGATAGTCATCTGATATCAATGTATTGTTGCTAAATAAGGTTGTATGTCATAACTCATGTGTTGGAACTGTACAAGTATCTAGAGTATTTACACCAATTTGCAGTCCTGCTACCTGCTGCCTGCTGTATATATGCTTTGCTGACTTGCTTCTGTTGTACTGTAATTTGCATCAGCATGTCGCTGTTTCTGTTGTGCTGCAATCTGCAAGACTGCACATGTTATGGATTAATTAGACTTTGTGTATTGCTACTTTTAATCATGTTAAGTTATTGAATTATTATGGTTGTTGTGGTTGTTAATTATTGATTGGAAACTCTTGTATTGAAAATTTGAAATGACTTTTCTTTGTTTGAGAAATATAGACCTTAATTTCGGTTATTAACCAAATAGTATTAATTCTGTTATTCGGTTATTGTATAATTCGATTACTTGTTTGGATACTAAAAGTGTACTCATTACGGTTTTTGGTTATAACTGAATATCTTATTCGGTTCGGTTTTAACCATGATTGGCCCTATTCTCAACCATCACCTATGCGTTTAACAAGCAGATTACGTGCAAGTACAGAAACTGTAATTTTGGGAGGCAAATCAAATCCACATTGAAAATTTTAATGACCCAAGCAATTTGTCAACTATTTGTATTTTAATGTTTACCATTTATTTATCATAGACCACAGTTTAGTTTTAAGGTAATTTTTTGTTTTAATTTTCTTCATGAAGTGTTCAGTACGTGTAGCAAAAATATTTTACTGATTAATTTCTTTTGTAAGTAGGACTGTGTGATCACGTGTGCCATGAATACTAGTTATCTATAATTATCATTAATTCCAATTATTTAGTTATGGCATAATGCTCATTATTAATTATTTTAATTTGATTTTCAGGGAGATCCAATTGAAGCTTACAAAAGCACAAATTAGAAAAAGAAGATAAACTTGATAGCTTGATAAATTTTGTCTAACTAGTCTCTGGAACATTACCGGAGAACAAACTGAAGCACAATTCACACATGCTAAAGTTTTGAAAAGAACACTATCACACAATTTTATTTTAAGCTTAGTTGTGGAGTAGTGAACTAGGCAGGGAAGTGTAAGCTTAGTTGTGATTCTGATTTTTGCTTTTTTGTACATTTGAAAAGTATACAAATTTTCTTCACGAGGACCAAATCCAATTACTCCAAGTATTTTAAAACCTGATATTCTTGCTCCAGGAGTGGATGTTCTGGCAGCAGTTACCCCCAACAATACATCCATTAGAAGAGGAGTATATAATTTGGTAGCAGATTATGCACTCTCAACAGGCACATCCATGGCAGAGCCTCATGTTGCAGGGGTAACAACACTGTTAAAAGCAGTTCACCATGACTAGAGCCCTGCAGCCATCCAATCAGCTTTGATGACCACCGCAACTACCACAGACAATACACACGCAATTCTTAAAGACCAAGGGACGGGACTTTTTGCCAGTCCTCTTGATTTTGGGGTAGGCCATGCCAATCCGAGGCTCTATTGCTTTGTTCGGATTGACATGGCCTGCCCCAAAATTCTCGGATTGACATGGCCTGCCCCAAAATCAAGAGGACTGGCAAAAAGTCCGTAGTTGCGGTGGTCATCAAAGCTGATCGGATGGCTGCAGGACTCCAGTCATGGTGAGCTACTTTAAACAGTGCTGTAACCCCTGCGATATGAGGTGCTGCCATGGATGTGCCTGTTGAGAGTGCATAATCTGCTACCAAATTGTAGATTCCTCTTCTAATTGTTGGGGGTAACTGTTGTCAGCATATTGAGCAAGAATATTAGGTTTTAAAATACTTAGAGTAATTGGATTTGGTCATCGTGAAGAAATTTGTATACTTAGGGTGCAGGTTTTGTGCCGATCCTAGTTAGCACAATCCTCATGCTCTTCACCATTGGTTTACTTGCTTCTTTTGCATACTCTCTCATTGTAGTCCCCCCAGAACTGATCTGCAGAAGCTTGGAGGGAATGGATGAGAATATGGATGAGTCAGCATCTGCTTCTAAAGTTGCCAATGTGTCCGTCAATAATATTCCGGCATATGCACCTGCCTTGACAATTTCATCGATCTGCTGGTCAATATCAAGAGAAGTGCTAGTATCACATAGGACCACCTTTCCAGCAACCTCTTTTGGATCTAGCGCTGAACCTCTGCATATCGATTTGTTTGCATTGCTTTTCCCATAATATAGAGGTGAATTAGTGATGTAAATGCTCTCTGAAAAGTATGACATTCCTTCCACAGTTTCCCCATTTCCCAGTTGCAGCGTTGCCACAGATTCCCGATCAATAGTGCCAGCTCCTACTGTTGTAATCCATGGTGCTCCATTGACTGTTGAGTAAGCATCTGGTCTAAAATTTCCAGCAGCACAGATGACGGAAATCCCCCTCTCTCTGGCTGAAAGTGTTGCAATGGCTATGACATCCTTGAAATATGGTGCCTGCCCAAGGCCCAAAGACAAGGACAAGATATCTACCCCGTCCACAATTGACTGGTCCATGGCAGCCAGTAAGTCGCTCGCAGCAATGTTACCAAGTGTGTCTGCCCAGGCAACTTTGTACATGACAATACGTGCTGTTGGTGCCACCCCTTTGGATGTCCCACTGGCGTAACCAAAATGACTCGCACCGTGTACATAATTACCTGCAGCTGTAGATGATGTGAGTTCCGTGTCCAGCGAAATCTCGTGCTGATTCGAAGTCACGGTCCTTGGAGATTCTTCCACCTGCAGCCACAAGTCCTTTGCTAAAAGATCGAGCTCCAATCTGCTTCCTGTTGCAGAGAGAATGGGTAAAAGCTGTACCATTCTCACACGTCCCATTCCATCTCGCTGGAACCGGTGACATCCCCTTGTCCCTAAAGCTCTCACTCTCTGTCCATATTCCTGTGTCGACTAACCCTATGATCACGTTTTTACCGTAAGATGCAGTAGGCCATATGCCTGCGGTATGACTTAGGCCAAGAAACATAGTCGTCGAGTGGGTTGTGAAGAGCTTCCTGAAGGACTCTTCATATGTCGCCAAATGAGAAGGGAGCTTCTCCAGCTGAGATAGTTGAGACGGCGTGAGCACTAAACCCATGCATGGCATGGCTGTATGAGTAGACCAACTTCTCTTTGTCATCGGAGCGAAATGGTGGCAACGACTGTAGGATGTTTTGGTGCCACAACTCTTCAGTTGTAAAAATTTCTGGTTTGTGGGAATAGTCCATGTGTATGATGTAAGTTTGGTATTCTTCAGGTTTGGATGACACTTTGTTGAGCCCAGGTAACAAGAACAACACTAGGTAGAAAATTATTGTGTGGCGTAAAGAGTTTGCTATCTCATTGAAATGGATTTGTTTAGCCATGGTAGCTATAGCAATGAAATGCAGTGGGATAGTTTTTTCAACTTGCAGATTTTTCCTACTTGTATAGTAGAGTCTGAGCACATTGGAAACCAATATATATATATATATATATATATATATATATATATATATATATATATATATATATAGTATATATTTGCGGGGACCCTAATGGTAGCTATAGCAATGAAATGAAGTGGGATAGTTTTTTCAACTTGCAGATTTTTCCTACTTGTATAGCGGAGTCTGAGCACATTGGAAACCAATATATATATATATATATATATATATATATATATATATATATATATATAGTATATATTTGTGGGGACCCTTTAGGATTTATGCTCATGATTTTGACCGATAACAAATTTTTATTTGATTTTTCTGTCAATAAGTTTGACATTTATCTGCATAATTCTACAAGTAACATCCACTTTAATGACCTTAATTATGAAACCGAATTAAATAAACAGGAATGGATACATCACATGGAGAGGCATTATGGCATATCTAAATTTGGTATTGTTCTCTGTTCTACGTGTTCTAACCATGCTAAATTTATTTTACTACAGCATACAAGTTTTCAATAAATCTAGAGACTAAAATGGTAAGCATATTATAGTGACTGATGGTTTCCACTTTCCCTTTTTGATATCATATCAATAACATCATAATGTTTATTTTATATATTTTAGATTTATAATATCAAGTTTAATCTTTTATATTCAATTTGGCATACTTTTAAATTTAAATTTAATCTCATATGATATTAATAAAAACTTACTTACATGATGTATTATTTTTAGCGTAGTGATACAGACACAAACTATTTTATAAACTGCTGATGTGGCATACTCCACCTCAGCGTATTGATTAACAAATTGTTTCAATGTAGTCTTCGGTCCCACACAATATGCTGAGGTGGAGCATGCCACATCAGCAGTTTGTAAAATATTTATAAAATAGTTTGTGTCTCTAGCATTATTCTTATTTTTAAGAATACCAAATTTATATTGAATTAATTTCAATTTTTTTACATATAATTTTGATATTTCCACATGGTCGGTCTTCTCTCACAAGAGAGTAGGGTGGGTCCACCTTTATCTGAGAGGAGTAGACGTAGATATATCAAAATTACATATCATTTCCCCTATTTAACACGCATTCTAAAATAATTGTTGTATAAATTTGTATTTTTGTGGACATTTTTTTCTTTGTAGTACGAAATTTTCTTGATTGGAATAATATTGGTGTTGGTGAACAGGGCCATCACTTACTAAAATAGGCTTACACATACTATTTTTGGATCAATTAATTAGGTATATGTCACAGTGATATTTTTCTCAGCATACTATTTTTGCATCAATTAATTAGGTACCTATCTTGTAAACAAATTATGTACCAGTATGGGCATCATGTTAGAGACAATAGAAATGTAAAATAATTTAAAAAAATATTAAATATAGTAAAAAGATTCATCATAAACTAAGTCTATTTAAATAAATGTGTTTATTCTTTTAGTTATATCACATATCCAATAAATGACTTATTAAATATATGCTGGGCTGTCCAAGTAAAACGCGCAAACTCAGTCCAAATTTAATGCCCGGACTGATGTTACTCGATTTATCATCAACAGTTGAGAGCCCACGAGACTATTAAAGAAAAATCAAATTGTATATGCTCATGTAATTTAAGCAACAAATGATATATTAATGATAAGGCAATTGATATTTATATATGAATTTTTGATATTTTTATATAAATTTTTGATATTTCTTCATGAAAAGTGTCGCTATAGATGTATAGCGACGGTAATTATATTTAACTCAACCCCAGTTTGACCCAACCCTAATTTTTAATATGTTAAAGCAAAATAATTATTTTAAAAATAATTTTAAAAAAATAATTATATTTAATATTTAAAAAAAGTATTATTTAAAAAAACTATTATTTTTAAAGTAATAATTATTCTTAATATTATAAAATAAAATAATAATAATCATTATTTTTAATATTTTATTTTAAAATATTAATTATTTCTTATATTTAAAATAAAATATTATGTTTAAGAAGTTATAAAATAATTATTATTTTAAGGAAAAAAATATAAGAAATTTTATTATTTTAAAAATGAGTAAAGTTTCATAAAATATAGATTCAAAAAAATTAAATATGAAAATGAGTCGGGTTGGGTAAAAATTTGGTCAAAATGAGACGGGTTGGGATTAAATCGGGTAGGAGGAACGAAAACGCCAAAAAATGCCACTTTAAAAACTTAATTGACGAAAAATGAACTTTAGGGACCACTTTGAAAGTGACTGGCAACATGGAGTGACAGAAGTGTCATTCAACCGTTTTAGAATTATCCACAAGTATTAAGGAAATGATTGTATAATATTAAATATAATATCAATTGTTTATATTGTCCTTGTATTTGAAAAAGATAATATTATTTATTGGGCAAAAAATAGCGAGAGAACCAAAGATATATTTAATACTTGGGGTAATATTAAAAATTAAGCAATTAATGCTTATTTGAACTTCTCACACAACTTATATTAAGAGAAAAAAATATTTATATTAAGGGACGGAATGAGTAAAAACCTTGTAATAAATATATAGTGTTTTTTCAAAAACAAAAAACTTGTGGTGATATCTTATAGAATCATGAAAATTTATGTATGTACCTTTTAATAAGTCTGGAGGACAAATTGGGCACTTGATAGATTCATCTATAATTAAATGAGGGTATATCAACCACTTTATTGCTTCTAGGAACTATTAATCTAGGGGCCTAGGGGATGCGTATATATTCACCCTAAACAAAAAATATTGCATTTTTAATTATTATAATTTATTTTTTATGGTCAATTTGACTAATTTAAATTAATAAATCGTATGAAGGTCTATAATTATAGTACAATAAATAAGAGTAATAAAGTAAAACTAGTTAGTGACTGAAAATATAACTCCGTAATTATTAATTTTTAATCGGATTAATTCAATTACAAAAGTCAAATTAGGACAATTCAAATGAGTAAGAGGGAATAAATTTAGGCGGATGTTTATGTTTTCTATATTGCCGGAGAGATTGGGCTTCATTAGTCTGCAGTTTTATTTGTTTGTTATTCTGGACTCTAAAACGTGAGGGTATTGGTTTTAAAAACAACTAACACTAGGAAATACTACCATGTGTTATTTTCCAAGAATTGGTTTCAAAGCCCTGCGTGCTGTATGTTTGGAAGATTTGTGAATCGTTGTTGCTTATGTTAATCTTTTTAAGGTCAGCCTCATGACATTCAAGTTGAGTGAGATAAATTGAACAAGTAAAGTTGTCCCCGTTGGAATGTACTATTAAACCTAAATTGGGGTTAATTATCTGCTAAAAACTACGTCAGAGCGATTTATGAATATCTCCACGATGAACTTGATTTTACCAAAGACGATGAGAACGTGAACTCCCAACCATTGATGTGTTGGAGAGATCGTTTCTTATTTTGCGGCGAAGCAATTTATAAAGCACAAGTTGAAATAAGTGAAATCAAATGGCATTACTTGAACACTATTGTTGGTACGTGCGAAGAAATGATAAAAAGGACTGTATTTGTTAGAGAATTGGGAGTTCCTATCGTAATGCATGCATGGCAGTTCCTGAGCACGGGTAGGAAGGTCGACCGCCCTAGGCCCCCGATCAGGGGGCCCAATTTTTTTTAATATGTATAGTGTATATATATATATATATATATATATATATATATATATATGTGAAATTAAATATATAAATATATAATGATTTAGGTATAAAAAAGTCATTTTCAAAGCCCAATATAAATTTTTAATGACTCAACTGGGTCAACTCTAATATAGTGTTGAAGTCCAAACTATTATGTTTTAAGTTCCGAAAATACACTTTTTTGGATACAACTTGTACTTTTTATTTATTTATTTATAATTTTTTTTGTGAAGACAATTTTTCAAAAAATGTGTCGTTTTTATTTTTCGCCCTAAACCACTAAAATCTCAGGAACGACCCTGGATGCATGATTACTTAGCAGGGGATTCGCTGCGAATACTAACGTGGCTCATTATTGCCGAGGTAATGACCTATATTTCTTTTGGTGTAGTGTTGCACCATTGGATCGGATCAACATATCCTCAATCATTACACAGTATTTTGCCTTACCTAACTATCCTAACCAGGAATATATACGCCGCCATGAACCGGCAGAAATTGGATCATTAATGGAGTTAAAATAGAAGCCATCTGCCCTAGCTTGCCAGTAGCATGTATTAGAATGATTAGGGCTTGAGCGTTCACACTTATGAGGAGCCATAAAACTATAAACTCTAACATATGCATTCATTGAGTTCCACCGGCATTCACAATGGAAAGTGGTCTCAAAAGTTAATGCATTGAATGTCCACGAGAAAACTCCTCCGGTGGCTAGCGAACGATTTCCTAAATCGTCAAACTGGGAAGTACAGTGAATTATTAACGGATCCGAGTTTGAAGGGAGCAAGTTTTTGATATCAATTTCAACATTGAGTGGAATAAGAGAGTTTGCTGTGTTGACAAGGAGAAATGATGCTGGGATGTAGGACTGAGCATTCGATTAATAACCGAACCGAACCACAATTTCGGTTATAACCGATACCCGAACTAACGCTATTTTAAGTACCCGAATAAATAACCGAATTATGCACTAACCGAATAACCGAATTACCAAATAACCGAATAGGTTATTCGGTTAATAACCGAATCGAAAAGAATTAGCAGCAACACAGTTCAGTTCCTACAGACAGACTACAATCCATCTGCTTTCTCAGGAATTTGAGCTTGAACTGTATACACCTTTTATCTGCTTTCTCAGGAATTTGAGCTAAAACTTCTACATAATCAACATGCCTAAAGAATGGAAGAATTGGTGGTTCTGGGACCTTAATAAGAGATTCTCTACAAATATCAACAAACCAAAAAATGTCCATAATTATTTCAAGCGTAAGAAACTTCGTAAACATAAAAGATGAAAGATGAAAAAAATCCCAGATCTCCACAGTAGCCAGATAGGTCTCTCACCAGCAAAATTGCCCACAAAATAAAAAATAAAAAATAGTTCCTCTAGGACACAACTACACCCCTCAACATAAATATTCTTTCTATTCTCCAAGCAGCAAAATTTCCAAAATAAGTATTTCACAATCAAAACGAAATTCGTCACAAAATCAAACCAAACCAAACTGAAATCAAACGAAATGGCCCCAAATGCAAAACGAAAGTGAGATCTGAAGTCGTTGGGAATTCGTCAAATACAAATCAGAACTAGACCCGAATGGGATTTCGTCGCTGGGATCTGAAGTCGCTGGGATTTGAAGTCGCTGGTGGTCTCTGCCATGCGTCGCCGTCGCGCAAGAAAGAAAGATGAGATATCAGAGTTGCCTCTCTAACGACGGCGCCAACGACATGGACGACTGCCTCTCCATGGTCCGTTTGAAGAAATATAATTCAGTCGAGAGTTTAGAGTGAGAGATCTGAGAGATTGAGAGTGAGAGAGTTGGAGACTTTGAAAGATCTGAGAGTTTGAGAATTAGAAAAGACTAATGGTTGTTGGTTGGGCTGGGCTGAGTGCTAAATTGTTAATGAGTAATGACTAATGGTTGGGCTGAGGGCTAAGAATTAGAAGGTTGGGCCAGTGGCTGAGATTTGTTCGGTTATTCGGTTTAACCGAATAACCCAAAAATGATACCCGTATAAACTAACCGAAAACCGTAAAATAATTCGGATATAACCGAAATAGTAAAAATAACCGAATTTTTAGAAAAATTCAGTTAAATTATTTCGGTTCGGTTCGGTAATTCGGTTATACCCGTTTTTTGCTCAGTCCTACTGGGATGTGCAAAAGAATAACAAAGGGTTTCATACTTTAATATTTGCTAGGGAATGTTTGGAATTTGTGGTGTTTCTTTTGATTACTAGTGTTCCCCTTACATAAGCTAAGCTAGAGGTAGTTTATATGGTCTTGGTTGGGATCATGCGTGTATGTAAAGAATTAAATAAGAAGATTTTATTTAATACACAATTATCTATCTCATTAACTATATGATTAAATTTCGGGAATGGGAGTAAATGCTCTAAGGATTAGTTGGGAGAAATCAAGGAGATTTGATTGTGCTGACAATAATCATGGTAAATTATACTCCATCCGTCCCAGGATAAAAGTCTTTATTACTATTTTGGGTTGTCCCATGTTAAATGTCCTCTTTCTTTTAATAACCAAACTTTTACACATTTTTTTTTCTATTATGCCCGTAGCATTAAATATCTCATACTTTTCTTATTCTAATTCTCTCTCCATATTTAATGACATTATTATGGATAATTTTGTTATTTTATTCCTCTTCTTAATATGCGTAAAAAATCGACCAAGACTTTTATCCTGGGACGGAGGGAGTATTATATAATCTGCTAATACAATCAAAAAATTCATTGATTTTCCCTAATCATAGAAAGTTGTCAAACGCTAATTAATTGGATGGTGTAAAATTTTAAATTGCAACAATCTGATAGAATTGATTATCATTAAATATATGCGAATATTGAGAATAATTTATACTTAAGGTTGTAAACAAGCCAAATAGTTCAGGCTCGATTCGGACTCGACTAGAAAAAATAAGAGCGAGACTCAAATTCATTAATAATATGATCATAATCTGAGTATAAAAAATAATTCAAATAAAAATATGAGTAGAATATGAGTAAAGTTATGCTCGACTAGTTTAAGATTCAAACTACTTGAATTCTCGATTGTGATTCGATACATACTCGATTGATACAGATTCGATTAGATACTCAATACATTCTTTTATAATATATACAAAAGTAAATCAAATTAGGATAATTAATTATTTTTATTTTTATTTTGTTTTTAATTTTAATTGTGATTTTATATTTATAAAGTGTATAATAGTAAATATATTTTCTCATTTTTAAGTAAAATAACAAATTTAATTTATAATTATATTTATTATAAAACTAGTTATTATGTGGAGACTCAAATTTGAGCTTGAATTTGAAGTTCACGAGTAGTTTGAATATAATTCGATCTAAGTCGGATTGAATACGAGTAATAAATATTTGAGTCGAATCTGAGACTCACCGATAAATTCACAGATAAAAGGAACAAGAGACTCACCGGAAAACACAGAAAAATCTCTCTAATGTGTATATTATATTTATCAAAAATCAAAGTTCCTCTTCTCTTCACCCACAAGCCGAGTTTATATAGCTTAATAAAACTTTCTCTCCAAGTCACTCTAGAATCTTCTTAGAGACATGGAAATAAAATCCTAACAAATAACAATTTATTATAAAAAATTTACTACATAATAAAATAATATTACTATAAAAGATAATAATAATAATAATAATAATAATAATAATAATAATAATAATAATAATAATAATAATAATAATAATAATAATAATAATAATAATAATAATAATAATAATAAAGCCAATCTGTTGACTTCCCGAAGTCATGACGCCATCCGATCCTGAAGCCATGACACCATCTGACCCCGAACATCCGAACAAAATGACCGAAACCATTCCTGAAGACCTCGATACCAGTCATTCTTGCGCCGATCCTCTAGCTAAGAATCATCGGTCAACTCAAAATCATTGAGCTCGAAATCCTTCTGTATCAGTACTGACGCCGGGGCGGGATAACGATTATCCTGCGGGCTAGGGTAACATAAATTCACAGATAAAAAGAACAAGAGACTCACCGAAAAATACAGAGAAATCTCTTTCATGTGTATATTATATTTATCAAAAATAAAAGTTTATTTTCTCTTCACCCACAAGCCGGATTTATATAGCTTAATAAAACTTTCTCTCCAAGTCACTCTAGAATCTTCTTAGAGATATGGAAATAAAATCCTAACAAACTCCCTAAAATTACGGAAATAAAATCCTAACAAATAACAACTTATTAAAAAAGATTTACTACCTAACAAAATACTTTGACTATAAAAGATAATAATAATAATAATAATAATAATAATAATAATAATAATAATAATAATAATAATAATAATAATAATAATAATAATAATAATAAAGCCAATTCGTCGACTTCCCGAAGTCATGACGTCATTCGATCCCGAACATCCTTCTCGAAGCCATGACACCATCTAACCCCGAACATCTAAACGAAATGACCCAAAACCATTCCCGAAGACCTCGATACCCATCATTCTTGTGTCGATCCTCTAGCTAAGAATCATCGGGCCCGAAATCCTCTTGCATCACTTGTTGCGGCCGAGATTCGGTCGCTAATACACCCACGTCATTAAGGGGGATGTATTCAATTAAGATTTTTAAAGACTTTTTTTAAGTAACATACTTTTATAGAATTTATGGGATTTTAATGACTTTTACAGACTTTTTTAAAATGACTTTTATAGACTTCATGAAATAAGTAACAGACTTTTATAAACTTTTTATTAAGACTGTGATAGACTTTTGTATACTTCTAATATATCTTGCAACTTATATTAATTGTTAATTAACCCATGTGTACAACATCTCCCTCTTTTTTCATGAACTAGAGTAAATCTCATTATATTATTATGGCATGAGATTTTATATATGTTGAAAGCGTTCACATTATTCTACTCATTTCATAATATATTTAGATACTCGGATACCAATAAAACTTTAGAAACTACAGATGCAATATAAAAATTAAGCTCACTTTTCATTGAGCTATATATACTTTATGCATATGCATACGCTTTTTTACTAATAATTGATTGTTTTTTATTATTGATTGTTTTACTAATATATATATATATATATATATATATATATATATATATATATATATATATATATATATATATATATATATATATAAGAGTAAAAGTAAAAGAATATAACTTTTGCTTTTACTTAAGTTAAATGTTTCTTACATTTACCAATCTAAAAGTAAATGTAAAATGTTTATTACGTTTTACTTTTACTTAAGTAAATTACTTTTACTTCAGTTAATGTAATAGTGATTCCTGCGTGAATCAAATAGTAATTTTCTTTTCAATTTTCTATTTAAGTAACTCGAAGTGTTAGAGTTACTTAGACTTTTCTTTTATAAGAAAACCTCACCTGAGGTCCGCTCTCCCTTCTCTCTAGAGTTAGCCGGAGACGAAGCTTCCAGCTTCGATCTTCTTAGTTAGATGAAGAAGAAGTTTTTCCTACTTCCTTCTTCCTCAAACAGTTAGTCTAGGAATTAATGTAATCTGTGACGCCCCCAAAATTAGGTATACATCACCCATCTTGGGTCGTTAGATACATGGTACAGAATACAAATACAACTGTCGTGTATAATACGACAAAACATAACTGTGAGTTTGAATACAATTATTGTCTACTAGAGACTATACAAACTCAAAAGGAGTCCTCATTACAATTATTGTCATACTATTTAACAGAATAGTGAGGACTACTAATACTATCATCTGGTCCATCACTCCGTTCCCCGACTCGTCCTAGCTATATTCTCATTTCCTGAAGAGAACAGTGAAAGAAAGAGTGAGCTCAACTAGCCTAGTAAGAAATATTATGACTAAGATAATGCAGAATAAATTATCATTAGCCTTCAACAGTGTTAAACTGATAAAATATAACAAACATCAAGTTTAAATGCAGCGGAACAAGCAATCCATTAAAAGAGTCAAGTAGAAAATAAAATCCACTATCTTCTATGATTTAAAAGGTTTTTCAACACTGTTATCGATGGGACTCAGCTTAATAAAATAATCCACATCATCGAATCACCCCTGCACTACGGCCAAGGATATTCGTGTATTCATTAATGGTCATGATCATGCCAACAACTGTCCATCAATGCACTACGGGCCAATGAGGACTTTTACCACATCATTTGTAACATTACGGTCATGATTATACCGAATAATTCCTGGTCATAATCATACCAAGTCCATCTATGCACTACAGGCCACAGATGACTTTCAATATTTTATAAACATGAGGATGATGACAATGATATAAGAATTCAATAAAACAAGTTCAAGAATTAATTTATCCAAGAATTAACAACGTCCAAATTGTCAACATGATACTGCTTTGTGGAGTAAAATTCAAGAATGCTTAGAAGAATATCTTCATGAAAAGATACTGGATGAACCGCAATTATCAAGGATATTTCACTAATTTCATGGAGTATAGAAGTTAAAACTTAACCAATTGAATATAATAAAGAATGGAATAACAAAAGAAATCACCATGCATGCGATAGACCACAGAAACAGGTTATTCCAACAGAATAATAAATAATGGAACCAGGTCCGGCGTAAACGCACAGACAGGATATTCCGACAGAATAATAAATAATGGAACCAGGTCCGGCGTAAACGCACAGACAGGATATTCCGACAGAATAATAAATAATGGAACCAGGTCCGGTGTAAAATACACAGACATGATGTTCCAACAGAATAATAACAAGACGGAACCAGATCCGGTGTAAAACATACAGACAGGATGTTCCAACAGAATAATAATAAAAACGGAATCAGGTCCGGTGTAAAACACACAAACAGGATGTTCCAACAGAATAATAGAAGAATGTCACCAAGTATAGGGTAGAACGCGTATACAGGTTATTCCAACAGAATAATAAGAAATGGAATACCAAAAGTTCTCTTCATGAATAAGAAAAAATAACACCCCTTACCGTTTTAAAGAAGAACTGAAATAAGGAAGTAGTTAAGTAGCAGAATACTTTTCTTCTCTCTCTCTATAGTTTCTCTCTCTAAATTTTAGTGAATTCGTAAGAAATAATGAAGGAATGAGCTGCTATTTATAGAAAAATGGAATGCATAGTAACTAATCCATGAACGGTCCAGATTGATTACTTTAATCTGACGGTTCATATTTAAAGAAAAATCTTTTAAATAAAATATAATATATTCTATTTATAGAATAACTTTAATAAAGTATTCTGTTTTATATAAAAAGATATTTTTGTTTTATTACGTTAATAATACGAATAAAACAAAACTTCATTATCACTAAATAATTCATATTATTAACTGACAATAATTGAATCAAACTGAGTGACTTCTCACATAAGCATTAATAATCAATACCGTGTGCTACTATGCAACCACACGTGTTACTGTACTTTTACTACAGAGTAGTTCAACAGTATCAATGGTAAAACTTCCGCCGTTATTTTTAATAAAATATTTTTGTCGTTTTCTCAATCCGACAATAATTCCGTTGTGGGGTCCACCAATGATTGTGCCGTTGTACGAATATTCCCCGACCAATCGAATATTATATAACAACTTGCGTACTTTGCAAAATTTATAAATATTACCCACAACTATAATATTATATCAAATTAACTCCATAATATTCAAAAATGATATTTATAGAAAATTCATCTTTATTTATAAAAGTTGGGGTCTTACAACCTCCCCTTCTTATGAAATTTCGCCCTCGAAATTAGGGTACGTACCTGGTATGTCGAAGAGGTAAGGATACGTTGACTTCATTTCAGATTCTAACTGCCAAGTCATTTCCTCAACATCGTGATTTCTCCACAAGACTTTGACTTGAGGTATAACCTTGGAGCGTAGAATATGTTCCTTCTTATCCAAGATTTGAACAGGAACTTCTTCATACGTCAAATCTTCCGCTATTTCGTCCGGTTCTAACTCAATAATGTGGTTCGGGTCTTCCACATATTTACGTAACATGAATATGTGAAAAACGTTATGAACACGAGACATACTTGGCTGTAAAGCGAGTCTATAAGCCACAGTTCCTACTCGATCGAGGATTAAAAATGGACCGATGAATCGAGGATTGAGCTTTCCTCTCTTTCCAAATCTTGTAACTCCTTTCCATGGAGCAACACGTAAGAACACATGATCTCCCATATCAAATTCCACGTCCTTTTGATGAAGATCAGCATAACTCTTTTGTCGATCTTGTGAGATTTTTATACGTTGTCGGATCGTTTGAATCTTTTCTGTAGTCATACGTACCAACTCCGGTCCCAACAATGTTGCTTCACCCACCTCATCCCAGTATACTGGAGAACGACATTTTCTTCCATACAATACTTCGAATGGAGCCATGCCAATACTTGCTTGATAACTGTTGTTGTAGGAAAACTCCACTAATGGTAAGAACTTGTCCCAACTTCCCTTGAAGTCAAGGACACAGAGTCTTAATAAATCTTCTAGAGTTTGAATAGTCCTCTCTGATTGTCCGTCCGTCTGAGGATGATATGCCGAACTAAATCGTAAATCCGTGCCCATAGCTTTTTGTAAGCTAGCCCAAAATCGTGAAGTGAATCTTGGGTCTCGATCAGAAACTATGGATACTGGCATACCATGCAGTCTTACAATCTCGTTTATGTACATACGAGAAAGACGTTCAAGTGTATAAGTTTCTTGTATCGGTAAGAAATGAGCAGACTTGGTCAATCTATCAACAATGACCCAAATCGCATCTATACCTTGAGAAACCTTAGGAAGACCGGTAACGAAATCCATGGTAATGTGCTCCCACTTCCATTCTGGAATTTCAAGTGGTTGCAATGGACCTTTTGGTACTTGATGCTCCGCTTTGACTCGTTGACAAGTTAGACACCTTGAGATAAACAACGCTATCTCTCGCTTCATATTGCTCCACCAAAATGTATGACGAAGATCATGATACATTTTGGTACTCCTAGGATGGATTGCAAACGGTGTGTTGTGCGCCTCCATCATGATTTCATACTTTAAATCAGGGTTGTTAGGAACACAAAGTCTGGAGTTGACTCGAAGTATTCCTTCTTCATCGATTCTTGCTTCCGGCATAGCACTTTCTTGCACTTTCTTCCTCATACGCATCAGCTCCAGGTCTGTAGCTTGAGCACCTTTAACTTTATCGATTAAAGTCGGTTCTACTCGTATATTCGCCATCATCACATGGGTCCCTGGAGTCTTTAACTCTATCTCCATCCTTTGTAAGTCACACAAAATGGGCCTTTGTGTTGACAATATCGCACTCGTACTTGCATATGATCTTCTACTCAATGCGTCAGCTACCACGTTCGCTTTTCCAGGATGGTATTGAATGGTATGATCATAATCTTTCAACAGTTTAAACCAACGTCATTGTCGCATGTTGAGTTCTTTTTGAGTGAAAAAATATTTGAGGCTTTTATGATCTGTAAAGATCTCCACCTTCTCCCTATACAAGTAATGCCTCCAAATTTTAAGTGCAAAGACAACAGCTGCCAACTCTAGATCATGAGTAGGATAATTCCTCTCATATTCCTTGAGTTGTCTTGATGCATAGGCTATGACTTTTTCATGTTGCATGAGAACGCATCCCAACCCTTTGCTCGAAGCATCACTGTAGATGATAAATCCCTCCAAGCCAGATGGTATTGTTAGAACAGGTGCTGAAATGAGTCTCCTCTTGAGTTCTTGAAAACTCTTCTCACATTCTTCGCTCTAACCGAACTTTGTATCTTTCCGAGTCAGCTGAGTTAATGGAGTAGCGATTCGAGAAAATCCTTCCACGAATCTCCGATAATAACCAGCTAAACCAAGAAAGCTATGTACTTCGGTCACTGATTTATGTTGCTCCCAGCTTTGAATAGCTTCAATCTTTGCCGGGTCAACAGATATTCCACGACTTGATACTACGTGCCCAAGGAATGCTACCTCCTCCAGCCAGAACTCGCACTTCTTCAACTTGGCATAAAGCTTGTATTCACGAAGCTTTTGGAGTACCAGCCTCAAGTGTTGCTCATGATCTTCACGACTTTTGGAATAAATAAGGATGTCATCAATAAAGACGACCACAAAGTGATCCAAATATTCCTTGAATACACGGTTCATTATATCCATGAAGGCAGCAGGAGCATTAGTCAATCCAAAGGACATGACTAGGAATTCATAATGCCCGTACCGAGTTCTGAAAGCCGTCTTTGGAATATCCTCAGTTCTACCCTTCAGCTGATGATATCCAGAACGAAGATCGATCTTTGAAAAGAATTGTGCTCCTTACAACTGGTCAAATAGGTCATCAATACGTGGCAATGGGTACCTGTTTTTGATGGTGACATGATTCAACTCCCGATAATCAATACAAAGTCGCATACTTCCATCTTTCTTCTTCACGAATAGAATAGGAGCACCCCAAAGAGAAGTACTAGGACGAATAAAGCCAATGTCTAACAATTCCTGCAATGGATCTTTAACTCCTGAAGTTCAATAGGAGCCATTCGATATGGGGCTTTGGAAATGGGTTTTGTACTGGGTTCAAGGTCGATACAAAATTCAATTTCACGCTCTGGGGGTAGGCCAGGAAGTTCTTCAGGGAATATGTCAGGAAATTTATTAACAATAGAAAAATCATTCAAAACTGACGTATTTTTGTTTAGATCCGTGACATGAGCTAAGAAAGCTTGACATCCGTTTTTCAATAAACGAATAGCTTTATGGCTTGAGATGACAGCGATTGATTTTAATAGTTTGGTTGCTTGAATTCGCATAATAGGTCGATTAGGAATATGAAAGCTAACAACCTTATGAAAATAATCAATTTTTGCATGATGAGTAGTTAACCAATCAATCCCTAGAATCACGTCAAATGCAAGTATTTTAAATGAAATCAGATCGACAGGTAATGTGTGGGTACCAACTTGAACCAAACATGACTTATAAACCGTGGATGTAATGAAGGTTTCTCCCAATGGAGTTTCAACAGACAAGTCAAAGTCTAATTTTTCCGGAGTCAAATTTAATCGATGAGCGCAAGTAGGAGAAATAAAAGAATGGGTAGAACCGATATCAAATAAAGTATAGACTTCGTTAGAGTTTATGATAAGCTTATCCGTGATGACCTCATTCGGGTTCCTTGCTTTCTGGGAGGTCACAACAAACGCTCTCCCTTGCACTACCGGTTTTGACTTTTCTGGGACGGCCTTTGGTGTCTCCATCCTAGCTGAACTTATTTTTGGTAAACGAAAAAATCGAGCTAAATGACCTTCTCTTCCACAATTATAACATGCTTTAGACGGCATCGCGCAGTTTGGACTGATGTGCCCCTCCCCTCCGCATTTGAAACATATGATAGGTGGTCGTTCTCCTTCCTTAACAACGGGTGCTGGTGCTGACGTCTTTCCATCATTGTTGAATCTTCTCTTCTTGAAATGACCATTCTTATTGTTTTGGCCCTGATTACCACCGAAGTGGTTGCCATTTCTGGCCTGTTGATTCCCTCCACGCTTGTTGTCACCGCTTCGATGACTGTTCTCACTGGTATTATCATTTTGCCGACTGCTCTCTTTTGGTTGCGTTAACTCATTATCGCGCTCCACTAACTGAGCCCTATTCACAACATCTGAATACAAACACAGTTTATGAGAAATAAGATGTTGACGTATCTCAGGTTTTAAACCTCGCAAAAACATTCGCGTCATTCGCTCTTCATTATCCACCAAGTGGGACGCAAACCGGGACAACTCAGCAAATTTAGCCTCATACTGCGACACGGTCATATTATTCTGCTCTAATTTGATGAACTCCACCTCCTTCATGTGACGAACACTTTCGGGAAAGTATTTGTCATTGAACAGCTCTTGGAACTTCTCCCAAGACATCTTCAGTGCAGCAGGTTGAGTACGCTTAATCGATTCCCACCAGTAATCTGCCTCTCCTCGCAACATAAAGGCGACAAAGGGAACCTTTTGCTCCTCAGAGCATCCCAAGACATCAAATATCTTGGTGATCTGCTTTATCCATGTTTCCGCTATAAGTGGTTTTGGCTCTCCCTTAAACTCTGGTGGTCCCAGCTCCTTGAACTGTTTAGCGGTGACCGTCCGAGAGTTTTCAGTGTTTCCACCTATATTTTGGACAGGAGCCGCTCTCGCCTGCTGTTGCATGAACTGCATAAAGCTTCTGAACATTTTATCATTCATCATTTGGTCAGTATTGTTGTTTGCATGAGGATTGTCACCTTCCTGATGCACATTATCCTGATTATTGATATGTGGTGAATCAACAGTCGCCTGTGCTCCATTGCTATTCTCAACATTCTCGGATACCATTTTTAGATACTGTCACAAAACAAAAGTTAATTGATATGTCATATATTATCCTTATATTCTGACCGACCAATTAACTACCATGCAAATAAACTTAGGTAGGTCATACTAGCGAAGGAATTCCCCGTCTCTCCCCTCCTAGTTCTATTCTCACATCTTAGCCAGAGATTATATCCCTAAGCTCTGATACCAACTGTGACGCCCCCAAAATTAGGTATACATCACCCATCTTGGGTCGTCAGATACATGGTACAGAATACAAATACAACTTACTAATACAACTGTCGTGTACAATACGACAAAACATAACTGTGAGTTTGAATACAATTATTGTCTACTAGAGACTATACAAACTCAAAAGGAGTCCTCATTACAATTATTGTCACACTATTTAACAGAATAGTGAGGACTACTAATACTATCATCTGGTCCATCACTCCGTTCCCCGACTCGTCCCAGCTATATTCTCATTTCCTGAAGAGAACAGTGAAAGAAAGAGTGAGCTCAACTAGCCTAGTAAGAAATATTATGACTAAGATAATGCAGAATAAATTATCATTAGCCTTCAACAGTGTTAAACTGATAAAATATAACGAACATCAAGTTTAAATGCAGCGGAACAAGCAATCCATTAAAAGAGTCAAGTAAAAATAAAATCCACTATCTTCTATGATTTAAAAGGTTTTTCAACACTGTTATCGATGGGACTCAGCTTAATAAAATAATCCACATCATCGAATCACCCCTGCACTACGGCCAAGGATATTCGTGTATTCATTAATGGTCATGATCATGCCAACAACTGTCCATCAATGCACTACGGGCCAATGAGGACTTTTACCACATCATTTGTAACATTACGGTCATGATTATACCGAATAATTCCTGGTCATAATCATACCAAGTCCATCTATGCACTACAGGCCACAGATGACTTTCAACATTTTATAAACATGAGGATGATGACAATGATATAAGAATTCAATAAAATAAGTTCAAGAATTAATTTATCCAAGAATTAACAACGTCCAAATTGTCAACATGATACTGCTTTGTGGAGTAAAATTCAAGAATGCTTAGAAGAATATCTTCATGAAAAGATACTGGATGAACCGCAATTATCAAGGATATTCCACTAATTTCATGGAGTATAGAAGTTAAAACTTAACCAATTAAGTATAATAAAGAATGAAATAATAAAAAAAATCACCATGCATGCAATAGACCGCACAAACAGGTTATTCAACAGAATAATAAATAATGGAACCAGGTCCGGCGTAAATGCACAGACAGGATATTCTAGAATAATAAATAATGGAACCAGGTCCGGCGTAAACGCACAGACAGGATATTCCGACAGAATAATAAATAATGGAACCAGGTCCGGTGTAAAATACACAGACATGATGTTCCAACAGAATAATAACAAGACGGAACCAGATCCGGTGTAAAACATACAGACAGGATGTTCCAACAGAATAATAATAAAAACGGAATCAGGTCCGGTGTAAAACACACAAACAGGATGTTCCAACAGAATAATAGAAGAATGTCACCAAGTATAGGGTAGAACGCGTATACAGGTTATTCCAACAGAATAATAAGAAATGGAATACCAAAAGTTCTCTTCATGAATAAGAAAGAATAACACCCCTTACCGTTTTAAAGAAGAACTGAAATAAGGAAGTAGTTAAGTAGCAGAATACTTTTCTTCTCTCTCTCTATAGTTTCTCTCTCTAGATTTCAGTGAATTCGTAAGAAATAATGAAGGAATGAGCTGCTATTTATAGAAAAATAGAATACATAGTAACTAATCCATGAACGGTCCAGATGGATTACTTTAATCTGACGGTTCATATTTAAAGAAAAATCTTTTAAATAAAATATAATATATTCTATTTATAGAATAACTTTAATAAAGTATTCTGTTTTATATAAAAAGATATTTTTGTTTTATTACGTTAATAATACGAATAAAACAAAACTTCATTATCGCTAAATAATTCATATTATTAACTGACAATAATTGAATCAAACTGAGTGACTTCTCACATAAGCATTAATAATCAATACCGTGTGCTACTATGCAACCACACGTGTTACTGTACTTTTACTACCGAGTAGTTCAACAGTATCAATGGTAAAACTTCCGCCGTTATTTTTAATAAAATATTTTTGTCGTTTTTTCAATCCGACAATAATTCCGTTGTGAGGTCCACCAATGATTGTGCCGTTGTACGAATATTCTCTGTTAAAACGAATATTCCCCGACCAATCGAATATTATATAACAACTTGCGTACTTTGCAAAATTTATAAATATTATCCACAACTATAATATTATATCAAATTAACTCCATAATATTCAAAAATAATATTTATAGAAAATTCATCTTTATTTATAAAAGTTGGGGTCTTACATAATCCCTTCCTCAACTGTTTATAAATAAAAAGAAAGAGATTACTTTACCGATTCACCAATCATCTTCTTAATCTTTTCTTTTCTGCTTAAGTTTTTCTTTTTGAAAACTTATCCGCTGTTAAATGGTATCAGAGCCACACGGTTGATTCTTGATGCTGTTCGGTGGTTTCGATGGAGAGATTACATTAATTTCTAGACTAACTGTTTGATGAAGAAGGAAGTAGGAAGAACTTCTTCTTCTTCATCTAACTAAGAAGATCGAAGCTGGAAGCTTCATCTCCGGCTAACTCTAGAGAGAAGGGAGAGCGGACCTCAGATGAGGTTTTCTTACAAAAGAAAAGTCTAAGTAACTCTAACACTTCGAGTTACTTAAATAGAAAACTGAAAAGTAAATTACTATTTGATTACTTAAGTAAAAGTAAAACGTAATAAATATTTTACATTTACTTTTACATTGGTAAATGTAAGAAACATTTAACTTAAGTAAAAACAAAAGTTATATTCTTTTACTTTTACATTTACTAAAGTAAAAGACATTTGCTTTACGGAAAGCAAAAGCTGAGATGATGGCTGGGGCCATCACCTGTCGGTGACTAGAAGATGCCTCTAGAGTCTTCTTCGTTGACTGGTCCGTCTCCTGTGGATGCCGGAAGGTGCTGTTGATCATCTTCTCAAATGAGTCACCATCCCCATACATTTCCATCTCAAAATTTTTATCCAGGAAATAACCCTTTCAACCCCAAAAATTTTGTTTATAAAGAAGGAGAGGAAAATTTTTGGACCAAAAAATTGGTCAAAATCTTCAAAATTTCTTAAATTTTGTAGAAATTTTTTGTTTAAAAACAAATCAGATAAAATCTGAAACAAAGGATCACTCGATTGGTCTTGATCTATCAGCCAAATCGATCTAAATAGAAGACTGTTTGTTAACTGTTTAAACAAAAATTCTTTCTTTTGCCATTCCTCTTAAACTCGAGCCGATCTTGCCCTAAGTAAAATCATACCCGTAGATCTAAGGATTCCCAAAAGCCTTACACTTCTCCCAACCTAGAGACTTACAAATGCCATATAGGGACTTAAGCCGATCTTGGGTGTTTTACAGCAAGCTAGGCAAGTTCATGTAAGGAGCAACAGAAATTAAAAGTTTGCTAAAACATTTAAAAACAAACCAAACTGTTTTTAATCGAAACCACCGAACAGCATCAAGAACAAATCGTGTGGCTCTGATACCATTTAACAGCGGGTAAGTTTTCGAAAAGAAAAATTTAAACAGAAAAGAAAAGATTAAGAAGATGACCGGTGAATCGGTAAAGTAATCTCTTTCTTTTTATTTATAAATAGTTGAGGAAGGGATTACATTAATTCATATACTAACTGTTTGAGGAAGAAGGAAGTAGGAAGAACTTCTTCTTCTTCATCTAACTAAGAAGATCGAAGCTGGAAGCTTCGTCTTCGGCTAACTCTAGAGAGAAGGGAGAGCGGACCTCAGGTGAGGTTTTCTTACAAAAGAAAAGCCTGAGTAACTCTAACACTTCGAGTTACTTAAATAGAAAACTGAAAAGTAAATTACTATTTGATTCACGCAGGAATCACTATTACATTAACTGAAGTAAAAGTAATTTACTTAAGTAAAAGTAAAACGTAATAAATATTTTACATTTACTTTTACATTGGTAAATGTAAGAAACATTTAACTTAAGTAAAAGCAAAAGTTATATTCTTTTACTTTTACTTTTATATTTACTAAAGTAAAAGACTTTTGCTTTACAGAAAGCAAAAGCTGAGATGATGGCTGGGGCCATAACCTGTCGGTCACTAGAAGATGCCTCTGGCGTCTTCTTCGTTGACTGGTCTGTCTCTTGTGGATGTCGAAAGGTGCTGTTGATCATCTTCTCAGATGAGTCACCATCCCCATACATTTCCACCTCAAAATTTTTATCCAGGAAATAACCCTTTCAACCCCAAAAATTTTGTTTATAAAGAAGGAGAGGAAAATTTTTGGACCGAAAAATTGGTCAAAATGTATGGGGATGCTCACAAACAGTCTTCTGTTTAGATCGATTTGGCCGATAGATCAGGACCAATCGAGTGATCCTTTGTTTTAGATTTCATCTGATTTGTTTTTAAACAAAAAATTTCTACAAAATTTAAGAAATGTTGAAGATTTTGACCAATTTTTCGGTCCAAAAATCTTCATCTCCTTCTTTATAAACAAAATTTTTGGGGTTGAAAGGGTTATTTCCTGGATAAAAATTTTGAGGTAGAAATGTATGGGGATGGTGACTCATCTGAGAAGATGATCAACAGCACCTTCCGGCATCCACAGGAGACGGACCAGTCAACGAAGAAGACTCTAGAGGCATCTTCTAGTCACCGACAGGTGATGGCCCCAACCATCATCTCAGCTTTTGCTTTCCGTAAAGCAAAAGTCTTTTACTTTAGTAAATGTAAAAGTAAAAGTAAAAGAATATAACTTTTGCTTTTACTTAAGTTAAATGTTTCTTACATTTACCAATGTAAAAGTAAATGTAAAATGTTTATTACGTTTTACTTTTACTTTAGTAAATTACTTTTACTTCAATTAATGTAATAGTGATTCCTGCGTGAATCAAATAGTAATTTACTTTTCAGTTTTCTATTTAAGTAACTCGAAGTGTTAGAGTTACTCAGGCTTTTCTTTTGTAAGAAAACCTCACCTGAGGTCCGCTCTCCCTTCTCTCTAGAGTTAGCCAGAGACGAAGCTTCCAGCTTCGTTCTTCTTAGTTAGATAAAGAAGAAGAAGTTCTTCCTATTTCCTTCTTCCTCAAACAGTTAGTCTAGGAATTAATGTAATCCCTTCCTCAACTGTTTATAAATAAAAAGAAAGAGATTACTTTACCGATTCTCCGGTCATCTTCTTAATCTTTTCTTTTCTGTTTACGTTTTTCTTTTTGAAAACTTATCCGCTATTAAATGGTATCAGAGCCACACGGTTGGTTCTTGATGCTGTTCGGTGGTTTCGATTAAAAATAGTTTGGTTTGTTTTTAAATATTTTAGCAAACTTTTAATTTCTTTTGCTCCTTACATGAACTTTCCTAGCTTGGTGTAAAACACCCAAGATCGGCTCATCTGAGAAGATGATCAACAACACCTTCCGACATTCACAGGAGACAGACCAACCAACGAAGAAGACGCCAAAGGCATCTTCTAGTCACCGACATGTGATGGCCCCAGCCATCATCTCAGCTTTTGCTTTCCGTAAAGCAAAAGTCTTTTACTTTAGTAAATGTAAAAGTAAAAGTAAAAGAATATAACTTTTGCTTTTACTTAAGTTAAATGTTTCTTACATTTACCAATGTAAAAGTAAATGTAAAATGTTTATTACGTTTTACTTTTACTTAAGTAAATTACTTTTACTTCAGTTAATGTAATAGTGATTCCTGCTTGAATCAAATAGTAATTTACTTTTCAGTTTTCTATTTAAGTAACTTGAAGTGTTAGAGTTACTCAGGCTTTTCTTTTGTAAGAAAAGTACATTACTATGAGAAGAACAGATGCACATACAAACAGAATTAAATTACTAAAATAAAAATAAATTTATTGATTAACTCGAACTATTTACAAGTGCAGAAAATAAAATTAACTTACAAGATAACTAAAAGAAGAACATTAGAAGAAGAGGGGTTAGGTAGGCTAAACAGCGATGGAGGCTAAAGATTAGTCAGAGAAGGATCTCTGAGTCTTTCTAAGTCTGCCTAACTAAATGAATTCGATTTCCTTTTATAGAACAAGAAAATGAACTGTTACATGATTACTATTACAATAACTAAGGTAAAGTGAAAGTAAAAAACATATTACATTTACTAAAGTAAAGTAAAAATAAAGTAAAGGATAAGAATCTGCTTTCGGTGGAAAAGCAGACGTCTCCTTTTGACTAAAGGGGCTGTGGGGCCAGATGACTAACTGAGTGCTACTTTTGGTGGAAAGTAGGAGATGCTACTGGCGAGGCTGCCTGAGCCGGTGCTAACTGGTGAAGCTGGTGACTAGGCTGCCAGAGCATGTGCTGACTGATTTGGATGAAGCTGGTGATTAGGCTGCCGGAGCAGGTGCTGACTGATTTGGATGTCGTTATCACATCACTTTAATTGATTAAAGCTGTGATCAGGCAAACGGGTCCTGAGCATCCTGAAGGTTGACAGTGCCATAGGGGTCACAGTCATCTTCAACCTTATCTTCTAAATTCTGACTATCATTTTCTTCTCTGGATTGAGAAGAAGCTGCTTCTGATTCTTCATGTAACTGATCTAATCTCAGATGAATGGCGTCTGCAAGAAGCCTTAGCTGAGAGTTAGAGTAGCTGGAAACATCAGTGACATTACTGGGACTCGAAGGAGCAACTGATTTTTCTTTTAATTTCTCAGATGCTTTAACTGAGGATTTACTGGAAGATTCAACAGCCGGAGTTTTAGTAACTAGAGGGGTCAATAAATGAGTAGGCGGAAATTCTTTCTGAACTTGGCCAACTATCCTATCGACACCGAACTTATCCCACCATTTAATGTAAAAATGGCGAGAGACATGAGGAATATGAGAAATAACTGTCTGGGCTGTCCTAATACCTATGGAGGAAGGAGGCTAGAATACAGTGACTTCTTGGGTGGCCAAAATGACGTATTGCCATTTAAGGATCCAAGGGATTTTATATTTACTGCAAAATATAAGGAAAGTTGGAATTTCCTCGTATTTTGGGAGATAATTACTATGAGTACAAAAGTGCTCGAGTTGAACTAAAAGAGGTTCTGGGAAAATTGCATGATCTAGACCATGCCTTGTCCACCAGAGAATGAACCACTTGGGAAATTGACTCTTGAACTTTTGGTCGAACTGGAAAAACCAAGAATGACTGTGATCATCATTCTGGTGAAGCATGATTTCAAACCAAGCCTCAATATAATCATAATAGCAGTAAGGGCTAGCATGATTAGAAAGTGACTTGAGATTAGAAGGATGACTACCCCAATCGAAAAGATTGAGAACCTGTTTAATATACAACGAGTGATAAAGGAGCTTGGATTTATCATCGTTGGCATAAATAGGTTTGATAAATACTGACTCGGTTTCGATAAGAATATCCTTATAAAAGACCAAAGATTTATAAGGAGCAAGAAGAAGGAAGTGCCATCCAGTAGGAAAATACTGGGCAGCCAATTTAACTGGGTCATCTTTAGGTTTCATGGGTAACTCAATGTGGAATAAGTGCTGATCATATTTAGCACGATACTCTGAAGCTGGGTTACTAGGGTTTGATGAAGTTACTTTAGGTTGATTAGCAAAAATATCAAATGGTTTAGGTTGACTAGCAAGAACAGATGCATAAGGCTTGGGGACTGTACCAAGCACCTGGAATTTATTATGAATTTGAGTAACTGGATGAGGAACAACAGTTCCTTTTGATTGACTAACTGGCCCTGAGGAGCGGCTATGACCACGAGAAGATGATCCTCCTCGCACACTCATGTTGCTGCAATTGTACCTGTGTTAATGAACTCACGTGTGAGAAAATCAGGAACTGAGTTGTTACTACCTTTAATGTATTCAATATCAAAATCAAAAATACTTAAAATAGCTTGCCATATAGCGAATGAATGCTTAGAGGCGACGTTTTCAACGTCTTTTTCAAGAATGAATTTTACTGACTTGTAGTCTATCCTAACTAGAAATTTTTGATTCAGTAAATCTCTCTGAAATTTCTTAATACATAATACAAGTGATAAAATCTATTTTTTAATAATACTGTATTTTAACTGTGTAGGGTTCCATGCGCCTGAATGGAAACGAATAATTTGTTCATCAGAAGTAGGAGTTAACTTTTGTTTGAGTATGCCACCGAATTCAATGTCAGAGGCATCAGTTTCTACTATTTTGAATGTTGAATCATTAGAGATACCAAGGCAAGGCAAAACCTTAACATATTTTTTAACTTGCTGGACGACAGAAGTATGAATGTCAGTCCATGGAGGGGGATTACTTTGTAAGTGCTGAAAAAGAGGCTTACAAATCTTCTTGAGATTCTTGTAGAACTTGCCAATATAATTAAGCGAGCCAAGAAATCTCTGTAGCTGGGTTTTATCGGTAATCTTATCTGGAAATCTGTCGGCAAATTGAATAGCTCTGTCAATAGGCCGAGTAAGTTCGTGATAGAGGATTAATCCGAGAAACCTGACTTTTGTCAGAAACAGACTACATTTGGAAGGTGAAAGAACAAGACCATTGGTTTTAACTATTTTGAAGAATGAAATCAAATGTTTAATATGTTCTTCAATAGTCTTGGAGAATACAAGGATTTCGTCGATGTATACAATAATAAAATGACTGAAAGGATTCAAAATATTATTAAGAATATTCTGAAATTCACTAGGTGCATTTTTTAGTCCAAATGACTGAACATTCCATTCGTAGTGTCCGAAAGGAGTGGTGAATGCAGTTTTGTACCTATCATCGGGATGAATAACAACTTGCCTGAATCCTGACTTAAGGTCAAATTTACTAAAAATGGTGGAGACACTTAACCTGCTAAGGAGGTCATCCTTATTGGGTAAAGGGTACCTAATCCACTCTAGAACTTTGTTTAATGGCTTGTAATTGATAACTAGACGAGGGACACCTCTCTCTTTCTCAGCTTCATTGTTAACATAGAAGACTGGGCAAGACCATGGTGACTTACTATGTCTAATTAATCCTTTACTAAGAAGATCATTAATTTTATTTTTACATAACTCCATTTGTTCATGACTCATTTGAATAGGCCTGGCTTTTGTAGGAATTAAATGCTCTTTAAATTTCTTTGCATAAGGTAACCTAACTGTGCGCTTCTTTCTATGCCAAAAAGCATTGGGAGAGACAGAACATAAGTTATTTGTTAAATAATCTTTTAGTTCACTAATTTTTTCTTGAACTCTGTTACTCTTAAGTTGTTCTTCAACTTGTTGATACCTAACTTCTTCTTTGAGGAAACTTAGGTGGGTAACTTTACAGTTTAACAGGTTCACTGATTTATAAATTGATTCTTCTTGAATAAACTATAAATCTCTTTCTTTTGGTTTAATTAGGAATTTAAATGTAATTTTCTTTCCTAAATGCTCGCAGCTTAAGCCTTTATTACTAGTGGTGAATGAATATAATAAATATGTAAATGGTAACCCTAAAATGATTTTATTTGTAAGATTGCGAATTAAAACAAATGAAGTTTTAAAACACATATTGTCTTAACAGATGTGCACCTTAGGTAATTTATATTTTATTTTCATATGACTACCATTAGCTGAATTAAGCTTTTCACTAGTCTTCTTGTAATATCTAGTGGGAATAAGACCCTCTTGAATACAGTTGAGATCTGCACCAGTATCAACTAAGGCAGGGAGCTGAATGGAGAAGGTTTTATCAATGACTAAATTAATAGAGATATACCATTTCTGAATGGTAATGTCTTTAATTCTTTTAAGTGAGAGACCTTGAATAAAAAGATCAGGTTCATTTTTAGTACATGATGATTCTGGTTCATCATGACTTTCATCACTAGAAGAAGAATCATGTACTTGTAGATATGATTTTTTTATCATCAATCTCTTTTCTTAGATTAGAAATATCTAATTTTAGGTTAGAAATTTCTTTTTTCAATTTATTAACTTCTTGATTTAGTTCAGGAAGGGTAATTTCTCTTACTGGAGACTTAAATCTTTCGAGTGTTTTATTAATACTAAAAATAGGTTTCTCTTTGGCTCTAAGAACCTTATCAGTAACTTTCTTGTCTTTGTTTAATAAATCTTTTAGCTGATTTAGATACTGAGTCTTTAATCCTGGGTCAGTGATCTTACTAATTAAATCAATTAACAAAGAACTTTCTTCATCTTCTTTGGTAATTACATTTATTCTTTTGCAACAGTTGTTACTGCAGTTTTCAGTACAAACTGTAACTTCGTTATCACTATTTGATTCATCGTTACAAGTATTGCTACTGCTAGAAGATTCAGGAACATCTGAAGCTTCTTCATTACTATTGTTATTTTCAATTCTCATTAACTCTAATAACTATTCTGTGTCTGCCTACAGTTGTGACAGACAATTTTACTCTTATCAAATTTTTTTAATTTTTTGGTTTATTTTTTGTGTGTTGACTTGGGTTTTTTTATAATAAGAATCGTGATTATTAACTTTCTTATCCTGATTATATCTTTTCTTACGACGTTTATGACTCTTATGTGACTCAATATGTTTATGCCTAAGTTTTCTTCTGGAGGGAGCAACCGGCGGTAAACCATATTGTTCACAGAAAGTGCCTAACTCGTATTTTGCTTTTTTCTTATCTTTACTGGCTTGCTTAGCTAATTTAAAGTCAATACACATTTTTAATCCTATTTTTTGAATATGACTTATAATATCTCTGTAAGTTAAATTATCATAATCTATGTATCCTAAATTTTCACTTAATTCTTCTCTAACTTTATGTGCAAATAATGAAGGTAAACCATTAACGAATTTCTCTTTCCAAAATGGTTTATTACTGTCATTACGCATCATGACTCTAGAGGTGAATACATCTTTGTACCATCTAAAATCACTTAGAGTGGGACAAGTTAGGTTATTAAGTTGATCATGGATTCTTTCTGTGATATTACTAGGAGTTCCAATAAAATGTTTAATTATTGTGAAGATTAAAGTATTAACTCCATCGGGCGGACCAATACCCACTTCTTCATCAAAGATGGGATTGCCGTCATCATCTCGTTGGATAGTATGAATAATTAATATTCTAATATCTTCTGTGAGATGTTTTTCCCACCAAGATCTAAGAATACCCGTGAATCCACTAGCTATTAACTCAACTATGTCTGGTTGAGACAAATTGTTGAATTTGGTGATATAGCTATTAGCTACCATAGACATATGATTTAATTTATTTAGAATTTCTTGTTCACTAAATCCATCAATATTCCATTCATATATTTTATTAGATGAAACAGAAAACTGTTTATCTAGATTTTTATCTTCGAATTGTAAATTCGGAGGAGTAGGTCTAGAATACCAATTTCTGGTAATTCTTGTGTTATTAACAGTTAATTTATTTAGCTGTTCATTTAGGTTAGAAACAGATGAGTGATTAGAAGAACTGTCGTCATCATTGTCAGATTCCACTTGATCAATAACAGCAATAGTTCCACTCGGACCTGCTTCAGTTTTAAGTTTTTTAAATAACTTATCAATAGACTGAACTAACTCATCATCTTTATTAGGAAAACCTAATTTATATCTATTTTCTGGTAATTTTATTAAAGGCTGTTCAATTTTTGAATCAGGTTTTTTAATAATATTTTCTTCAATTCTATCAAGTTATTTTCCAACAGTTGCAAGATATTGATTACTAAAGTTTAATTGTTCAATTATCTTTTTATCGTCTTTAACTCCATCAGGAATTTTAAAGGGACTAGCGATAACTGAAGTGTTTTTAACTGGAATTAGAATTGTTTCTAAAGGAGGATGACTAGACGAAATTTTTGATTTGTCTTCTTTAATCCACTGTGTTTTACTAATAACATTACACTTACTTTGATATTGTTCATACCAATCGTAAAAAGTAACGTTAATTTTTTCATTTTTAATAAATCTTTTCCATCTATTAACTATTTTATCTCTTTCCTTTTCGGTAGGGTGATTAGCTCTAAATAGATGTCTTTTTTCTTTATTAGATTTTGAATTAAAATCTTTTACCAAGTTATCCTAATCTAAAATAAAATCCTTTTTAATGACTCTTAATTGATTATGAATAGGGGCATTAAAATCAGACTGTGTGGGATACACAGAAGACGCTGGGGAAGAGGAACCTTCATCTTTATCAGGGTCATTCTGGGTGTAACAGGGATGACTAACCTGTCCTTGATTAAGGATACCTTTAAGTTTGATATCTCTAATCGAAGGGTTACTAATTACTTCAGTATCTCTTCGAGTATGAATAACTGAAGGTGCTGAAGAACTAGAAATATCTTCAATAATGACTAGGGTTCTAGTACGTTCAAAACTGATTTTAACAGTTCCATCAGAAAACTGTTTGATGTTTTCAATATTTAACAGATTGTTAGCTATGGATTGTTGTGGTAATTCATTTGGCAAAGTCCATTGACTAGGTAAGGTAATATCCTTCCAGAGGATTGTTCTCGGGATCTGGATATTAGCATCATTAGTTGAACTTTGAATTAAAACTGTTTGATCTTTAGGACTTTTATTAAGAGCATGAACATTCAAGTTTGACTTCATGGTCTTATAGTAAATCCGGTAGATCAACGCAATAGGCTGATGTCCCTCAATCATTTGAGTAATCTCTCCTTCAGTTTTAATATTTAAGGTTAATGCTTTAAATAAGTTTTGATCACTAAGACTTAACGTGAAATCAGGAAAACAATTAAAATGAATTGGACCATTATGTAAACTTGCTTCCATGGCACCAATTATACTGGGATAATAATTTAAAAATCTAGCGTCTCTAAGACAGAGGTAGATTGATGAATTAATTCCTTTTCTGTTAAGTGGTTTTACTGCAACTTGAACTAAACCTATATGAATAAAATTATAACCCCTTTTCCTATGCTTTTTAATAACATCTGGGGATAAAAGACTACAATTTTCATATTCTTTATTAATTGCATAAACTCTTTCAACTGTTTTGACATTATAGTCAGTTTTAAATTTATCTGAAAAAGTTGACTGATAAATTTCTTTAGGGGATACTCTAGGTATGTTCCAATTGTGTAACATTTGATTAATGTTTTCATAACTCTGTTCTTCTTGGTTAACGATGTCTGGGACAGGAGGCAAAGTTGACCGGTTACTAACTGAAGAGTTGGATCTGAATATTCTACTCATCTGTTCTACTACATATATATATATATATATATATATATATATATATATATATATATATATATATGTTGATTGTGTGATTCTATTAATTTAATTTTTCATCTTAACTGCTCCTAATTTTGTTTGATTGTGTGGCGATGTCTTAAAAATTAACAGTGATTTCCTTCGTTTAAAATGTCAGAAAACTTAAAAAAAAATATACACATACACATCATATATTTTCTATTTTCATATATTATAATACATAATCTTTACAATTGATATAAGAGTTTTATGATTTTATCTCGCCTTTGTTGAACAAATCTCTTTCCTCTTTCTATTGTAAGCTTTCGAACGGCTGCTTTTTCCCTCACCAATTCAGATTAGACCTAGTTATTTGTTTACTTATTAATATATCTTGTTAATTCTTTTATAATAAAATTATAATAAATCCAATTATTTTTATGGCCCAAATTTTACCAAATTATTTATCCATCACATATTAATATTTATTAGCCTATATAAAATAAATAACTAATTTGACCCAATAAAAGACAAAGTCCAATTAATAACTAGTTTTATCCACCTTTGTGTTTATTTGGAAGTCTTTAGAAATCTTTAGAGATGAGGTAAGACTTTGGATATGGGTTAATACTTATAATTCTTCTTCTAAAGTCTGTTAAACTCTACCATTTGATAGAAATCTTTAAAATCTATGACATTTTGAATACCAAAATACTTTTATAGACTTTGTGAAAATCTTAATTCAATACCACCTAACTTTTAAAGACATTAAGAAAGTTGTAATTGAATACCACTAAACTTTTATAAATTCTTTAAATGTCTTGATTGAATACAATTAAACTTTTAAAGTCTTTAAAAGTCTTTAAAAGTCTTAATTGAATACACCCTACTAAAAGTCAGTGATCACAGGCGGTCGTAGAAAGCGGTCGCTGGTCCTTTTAAATATCAGAACCAAACTATCGATCGAGCAGACCAGGAGACGACAGAAAACGAAGAGGGAGAAGGAGAAGAGGGAGAAGAGAAAAGAGAGGGAGGTTGCCGGCCCGTCGTTGCTTCCACCGGCCAAGCCCAGGTATTGAGTAATATTTGATATTTTGTATAACATAGTTATAAGTTTTATTTGCTTGATTGGAATGCCAGTAATATATTTATTCCTCACAGCAAGTCACCATTTCTTAAAAGATTGTTTTATAGCTTTAGTTTTTGAATTTAGCTTAGAAAATTCATCACGTGTCATTCTAGAACAGAAATGTTTGGCATTCAGCTGTAGTTATAAACATATCAATTTATAGTACAATGTGAAAGTGGAGGCTAAACCGTAGTTGTAATTGAGAAAATGAGGTCTATGCGGGTGTAATGGTTACTTAGGTTTTATTTGCTTGGTTAGTTGAATGAACTTAAAAGGGAAGCAGTGTGTCATCCCCCTCAGATTTGAAGAAATTAAGAGTTTTTTTAAAAAAAGTCATCATTTTTTGCGACTACTATTTGTTGATTGTTTTGAAAAATAATGGGAAACAAATAGAAAATTTCAAGATGCAAGATGGGAGTTGGCTTCTATTTAAGATGTTAAATACATTTGGGAGTGAATATACGGGGGAAAATATATTTTCTTTGGGTCAGTTTCAGGCTTTCAGTCAGCATCCTTTGGATTCATTTATGGAGATGACTACAGTTATAGAAAAAATCTACGATGATAACTATTAGGTTTCTTATCAATTGTGCTATTTTCCCTTTACAGAGTTTCTATATAATTGGACGATTTTGCAATCACTACGGTTTTTTCTTTTACAGTAACGATGCTCTTTTAATTGTTCAAGATGTCTGGCAAGGGTATAACTAATTATATCACGCGACTTGAACAGGATTATGTTCCTACGATTTTTGACAATTTTAGTGCAAATGTGGTTGTGGATTGGAACATCGTTAATCTAGGATTAATGTGTGATACCGCAGGTTTACTAATATCTTTTTCTTATTGTTCTTCGATACTTATAAAGCTGGGTAGCCAGGTTTGACTCATCTACTTCATTGAACAGGGCAGGAGGATTACAATAGATTAAGACCACTGAGTTATCGCGGGCTGATGTCTTTATATTTGCATTTTCTGTCATTAGCAAAGCCAGCTATGAAAATATTTCCAAGAAGGCAACCCTTTTTACCCTTTTCGCTCCTCTACATGTATGTGCGCTGTGTATTAATTTGTTTGATATATATATGTAGTTGATATACGGTATAATTTGAAGATTAGGGTTTGATAATATGATCGGTTGGGTCTTTCTAGATGGATAGTTATTTGGTATTTATGCTAAATAAAATATTAAATAAATAAAATGCATAGAGGATCATCTCTCAAAGTAGAATCTATTTTATACAAATATAATTATCTTTAAATGTTTGTATACATATTAAAGTTTTTTTAGGTATAAAATTATGGAATTAATCTTTACTTATTTAATTAATATTTTCACAATTATTTTTAACAATCAATGGTATCTCAGAAAGACAAAATAATCAAATATTTGTCTTGTAATGCATAATTTCGGAGATTGCATGTAATCAGTGCCGTATCCAATGTAGCCAGCAGCGTAGGCAATTGATTGAAAGATAATTATATCTTTGTTTCTTTTTATATAGGTATCGTGTGAAGAAACAATGAGATACCATTGATTCTTAAACGAAAGTTGTAATATGTTTAAATTTTGAACCATCAATCTACGTATATGCATTAAAAAAAAATAATGTAGACCTGTCTCGATGCATATATGCAGATCATGCATGATGTAATGATTCATATTTCACACCTATAAATCTATTGTCTTTAGGCTGGTGCATATGTCTTTAGGAATCTATGTATGCAATGTTTTGCTTCATTTAGTTCATTTAAATCACCATAACACTATCGTAAGGAAAACATGGTTGCCATATGTTGGTAGACAAATGTCTTCTTTTGAACTTGCACTTTTCATTTTAAGCAAATGATGATTCATCTAGTAAGTATTTAATCACTTCCACCAATAATCTTTCAGTCTACTTTCTCTCTTTCAAAACAAAAATTTAGTAATTCTTAGTAATTTTTAAATATTCAACTAAAATAAAAGAATTTACATCTACTTTACATTTGAAAAACTTTCATATTGACTTTGTTTTTTCAATTAAAAAGTAAATATAATTTTTCGTATCCTCTCATTGCACGTCTTTGGTCAAACTTGCTGCCTTCTTGAACTACTATAAAAGTAACTTGTTTGTGGAGTTGAAGCATACTTGCAAGGACATTGCAAATATGTTGACCGCCTTAGTTGAACTAGCAAGGGTTGTACTCAACAACAATTGCAAGGTGCATGAGCAACAGAAGTTGCCATCAATTAATGTGGTATTATATATGCAACTTATCACCCAACTCGTTGTGAAGAAAGCATTAATTGCCTTGGTTTTCTTCACAATCCCGCCCCGCAACCGCATTTTGGGATAATTAAAAGTTCTCCCCTCCCCACTTCATCTTTCCACTTAAAAGTGTTGGGTATAACATGAATCCTTATTGGATTTGAATTTAGGTATTACTTAGAATCCGTTTTGGTTTAAGAAAGTTATCTTTTCTAACTATACTCAATTTAGTATTTCTAAACCTATTTGGTTATGGATTTTTCTATGGCCTATAAATATAAGTGCTAGGACTTAAGAGAAAATTCATTCTGAGAGATTCAGAACATTCTAAGAATTCTTAGAATTCTCTCTTTATGTTGTACTCTTCAAATATTTATTTAATGGATTTCTTCTGCCTTCTCCGTGGTTTTTTTTCGATTTGGGTTTCCACGTAAAACCTTGTGTTATTATCTTTATCTTTCTGCGTTGATTTATTGTGTTTGCCATAGTTTGTCATAACAAACTGGTATCAAGAGCTTGATTATTACCGATCCATACTATGGCGTTGAGTTCGACTTCATGTACGAAATTTGATATTGACAAATTCAGTGGGAATATTAGTTTCAGTCTTTGGCAGGTTCGAATGAAGGTTTTTCTTACTCAGCAAGGCTTGAAGAAAGCTATTGTATGGAAGCTAATGAAGCCTGTAGATATGTTTGATATGGATTGGGAGACGAAGAAAACTAGCGAGATGTCTGAGTCAGAATATGAAACTATGGATGATAAAGCAGTTTAATCAATTCAGTTGTGTCTTTCGAATGATGTGTTGCAGGAGGTGTTAGCGGAAACTACAGCTGCTGATTTGTTGAAGAAATTAGAGTCTATCTATTTGACGAAGTCCC
The DNA here is from genome assembly GCA_016801055.1 of Panax notoginseng. Taxonomy (NCBI): domain Eukaryota; kingdom Viridiplantae; phylum Streptophyta; class Magnoliopsida; order Apiales; family Araliaceae; genus Panax; species Panax notoginseng. Next base: position 225,155,645 of record CM029012.1, on the reverse strand, counting down.
TCACCAATAGATCAAGACTTAAATAACGTCTTTATACCTTGCATTTATCAAGCCCTATTGTTGTTAGTCTCATTACCTCCTTCATATAAGCACTTTAGAGACACTATAATTTATGGTAGAGACACTACCTCAATTTAGGATGTTAAGACGAATCTTATGAGTAAACAAAAACTAGATTCTTAGATGACTTTTGGAAAAAGTGATGATCAAGGTGTTGGATTGTTTGTCAGAAAGAGGTCTGTGACAACCCCAAAATAGGTTCATTCCACCCAACCCATTCTGAGTCGTCAAATACATGGTACAGAAAACAACTACAACTTTATTACAACAATTGTCGTGCAAAATACAACAACACATATGCTGTGAGTTTGGATACAAATATATACCAAATGTGACATTGGACATCATCATGTATCAGCACCTCACAAAGGTACCTTACATAAAGGTACAGTCAAAAACTGTTTTAGAAACTAGAATCTTTGGGAAGTGCTCAAGGAAACCTTCGTACATGGGATGCCACGCGTCTAGGTTATGATAGATATCATATGGCCACAGAATTATCCTTGGTTGACCCAATAGACCCCAAAGAAAAACAAGAAGATTACTATCATATTCTTCCCAATGGTGAGTCTTCTCTTGACTTATCATTATCTCCACTGTCTCTAATTGAGAATTATACTTCAAACAAACACCAAGATTATATAGGTAGTGCCCATAGATATACTCAGCAAGTGGATGAGCACAACCCTGTCCTATGATGACACGAGGTTGTATGTCATTAGACATCTTGTATGATAGTGATAAAACACCCTTTCAACGTTGGGTTCGCCTCACCCTATTTTCTTCACCAAATATAACTACTAAATGATGACCACCGTTCTATTCCCTTGTTACCCCGCTCGACCCAGCTACACTCTTATTACCTGAAAGGAATTGTGAAGCAAAAGGGTGAGCACAACTAGCTCAGTAAAGAATATCATGACTAAAGATAATTAAATTATCAATAGCCTTCATCAATAATAAATCAGAGATTTAGAACATATGGTAAATGATAAAAATTTCAACCATAGTTGCAGCGGAACGAGCAATCCATTAGAAGAGTCAAATAGACTATAAAGTCTATTATCTTCTCCATGTTAAAAATCCACCAACAATGTTTTATCCATGTAACATCACTCAACAGTTCCTTTCCACAATCATATGAATAACTCATAATCATAATTGTGACTATAAATTTTTTTTCGCACCCAGGACGAAGAATATTTTCATCACCTGTCTTTACCTGAAACATCAAAGATCATGGTTATACCAAATCACAATTCCTGTTTATAATCATACTAACAAATCCATCTTTGCACTACAGGCCAAAGATATTCATCAACAAACCATCTTTGCACTACGGGCCAAAGATATTCATCAACAAACCATCTTTGCACTACGGGCCAAAGATATTCAACAACAGTTCATCTTTGCACTACAGGCCAAAGATATTCATCAACAGGCCATCTTTACACTACATGCCAAAGATATTCATCAACAATTCATATTTGCACTACAGGCCAAATATATTCATATCTCAAAGAAATATATAATCATTTCAGAATTTATATAAACAATAATTATAACCATGTTGATCAATTCACCTTTGCACTTAAGCTTAAGATATTCAATTATAAATTCAATGGTCATGATCATACCAGTCACAATTCAACTTTGCACTACAGGCCAAAGAGAACCCTAGTCATGATCATACCAATAATCTACCCATCTTTACACTCCAGTGAAAGAGAATTTTAACATCAGGGTTATAAAAATATTATATATGATGATAAAAATAATATGATCAACATATAGTTTTAATCTCAAAAGTAATATTCGTAACTCATAAATAGTAACCCCGACACAAAAGATAGAAATTCTACAATAAAATTCATACCAATATTTCGGTATAATGATATTGAAAGAATAACATTACTTAAATTTATAAACAATTTATTTTAATTGTTTACACTTTACTAATTAATGCATTTAATCATCATAAAATGCCAACTCTTACAATTTCATCATCAATAACCAAAACCCTCATCAAAAATCTGCATATACCTCATATAGGATTCTCAAGCCATAAAAATCCTATTTTCTAATTTTCTTTCTTCACAAAACATATTTAATTCATTTACTCATAACTAGACCATTTTCATGAAAAATACCAAATCAGTTCAAAAAATATTTCTTTTCTGAGATTTAGCATAATATAGTCCCATAGTGAACATATATTTTTCTCAAAATTTTTAAAAGTCATTTACTATTTTTCATATGGCCGAAATAGCCGAATATTTAGACATTTATCAAAAATTGTACTTTTGTCTAAAAATTCTGAAATTTACAGAGTATACTTCTATCATATACATGTACTCCCAATAAAAATTTCATCAATTTTGGAGTTAACCACAAGGAATTATAAGCGGTTACTTTTAAAATAGTCTTTTCTCATAAAATTCATAACTCTCAATCTATACATCCGAAAATCACCATTTTTGGACACAATCAATAAAACTCATCAAAATATCATTTCAAATTTTTCCAGAATTTTTGAAGTTCAGAAAAATTACGAAACTGAAAATCATAACAACTCTTAAAATCCCTTACTATCCCTTACCTCAAAAGAGCAGTACTTCTGGCTGGATATCGGATATGATGCTGAAGAAAACTTGCACTGAATAGCAACTCTCAAAGTATCTAAATACTCACAAAATATGCTTCATAATATAGAGAGAGAAAGAGAGAAAACTTATGTTTCTGGTGTGATTTTCAATTCTAACTTAGCCCTCTATTTATAGGAAAATTTTGGTAGGTTTGACCTGCAACCTGATGGCTTTACCTGCTACTATTCCCACCCACCACATTTGAAATATAATTCAGCACATTTTTTCACCAACCACAAGTGGGGCCCACCAATTCTAGAATTTTCCATCAAAATGATAAACTCCAAAAATTCAACAATTTCTGAACCAGTCATCTCGTAAAATTCATAATAAATCATACGTTCATTTTTAACGGTTCAAAATTTGTGGACATATACTCAACTTATATATGTATAACATATCCAAAAATTACCACGATCCAACGGCCGGATTAAAAATTATAACACCCGCAATATTTCTCAAAAAAACCCTGATTTTTAATACCTCCATTCCGACAAAAATACGGATAAAAATCTCAACATTAACTCCTTCATTTTTTAACCACAAAAATATATCCCTCATTTATATCCACATAAAATAAATATTTTCTTATCATATGAATCAATAATTAATTATTCACAAATAATATTACAGAATCACATTTATGACAACCAGGCCGTTCCCAGGAAAGAGGGGGCTTTCCAATAAGGATTTCTCCTTACTGGCGCGCAATTAGATGACCAAACCTCTCCTTAGACAGAACTTTCTAGACATTGCCAATAATGCTATCTAATAATATTATTCAAATAATATGAATTATTGATTTGATAAAGGAAAATACTGTGCAGCAACAATTATTGAAACAACAATAATATAAAATATCAACGCAGCAATTATTGAATCAATAAAATAAAATATTGAATAATAACTACTGTAACAACTATTGAGTAGTGCCTTCTTACGTAAGAATCAATAATTGGTGCAATACCGTGTGCTACTGTACAATAACGCGTATTACTGTATTTTAACCACCGGGTATTTCAACAGTATTAACAGTAACAACTACGCCGTTATTTATAAAAACTCAAATTTGTCGTTTTCTTCATCCGACAGTTATTCGTTATGGGGCCCACAAATAGCTGCGCCGTCGTACGAATATTTCCCGACAGAAAGAATATTCCACGACCAAACGAATATTTCCCGACAACAATGATTATTTTATAACCACTTGTGTATTTTGAAAAATTTTCACATTTCACCCATAACTTTAACTTTTTATCAATTTAACCATTTACTGAATTGTAATTATAAGAAAAATTGAATACTTTTATTTCATAAAATTCGGGGTCTTACAATCTCCCCTCCTTATGAAATTTCGTCCTCGAAATTTACGTACCTGGTATTTCAAAGAATTGAGAATACATTCCTTTCATTTCAGATTCCATCTTCCCTGTCATCATAATTTCTCCATTGCTCATCTCCTGTATTTCATATATCATTCTAGAATACAGCTTCAAAACAAGGGTTAATTTAACAAATTAACATATCACATAATATCCCGATATTATGACTGACCAACAAATAAGCTTAGGTAGGACACACTAGCGAAGGATTTACTCATCTCTCCCCTCCTAGTTATATTCCCCGATCTCCGCCAGAGATCATATCCCTAAGCTCTGATACCACCTGTGACAACCCCAAAATAGGTTCATTCCACCCAACCCATTCTGAGTCGTCAAATACATGGTACAGAAAATAACTACAACTTTATTACAACAATTGTCGTGCAAAATACAACAACACATATGCTGTGAGTTTGGATACAAATATATACCAAATGTGAAATTGGACATCATCATGTATCAGCACCTCACAAAGGTACCTTACATAAAGGTACAGTCAAAAACTGTTTTAGAAACTAGAATCTTTGGGAAGTGCTCAAGGAAACCTTCGTACATGGGATGCCACGCGTCTAGGTTATGATAGATATCATATGGCCACAGAATTATCCTTGGTTGACCCAATAGACCCCAAAGAAAAACGAGAAGATTACTATCATATTCTTCCCAATGGTGAGTCTTCTCTTGACTTATCATTATCTCCACTGTCTCTAATTGAGAATTATACTTCAAACAAACACCAAGATTATATAGGTAGTGCCCATAGATATACTCAGCAAGTGGATGAGCACAACCCTGTCCTATGATGACACGAGGTTGTATGTCGTTAGACATCTTGTATGATAGTGACAAAACACCCTTCCAACGTTGGGTTCGCCTCACCCTATTTTCTTCACCAAATATAACTACTAAATGATGACCACCGTTCTATTCCCTTGTTACCCCCGCTCGACCCAGCTACACTCTTATTACCTGAAAGGAATTGTGAAGCAAAAGGGTGAGCACAACTAGCTCAGTAAAGAATATCATGACTAAAGATAATTAAATTATCAATAGCCTTCATCAATAATAAATCAGAGATTTAGAACATATGGTAAATGATAAAAATTTCAACCATAGTTGCAGCGGAACGAGCAATCCATTAGAAGAGTCAAATACACTATAAAGTCTATTATCTTCTCCATGTTAAAAATCCACCAACAATGTTTTATCCATGTAACATCACTCAACAGTTCCTTTCCACAATCATATGAATAACTCATAATCATAATTGTGACTATAAATTTTTTTTCGCACCCAGGACGAAGAATATTTTCATCACCTGTCTTTACCTGAAACATCAAAGATCATGGTTATACCAAATCACAATTCCTGTTTATAATCATACTAACAAATCCATCTTTGCACTACGGGCCAAAGATATTCATCAACAAACCATCTTTGCACTACGGGCCAAAGATATTCATCAACAAACCATCTTTGCACTACGGGCCAAAGATATTGTAAGACCCCAATTTTTATAAATAAAGATGAATTTTCTATAAATATCATTTTTGAATATTATGAAGTTAATTTGATATAATGTTATAGTTGTGGGTAATATTTATAAATTTTGCAAAGTAAGCAAGTTGTTATAAAATATTCGTTTGGTCGGGGAATATTCTTTTTGTCAGGGAATATTCGTACGACGGCACAATCATTGGTGGACCCCACAACGGAATTATTGTCGGATTGAGAAAACGACAGAATTATCTTTCTATAAAAATAACAGCTGAGGTGTTACCGTTAAAATCGTTAAAACTGTTGAACTACTTGGTAGTAAAAGTACAGTAATACGCGTGGTTGTATAGTAGCACACGGTATTGATTATTGATGCTTACGTGAGAAGTCACTCAGCTATACTCAATTATTGCTACAGTAATTGCTGCATCATATCTCTTAAATTATTGTCATAGTATCATCTGTATAATATGTTATATTATTAAATCAATAATTGAGACGTTGTGGTAAGTTTGGTTATTTTATGGGGGGCCATATGTGACGACCCCAAAATAGATCCATTCCATCCAACCTATTCTGAGTCGCCAAATACATGGTACAGAAAACAACTATAACTTTATTACAACAATTGTCGTGCAAAATACAACAACACATATGCTGTGAGTTTGGATACAAATATATACCAAATGTGACTCATGTTCCAACCGTGGACATCACCTCACAATGACACCTTACATAAAGGTATAGTCAAAAATTGTTTTAGAAATTAGAATCTTTGGGAAGTGCTCAAGGAAACCTTCGTACATGGGAGGCCATGCATCTAGGTTATGATAGATATCATATGACCACAGAATTATCCTTGGTTTACCCAATAGACCCCAAAGAAAAACGAGAAGATTACTATCATATTCTTCCCAATGGTGAGTCTTCTCTTGACATATCATTATCTCTACTGTCTCTAATTGAGAATTATACTTCAAACAAACACCAAGATTATATAGGTAGTGCCCATAGATATACTCAGCAAGTGGATGAGCACAACCCTGTCTTATGATGACACGAGGTTGTATGTCATTAGACATCTTGTATGATAGTGACAAAACACCCTTCCAACGTTGGGTTCGCCACACCCTATTTTCTTCACCAAATATAACTACTAAATGATGACCACCGTTCTATTCCCTTGTTACCCCCGCTCGACCCAGCTACACTCTTATTACCTGAAAGGAAATGTGAAGCAAAAGGGTGAGCACAACTAGCTCAGTAAAGAATATCATGACTAAAGATAATTAAATTATCAATAGCCTTCATCAATAATAAATCAGAGATTAGAACATATGGTAAATGATAAAAATTTCAACCATAGTTGCAGCGGAACGAGCAATCCATTAGAAGAGTCAAATAGACTATAAAGTCTATTATCTTCTCCATGTTAAAAATCCATCAACAATGTTTTATCCCTGTAACATCAATCAACAATTCTGGTCCACAATCATATGAATAACTCATAATCATAACTGTAGTTCTAAATTCCTCTTCTCATCCAGGACGAAGATAATTTTCATCACCTATCTTTACCTGAAACATCAAAGATCATGGTTACACCAAATCACATTTCCTGTTCATAATCATACTAATAACTTCATCTTTGCACTACGGCCAAAGATATTCATTTGTATCACCAGTTGGTCATGTTCATCTCAACATCTGTTCATCTTTGCACTACTGGCCAAAGATATTCAACAACATGTCATCTTTGCACTACGGGCCAAAGATATTCATCAACAATTCATCTTTGCACTACAGGCCAAAGATATTCCTCAACAGTTCATATTTGCACTACGGCCAAATATATTAATATCTCAAAGAAATATATAATCATTTCAGAATTTATATAAACAATAATTATAACCATGTTGATCAATTCACCTTTGCACTTAAGCTAAAGATATTCACTTATAAATTCAATGGTCATGATCATACCAGTCAACAATTCAACTTTGCACTACTGGCCAAAGAGAACCCATAGTCATGATCATACCAATAATTTACCCATCTTTACACTCAAGCGAAAGATAATTTCAACATCAAGGTTATAAAAGTGTTATATATGATAATAAAAATAATATGATCAACATATAGATTTAATCTCAAGAGCAATATTCATAAATCAACTATAATTTGGTTAGAAAAAGAAACTAATTTTGTCGTGAATAGTAACTCGTGAATAGTAACTCATGAATAGTAACTCGTGAATAGTAACTCATAAATAGTAAACCCGACACAAAAAGGTAGAAATTCCACAATAAAATCCATACCAGTATTTCGGTATAATGATATTGAAAGAATAATATTTCTTAAGCTTATAAACAATTTATTTAAATTGTTTACACTTTACTAATTAATGCATTTAATCATTCTAAAATGCCAAACTCATAAGATTTTATCACCAATAATCAAAACCCTCATCAAAAATCTGCATATACCTCATATAGGATTCTCAAGCCATAAAATCCTATTTTCTAATTTTCTTACTTCACATAACATATTTAATTCATTTACTCATAACTAGTCAATTTTCATGAAAAATACCAAATCAGTTCCAAAAATATTTCTTTTCTGGGATTTAGCATAATATAGTCCCATATTGAACATATATTTTTCTCAGAATTTTTAAAAGTCATTTACTATTTTTCATATGGCCAAAACCGCCGAATATTTAGACATTTATCAAAAATTGTACTTTTGTCCAAAAATTCTGAAATTTACAGAGTATACTTCTATCATATACATGTACTCCCAATAAAAATTTCATCAATTTTGGAGTTAACCACAAGGAATTATAAGCGTTACTTTTAAAATAGTCTTTTCTCATAAAATTCATAACTCTCAATCTATACATCCAAAAATCACCATTTTTGGACACAATCAAGAAAACTCATCAAAATATCATTTCAAATTTTTCCAGAATTTTTGAAGGTCAGAAAAATTACGAAACTGGAAAATAATAACAACCCTTAAAATCCCTTACTATCCATTACTATCCCTTACCTCAAAAGAGCAGTACTTCTGACTGGATATCGGATATGATGCTGAAGGAAACTTGCACTGATGAATAGCAACTCACCAAGTATCTAAAAACTCACAAAATATGCTTCATAATATAGAGAGAGAAAGAGAGAAAGCTTATGTTTCTGGTGTGATTTTCAATTCTAACTTAGCCCTCTATTTATAGGAAAATTTTGGTAGGTTTGACCTGCAACCTGATGGCTTTACCTGCTACTATTCCCACCCACCACATTTGAAATATAATTCAGCACATTTCTTCACCAACCACAAGTGGGGCCCACCAATTCTAGAATTTTCCACCAAAATGATAAACTCCAAAAATTCAACAATTTCTGAACCAGTCATCTTGTAAAATTCATAATAAATCATACGTTCATTTTTAACGGTTCAAAATTTGTGGACATATACTCAACTTATATATGTATAACATATCCAAAAATTACCACGATCCAACGGTCGGATTAAAAATTATAACCCCCGCAAAATATCTCAAAAACCCTGATTTTTAATACCTCCATTCCGACAAAAATACTGATAAAAACCTCAACATTAACTCCTTCATTTTTAACCACAAAAATATATCCCTCATTTATATCCACATAATATAAATATTTTCTTATCATATAAATCAATAATTAATTATTCACAAATAATATTACAGAATCACATTTATGACAACCAGGCCGTTCCCAGGAAAGAGGGGGCTTTCCAATAAGAATTTCTCCTTACTGGCGCGCAATTAGGTGACCAAACCTCTCCTTAGACAGAACTTTCTAGACATTACCAATAATGTTATCTAATAATATTATTCAAATAATATGAATTATTGATCTGATAATGGGAAATACTGTGCAGTGACAATTATTGAACAACAATAATATAAAATTTCAACGTAGCAATTATTGAATCAATAAAATAAAATATTGAACACTAATTACTGTAACAATTATTGAGTAGTGCCTTCTTACGTAAGAATCAATAATTTCAAAAATACTGTGCAATACCGTGTGCTACTGTGCAATAACGCGTATTACTGTATTTTAACCACCGGGTATTCCAACAGTGTTAACGGTAACAACTACGCCGTTATTTGTAAAAACTCAATTTGTCGTTTTCTTCACCCGACAGTTATTCTGTTATGGGGCCCACAAATAGCTGCGCCGTCGTACGAATATTCCCCGACAGAAAGAATATTCTACGACCAAACGAATATTCCACGACAACAATGATTATTTTATAACCACTTGCGTATTTTGAAAAAAATTCATATATCACCCGTAACTTTAACATTTATCAATTTAACTATTTACTGAATAGTAATTATAAGAAAAATTGCATACTTTTATTTCATAAAATTCGGGGTCTTACACCATATGTCATCATCTAAGAGTCTCTTTGTCAATAGTAATTACCGTCGTCAATAGTAATTACCGTCGTCAATAGTAATTACCGTCGTCAATAGTATTTACCTTGGTCAATAGTATTTACCTTGGTCAATAGTAATTACCTTGGTCAATAGTATTTACCTTGGTCAATAGTAATTACCTTCGTCAATAGTATATACCTTGGTTAATAGTAATTACTTTCGTCAATAGTAGTTGTCCCTTCAATATTACCAAGAGTCATTTGACCCTTCGTTAAGACCAAGAGTCATTTGACCCTTCGTTAAGACCAAGAGCCACCCTTAGTTTTTCTATAAATAGAGGCCTAGGGCTTCATTATTTTTCACGAATTCATTCAAGCTATAGAGAGAGAAAGTATAGAGAGAATAAGAGAGAGAGAATAAAAGTATTCTGCTACATCACTTTTCTAATATCCAGTTCTTTTAAGGTAGGAAATATTATTTCTTTTATATTCATGAAGAGAACTTCTGTTATTCCATTCGTTATTATTCTGTTGGAATAACCAGTATACGCGGTCTACCCTATACTTGGTGACATTCTTCTATTATTCTGTTGGAACATCCTGTCTGTGTGTTTTACACCGGACCTGGTTCCGTTTATTATTCTGTTGGAACATCCTGTCTGTGTGTTTTACACCGGACCTGGTTCCGTTTTTATTATTATTCTGTTGGAACATCCTGTCTGTGTGTTTTACACCGGACCTGGTTCCATTATTTATTATTCTGTCGGAATATCCTGTCTGTGCGTTTACGCCGGACCTGGTTCCATTATTTATTATTCTGTTGGAATAACCTGTCTGTGCGGTCTATCGCATGCATGGTGATTTCTTTTGTTATTCCATTCTTTATTATACTCAGTTGGTTAAGTTTTGACTTCTATACTCCATGAAATTTGTGGAATATCCTTGATAGTTGCGTTTCATCCAGTATCTTTTCAAGAAAATATTCTTCTAAGCATTCTTGAATTTTACTCCACAATGCAGTATCATGTTGACAATTTGGACGTTGTTAATTCCTGGATAAATTAATTCTTGAACTTGTTTTATTGAATTCTTATATCATTGTCATCATCCTCATGTTTATAAAATGTTGAAAGTCATCTGTGGCCTGTAGTGCATAGATGGACTTGGTATGATTATGACCAGGGATTATTCGGTATAATCATGACCGTAATGTTACAAATGATGTGGTAAAAGTCCTCATTGGCCCGTAGTGCATTGATGGACAGTTGTTGGCATGATCATGACCATTAATGAATACACGAATATCCTTGGCCGTAGTGCAGGGGTGATTCGATGATGTGGATTATTTTATTAAGCTGAGTCTCAGCGATCACAGTGTTGAAAAACTTTTTAAATCATAAAAGATAGTAGAGTTTATTTTCTACTTGACTCTTTTAATGGATTGCTTGTTCCGCTACAGTTAAACTTGATGTCTATTATATTTTATCAGTTTAACATTGTTGAAGGCTAATGATAATTTATTCTGCATTATCTTAGTCATAATATTTCTTACTGGGCTAGTTGAGCTCACCCTTTCTTTCACTGTTCTCTTCAGGAAATGAGAACGTAGCTGGGACAAGTCGGGGTACGGAGTGATGGTCCGAATGATAGTATTAGTTAGTAGTCCTCACTATTCTATGTAATGGTGTGTTAATAAATGTAATGAGGACTCCTTTTGAGTATGAATACTCTCTAGAAGATAATATTTGTATTCAAACTCACAGTTTATGTTTTGTCGTATTGTACACGACAGTTGTATTAATCAGTTGTATTTGTATTCTGTACTATGTATCTGACGACCCAAGATGGGTGATGTATACCTAATTTTGGGGGCGTCACAGTTGGTATCAGAGCTTAGGGATATGATCCCTGGCTAAGATGTGAGAATAGAACTAGGAGGGGAGAGACGGGAAATTCCTTCGCTAGTATGGCATACCTAAGTTTATTTGCATGGTATTTAATTGGTCGGTCATAATATAAGGATAATATATGACATATCAATTAATTTTTATTTTGTGACAGTATCTGAAAATGGCATCTGAGAATGTTGAGAATAGCAATGGAGCACAGACGACTGTTGATTCACCACATATCAATAATCAGGATAATGTGCATCAGGAAGGTGTCAATCCTCATGCAAACAACAACACTGACCAAATGATGAATGATCAAATGTTCAGAGGCTTTATGCAATTCATGCAACAACAGGTGAAAGCGGCTCCTGTCCACAACGTAGGTGGAAATACTGGAAACTCTCAGGCGGTCACCGCTAAACAGTTTAAGGAGCTGGGACCACCGGAGTTTAAGGGAGAACCCAAACCACTTGTAGCTGAAACATGGATAAAGCAGATCACCAAGATATTTGATGTCTTGGGTTGCTCCGAGGAGCAAAAGGTTCCCTTTGCCGCCTTTATGTTGCGAGGAGAGGCAGATTACTGGTGGGAATCGATAAAGCGTACTCAACCTGCCGCACTGAAGATGTCTTGGGAGAAGTTTCAAGAGCTGTTTAACGACAAATACTTTCCCGAGAGTATTCGTCACATGAAGGAGGTGGAGTTCATCAAATTGGAGCAGAATAATATGACCGTGTCGCAGTACGAGGCAAAATTTGCGGAGTTATCCCGGTTTGCGTCCCACCTGGTGGATAATGAAGAAAGAATGACGCGGATGTTTTTAAGAGGTTTGAAGCCGGAGATACGTCAACATCTTGTTTCTCATAAACTGTGTTTGTATTCAGATGTTGTAAATAGGGCTCAGTTGGTGGAGCGCGATAACGAGACAACGCAACCAAAAGAGAGCAGCCGGCAAAATGATAATACCAGTGAGAGCAGTCATCGAAGCGGTGACAACAAGCGTGGAGGGAATCAACAGGCCAGAAATGGTAACCACTTCGGTGGTAATCAGGGCCAAAACAATAAGAATGGACATTTCAAGAAGAGGAGATTCAACAATGATGGAAAGACGTCAGCACCAGCACCTGTCGTTAAGGAAGGAGAACGACCACCTATCATATGTTTCAAATGCGGAGGGGAGGGGCACATCAGTCCAAACTGCGCGATGCCGTCCAAAGCATGTTATAATTGTGGAAGAGAAGGTCATTTAGCCCGATTTTGTCGTTTACCGAAAACAAATTCAGCTAGGATGGAGGCACCAAAAGCCGTCCCAGAAAAGTCAAAACCGGTTGTGCAAGGGAGAGCGTTTGTTGTGAACTCCCAGAGAGCAAGGAACCCGAATGAGGTCATCACGGGTAAGCTTATTATAAACTCTAAAGAAGTTTATACTTTATTTGATACCGGTTCAACCCATTCTTTTATTTCTCCTACTTGCGCTCATCGATTAAATTTGATTCCGGAGAAATTAGACTTTGACTTATCTGTGAAAACTCCGTTGGGAGAAACCTTCATTACCTCCACTGTTTATAAGTCTTGTTTGGTTCAAGTTGGTACCCACACATTACCTATCGATCTGATTTCATTAAAAATACTTGCATTTGACGTGATTCTAGGGATTGATTGGTTAACTACTCATTATGCAAAAATTGATTGTTTTCGTAAGGTTGTTAGCTTTCATATTCCTAATCGACCTATTATGCGAATTCAAGCAACCAAACCATTAAAATCAATCGCTGTCATCTCAAGCCATAAAGCTATTCGTTTATTGAAAAACGGATGTCAAGCTTTCTTAGCTCATGTCACAGATCTAAACAAAAATACGTCAGCTTTGAATGATATTTCTGTTGTTAATAAATTTCCTGACGTATTTCCCGAAGAACTTCCTGGCCTACCCCCAGAGCGTGAAATTGAATTTTGTATCGATCTTGAACCCGGTACAAAACCCATTTCCAAAGCCCCATATCGAATGGCTCCTATTGAACTTCAGGAGTTAAAGATCCAACTGCAGGAATTGTTAGACATTGGTTTTATTCGTCCTAGTACTTCTCCTTGGGGTGCTCCTGTTCTATTCGTGAAGAAGAAAGATGGAAGTATGCGACTTTGTATTGATTATCGGGAGTTGAATCATGTCACCATCAAAAACAGGTACCCATTGCCACGTATTGATGACCTGTTTGACCAGTTGCAAGGAGCACAATTCTTTTCAAAGATCGATCTTCGTTCTGGATATCATCAGCTGAAGGTTAGAACTGAGGATATTCCAAAGACGGCTTTTAGAACTCGGTACGGGCATTATGAATTCCTAGTCATGTCCTTTGGATTGACTAATGCTCCTGCTGCCTTCATGGATATGATGAACCGGGTATTCAAGGAATATTTGGATCACTTTGTGGTCGTCTTTATTGATGACATCCTTATTTATTCCAAAAGCCGTGAAGATCATGAGCAACACTTGAGGCTGGTACTCCAAAAGCTTCGTGAATACAAACTTTATGCCAAGTTGAAGAAATGCGAGTTCTGGCTGGAAGAGGTAGCATTCCTTGGGCACGTAGTATCAAGTCGTGGAATATCGGTTGACCCGGCAAAGATTGAAGCTATTCAAAGCTGGGAGCAACCTAAATCAGTGACCGAAGTACGTAGCTTTCTTGGTTTAGCTGGTTATTATCGGAGATTCGTGGAAGGATTTTCTCGAATCGCTACTCCATTAACTCAGCTGACTCGAAAAGATACAAAGTTCGGTTGGAGCGAAGAATGTGAGCAGAGTTTTCAAGAACTCAAGAGGAGACTCATTTCAGCACCTGTTCTAACAATACCATCTGGCTCGGAGGGATTTGTCATCTACAGTGATGCTTCGAGCAAAGGGTTGGGATGCGTTCTCATGCAACATGGAAAAGTCATAGCCTATGCATCAAGACAACTCAAGGAATATGAGAGGAATTATCCTACTCATGATCTAGAGTTGGCAGCTGTTGTCTTTGCACTTAAAATTTGGAGGCATTACTTGTATGGGGAGAAAGTGGAGATCTTTACGGATCATAAAAGCCTCAAATATTTCTTCACTCAAAAGGAACTCAACATGCGACAACGACGTTGGCTTGAACTGTTGAAAGATTATGATCATACCATTCAATACCATCCTGGAAAAGCGAACGTGGTAGCTGACGCATTGAGTAGAAGATCATATGCGGGTACAAGTGCAATATTAACAACGCAAAGGCCCATTTTGTGTGACTTGCAAAGGATGGAGATAGAGTTAAAGACTCCAGGGACCCATGTGATGATGGCGAATATACGAGTAGAACCGACTTTAATCGATAAAGTTAAAGCTGCTCAAGCTACAGACCTGGAGCTGATGCGTATGAGGAAGAAAGTGCAAGAAGGTGCTATGCCGGAAGCAAGAATCGATGAAGAAGGAATACTTCGAGTCAACTCCAGACTTTGTGTTCCTAACAACCCTGATTTAAAGTATGAAATCATGATGGAGGCGCACAACACACCGTTTGCAATCCATCCTGGAAGTACCAAAATGTATCATGATCTTCGTCATACATTTTGGTGGAGCAATATGAAGAGAGAGATAGCGTTGTTTATCTCAAGGTGTCTAACTTGTCAACGAGTCAAAGCGGAGCATCAAGTACCAAAAGGTCCATTGCAACCACTTGAAATTCCAGAATGGAAGTGGGAGCACATTACCATGGATTTCGTTACCGGTCTTCCTAGGGTTTCTCAAGGTATTGATGCGATTTGGGTCATTGTTGATAGATTGACCAAGTCTGCTCATTTCTTACCGATACGAGAAACTTATACACTTGAACGTCTTGCTCGTATGTACATAAACGAGATTGTAAGACTGCATGGTATGCCAGTATCCATAGTTTCTGATCGAGACCCAAGATTCACTTCACGATTTTGGGTTAGTTTACAAAAAGCTATGGGCACGGAGTTACGATTTAGTTCAGCATATCATCCTCAGACGGACGGACAATCAGAGAGGACTATTCAAACTCTTGAAGATCTATTAAGACTCTGTGTCTTTGACTTCAAGGGAAGTTGGGACAAGTTCTTACCATTGGTGGAGTTTTCCTACAACAACAGTTATCAAGCAAGTATTGGCATGGCTCCATTCGAAGCATTGTATGGAAGAAAATGTCGTTCTCCAGTATGCTGGGATGAGGTGGGCGAAGCAACGTTGTTGGGACCGGAGTTGGTACGTATGACTACAGAAAAGATTCAAACGATCCGACAACGTATAAAAACCTCACAAGATCGACAAAAGAGTTATGCTGATCTTCATCGAAAGGACGTGGAATTTGATGTAGGAGATCATGTGTTCTTACGTGTTGCTCCATGGAAAGGAGTTACGAGATTTGGAAAGAGAGGAAAGCTAAATCCTCGATTCATCGGTCCATTTTTAATCCTCGATCGAGTAGGAACTGTGGCTTATAGACTCGCTTTACCGCCAAGTATGTCTCGTGTTCATAACGTTTTCCACATATCCATGTTACGCAAATATGTGGAAGACCCGAACCACATTATTGAGTTAGAACCGGACGAAATAGCGGAGGATTTGACGTATGAAGAAGTTCCTGTTCAAATCTTGGATAAGAAGGAACATATTCTACGCTCCAAGGTTATACCTCAAGTTAAAGTTTTGTGGAGAAACCACGATGTTGAGGAAATGACTTGGGAGTTAGAATCAGAAATGAAATCAAGGTATCCTTACCTCTTCGACATACCAGGTACGTACCCTAATTTCGAGGGCGAAATTTCATAAGAAGGGGAGGTTGTAAGACCCCAATTTTTATAAATAAAGATGAATTTTCTATAAATATCATTTTTGAATATTATGAAGTTAATTTGATATAATGTTATAGTTGTGGGTAATATTTATAAATTTTGCAAAGTAAGCAAGTTGTTATAAAATATTCGTTTGGTCGGGGAATATTCTTTTTGTCAGGGAATATTCGTACGACGGCACAATCATTGGTGGACCCCACAACGGAATTATTGTCGGATTGAGAAAACGACAGAATTATCTTTCTATAAAAATAACAGCTGAGGTGTTACCGTTAAAATCGTTAAAACTGTTGAACTACTCGGTAGTAAAAGTACAGTAATACGCGTGGTTGCATAGTAGCACACGGTATTGATTATTGATGCTTACGTGAGAAGTCACTCAGCTATACTCAATTATTGCTACAGTAATTGCTGCATCATATCTCTTAAATTATTGTCATAGTATCATCTGTATAATATGTTATATTATTAAATCAATAATTGAGACGTTGTGGTAAGTTTGGTTATTTTATGGGGGGCCATATGTCATCATCTAAGAGTCTCTTTGTCAATAGTAATTACCGTCGTCAATAGTAATTACCGTCGTCAATAGTAATTACCGTCGTCAATAGTAATTACCGTCGTCAATAGTATTTACCTTGGTCAATAGTATTTACCTTGGTCAATAGTAATTACCTTGGTCAATAGTATTTACCTTGGTCAATAGTAATTACCTTCGTCAATAGTATATACCTTGGTTAATAGTAATTACTTTCGTCAATAGTAGTTGTCCCTTCAATATTACCAAGAGTCATTTGACCCTTCGTTAAGACCAAGAGTCATTTGACCCTTCGTTAAGACCAAGAGCCACCCTCAGTTTTTCTATAAATAGAGGCCTAGGGCTTCATTATTTTTCACGAATTCATTCAAGCTATAGAGAGAGAAAGTATAGAGAGAATAAGAGAAAGAGAATAAAAGTATTCTGCTACATCACTTTTCTAATATCCAGTTCTTTTAAGGTAGGAAATATTATTTCTTTTATATTCATGAAGAGAACTTCTGTTATTCCATTCGTTATTATTCTGTTGGAATAACCAGTATACGCGGTCTACCCTATACTTGGTGACATTCTTCTATTATTCTGTTGGAACATCCTGTCTGTGTGTTTTACACCGGACCTGGTTCCGTTTATTATTCTGTTGGAACATCCTGTCTGTGTGTTTTACACCGGACCTGGTTCCGTTTTTATTATTATTCTGTTGGAACATCCTGTCTGTATGTTTTACACCGGACCTGGTTCCATTATTTATTATTCTGTCGGAATATCCTGTCTGTGCGTTTACGCCGGACCTGGTTCCATTATTTATTATTCTGTTGGAATAACCTGTCTGTGCGGTCTATCGCATGCATGTTGATTTCTTTTGTTATTCCATTCTTTATTATACTCAGTTGGTTAAGTTTTGACTTCTATACTCCATGAAATTTGTGGAATATCCTTGATAGTTGCGTTTCATCCAGTATCTTTTCAAGAAAATATTCTTCTAAGCATTCTTGAATTTTACTCCACAATGCAGTATCATGTTGACAATTTGGACGTTGTTAATTCCTGGATAAATTAATTCTTGAACTTGTTTTATTGAATTCTTATATCATTGTCATCATCCTCATGTTTATAAAATGTTGAAAGTCATCTGTGGCCTGTAGTGCATAGATGGACTTGGTATGATTATGACCAGGGATTATTCGGTATAATCATGACCGTAATGTTACAAATGATGTGGTAAAAGTCCTCATTGGCCCGTAGTGCATTGATGGACAGTTGTTGGCATGATCATGACCATTAATGAATACACGAATATCCTTGGCCGTAGTGTAGGGGTGATTCGATGATGTGGATTATTTTATTAAGCTGAGTCTCAGCGATCACAGTGTTGAAAAACTTTTTAAATCATAAAAGATAGTAGAGTTTATTTTCTACTTGACTCTTTTAATGGATTGCTTGTTCCGCTACAGTTAAACTTGATGTCTATTATATTTTATCAGTTTAACATTGTTGAAGGCTAATGATAATTTATTCTGCATTATCTTAGTCATAATAGTTCTTACTGGGCTAGTTGAGCTCACCCTTTCTTTCACTGTTCTCTTCAGGAAATGAGAACGTAGCTGGGACAAGTCGGGGTACGGAGTGATGATCCGAATGATAGTATTAGTTAGTAGTCCTCACTATTCTATGTAATGGTGTGTTAATAAATGTAATGAGGACTCCTTTTGAGTATGAATACTCTCTAGAAGATAATATTTGTATTCAAACTCACAGTTTATGTTTTGTCGTATTGTACACGACAGATGTATTAATCAGTTGTATTTGTATTCTGTACTATGTATCTGACGACCCAAGATGGGTGATGTATACCTAATTTTGGGGGCGTCACAGATATTCAACAACAGTTCATCTTTGCACTACAGGCCAAAGATATTCATCAACAGGCCATCTTTGCACTACATGCTAAAGATATTCATCAACAATTCATATTTTCACTACAGGCCAAATATATTCATATCTCAAAGAAATATATAATCATTTCAGAATTTATATAAACAATAATTATAACCATGTTGATCAATTCACCTTTGCACTTAAGCTTAAGATATTCAATTATAAATTCAATGGTCATGATCATACCAGTCACAATTCAACTTTGCACTACAGGCCAAAGAGAACCCTAGTCATGATCATACCAATAATCTACCCATCTTTACACTCCAGTGAAAGAGAATTTTAACATCAGGGTTATAAAAATATTATATATTATAATAAAAACAATATAATCAATACATAGTTTTAATCTCAAAAGTAATATTCGTAACTCATGAATAGTAACCCCGACACAAAAGATAAAAATTCTACAATAAAATTCATACCAATATTTCGGTATAATGATATTAAAAGAATAACATTACTTAAATTTATAAACAATTTATTTTAATTGTTTACACTTTACTAATTAATGCATTTAATCATCATAAAATGCCAACTCTTACAATTTCATCATCAATAACCAAAACCCTCATCAAAAATTTGCATATACCTCATATAGGATTCTCAAGCCATAAAATCCTATTTTTCAATTTTCTTTCTTCACAAAACATATTTAATTCATTTACTCATAACTACACCATTTTCATGAAAAATACCAAATCAGTTCCAAAAGTATTTCTTTTCTGGAATTTAGCATAATATACTCCCATAGTGAACATATATTTTTCTCAGAATTTTTAAAAGTCATTTACTATTTTTCATATGGCCGAAATAGCCGAATATTTAGACATTTATCAAAAATTGTACTTTTGTCTAAAAATTCTGAAATTTACAGAGTATACTTCTATCATATACATGTACTCCCAATAAAAATTTCATCAATTTTGGAGTTAACCACAAGGAATTATAAGCGGTTACTTTTAAAATAGTCTTTTCTCATAAAATTCATAACTCTCAATCTATACATCCGAAAATCACCATTTTTGGACACAATCAATAAAACTCATCAAAATATCATTTCAAATTTTTCCAGAATTTTTGAAGTTCAGAAAAATTACGAAACTGAAAATCATAACAACTCTTAAAATCCCTTACTATCCCTTACCTCAAAAGAGCAGTACTTCTGGCTGGATATCGGATATGATGCTGAAGAAAACTTGCACTGAATAGCAACTCTCAAAGTATCTAAATACTCACAAAATATGCTTCATAATATAGAGAGAGAAAGAGAGAAAACTTATGTTTCTGGTGTGATTTTCAATTCTAACTTAGCCCTCTATTTATAGGAAAATTTTGGTAGGTTTGACCTGCAACCTGATGGCTTTACCTGCTACTATTCCCACCCACCACATTTGAAATATAATTCAGCACATTTTTTCACCAACCACAAGTGGGGCCCACCAATTCTAGAATTTTCCATCAAAATGATAAACTCCGAAAATTCAACAATTTCTGAACCAGTCATCTCGTAAAATTCATAATAAATCATACGTTCATTTTTAACGGTTCAAAATTTGTGGACATATACTCAACTTATATATGTATAACATATCCAAAAATTACCACGATCCAACGGTCGGATTAAAAATTATAACACCCGCAATATTTCTCAAAAAAACCCTGATTTTTAATACCTCCATTCCGACAAAAATACGGATAAAAATCTCAACATTAACTCCTTCATTTTTTAACCACAAAAATATATCCCTCATTTATATCCACATAAAATAAATATTTTCTTATCATATGAATCAATAATTAATTATTCACAAATAATATTACAGAATCACATTTATGACAACCAGGCCGTTCCCAGGAAAGAGGGGGCTTTCCAATAAGGATTTCTCCTTACTGGCGCGCAATTAGATGACCAAACCTTTCCTTAGACAGAACTTTCTAGACATTGCCAATAATGTTATCTAATAATATTATTCAAATAATATGAATTATTGATCTGATAAAGAAAAATACTGTGCAGCAACAATTATTGAAACAACAATAATATAAAATATCAACGCAGCAATTATTGAATCAATAAAATAAAATATTGAATAATAACTACTGTAACAATTATTGAGTAGTGCCTTCTTACGTAAGAATCAATAATTGGTGCAATACCATGTGCTACTGTATAATAACGCGTATTACTGTATTTTAACCACCGGGTATTTCAACAGTATTAACAGTAACAACTACGCCGTTATTTGTAAAAACTCAAATTTGTCGTTTTCTTCATCCGACAGTTATTCGTTATGGGGCCCACAAATAGCTGCGCCGTCGTACGAATATTTCCCGACAGAAAGAATATTCCACGACCAAACGAATATTCCCCGACAACAATGATTATTTTATAACCACTTGTGTATTTTAAAAAATTTTTACATTTCACCCATAACTTTAACTTTTTATCAATTTAACCATTTACTGAATTGTAATTATAAGAAAAATTGAATACTTTTATTTCATAAAATTCGGGGTCTTACAAGGTCAGTTGAGAAAAGTTCAAAAGAGAATTTCAGTTGTAACTATTGTCATGCAAAGAGGCATATAAAGCGTAATTGTCCAAAGTTGAAAAATAAAGAACAGAGAGGAGACAATCATGGTCTATTCATAGTGGACAGAATGTACAGCACCAGCAGAATCAGGGGGCAAGAAAGCCTGCTTAGGCTAGTGTTGCTGAGGATAATGATGATTTTCTGTTAGTAGCCGATGACAGAGAAATACTTAGCAATGACTGTATGTTGGATTCTGGGTGTTCTTATCATATGTGTCCTACTCGTGATTTGTTCTCCACATATGAATCGTTTGATGGTGGAATTGTTTTGATGGGAAATGATTCTAAATGTAAAGCAATTAGCATTGGTATAATTAAAATTAAGATGCATGATGGCATAATCAGGACATTATCAAATGTTAGACATGTTCCATGTTTGAAGAAGAATCTCATATCTTTGGGTACACTAGATGAAAATTGGTGTAAGTACGCAGCTGAAGGCGGAGTTATGAAAATTAGTAGAGGCTCTCTTATGTTGATGAAAGGAATCAAGGTCAGTACTTTATATAAGTTGGAGGGTTCTACAACTACAGATTCGGATGCAATTTGTTCTTCAGTTACTGTAAATGACACCACCAGTGTGACGCCCCCAAAATAGGTATACAACACCCATTATGAGTCGCCAAATACATGGTACAGAAACAATTACAACTTTATTAATACAATTGTTGTGCAAGATACGACAACACTTAAACTGTGAGTTTAAATACAAATATTGTCATCTAGACAATTTTCACACTCAAATAAGTCCTCATTATAATTATTAATACACTATTTTACAAAATAGCGAGGACTACTAAAACAACTTCTAGAATCATCATTCCACACCCCGACTAGTACTCGCTATATTCTCGCCTCCTGAGAAGAAAAATGGAACAAAAAAAAAAGGGTGAGCTCAACTAGCCCAGTAAATAACATTATGACCAAGATAATATAGAACAAATTATCGTTAGTCCTCAACAGGAAAAAATTTAATAGAATACAATAGACAACAAGTTTTACATCAATATTCGCAGCGGAAATAATAATTCATTAGAAGAGTTAAGTAGATAATGAAATTTACTATCTTCTATATATGAATTTAAAAGTTCATCGTCATTATTTTATCCCTGTAACATCAATCAATGTATATCTAGAATCAAATATTCATCTTTGCACTACAGGCTAAAGATATTCATCAGTTGGTCATGTTCATCTAAACACCTGTTCATATTTGCACTACGGGCCAAAGATATTCATCAGAAAATCATTCATCTTTGCACTACATGCCAAAGATATTCAGTTATATCATCATTTAGGACTGAGAATGATGAAAAATATTTTAAAGAAAACTAATCCAGTGAAACAAAAGAACAATTATTAAGGATTCGTACTTTAAACAATCCAAGTTCTAAAAATACTTCATAAATAACCATAGTGGAGAGAAATTCAAGAATGAAGACCAAAACATGGATACAACCAAAGTTAGTATCCATAATAGATATCTTGGACAAAAAACAAAAAATTAATTTTTTTTGTGAATAGTGTCGTATTCGTGAATAGTACTGTATACGTGAATAATACCGTATACGTGAATAGTAACTCCGACACAAAAAATTCTAAATTTGATAAAAAGTTCAGAACAATATTTTGGTATAATGATATTGAAAGAAATAATATCATTTATGAAAAAAAATAACATCCCTTACCTCGAAAAGACAGTACTTCTGACTGGAATACTGGATATAGTGCTGAATGAACTTGCACCGTATAGGAACACTCAAAGTATCAAAATACTCACAAGAATACGCTCGATAATATTGAGAGAGAAAACTTTAGTTTCTGGTGTGATTTTCAATTCTAACCTAAGCATCCTATTTATAGAAAAATGCTTAAAACACCAAATCAAAAAATTTAATAAAATAATAATATTTATAAATTAAATTCCTACGCACACCTTACCAGCTGATTTCAACCATTTAACATATGCCCACAAATGAAAAAAACATTTTCCTTTTAAAAATTATTTAAAACTTCAAAAATTAATTATTCCGGAACTTCAATAATTCATAATAAATAGCCCTTTTATCAGAAAAATTTGAATCTTATGTCCTTTTATTGGAAATTCAATTCTCTACAACTTTGTAAGTTTAAGTTTTTCCAAATTCCAAACAGAAATTGACCGAAATCTACATACGGACGATTTTACAGGCTATAATCAAATTTCAATCAAGAAATGGGGTCAACAAACATAAAAAATATGTTTTAAATATTTTTAGTAACAAAACTACTCTTCCTCCTCATTTACTCATATATCCCACATTCATTGTAAAAATATCACCATTATTATATTATTATAATATAATAATATATTTAATTAAAATATTTTATCAGAAAAGATAAAATATCAATTTTCAACAATTGTTACATTAAAAATTTTCTCCATCTATATCCACATAAAATGAATATTTTCTTTATCATATAAATCAATAATTAATTATTCACAGATAATATTACAGAATCACAATACTGACAACCAGGCCGTTCCTAGGAAAGAGGGGGCTTTCCAATAAGGATTTCTCTTTACTAGCGCGCAATTAGGTGACCAAACCTCTCTTTAGACAGAACTTTTTAGAAATTACCAATAATGTTATCTAATAATATTATTCAAATATGAATTATTAATCTAATAATAGAAAATACTGTGTAGTGACAATTATTGAAACAACAATAATATTAAATATCAACGTAGCAATTATTGAATCAATAAAATAAAATATTGAACAGTAATTACTGTAACAACTATTGAGTTGTGCCTTCTTACGTAAGAATTAATAATTTGTGCAATACCGTGTGCTACTGTGCAACAACGCATATTACTGTGTTTTAACCGCCGGGTATTCTAATAGTGTTAGCGGTAACAACTACGCCATTATTTATAAACAACTTATACTTGTCATTTTTTTCATCCAATTGCTTTCCGTTATGGGGCCCACAAAAGGCTGCGCCGTCGTAACGAATATTCCCCGACAGCAAGAATATTCCACGACCAAACGAATATTCCCCGACAACAAAGAATATTTTATAACCACTTGCTTATTCAAGATATTTGCACATTTTACCCATAACTAACCACATTAATTAAATCAACCCTTACTATAATAAATAGAGGAAATTTAATTTTATTTATAAAAAGTTGAGGTCTTACAACCAGGTTGTGGCCTATGAGGTTAGGCCATGTGAGTGAAAGAGGCATGAATGCTTTGAGTAAGAGAGGTCTTTAGTCTGGACAGAAAATAAGAAAGCTGGACTTCTGTGAGTATTGTCCCGGGGGGAAACATATTGATGTCAAGTATCATTTTGTTTGAGACATTGTTGAAGATGGTGACATTAAGATTTTGAAGATTGAAAATGCAGATAATCCAGCTGACATCTTAATGAAGCTGTTACCACATACCAAGTTCGAACATTGCTTGTACTTAGTTAGTGTTCGATGCACTTGAGTTGTGCATTTTGAGAAAAGGAGAAAGTTCACTGTTTGTGTAATATTTGGAGGATTCAAGTCAAGGTGGAGATTTGTTGGGTATAACATGAATACTTATTGGATTTGGATTTAGGTATTACCTAGAATCCGTTTTGGTTTAGGAAAGTTATCTTTTCTAACCATACTCAATTTAGTATTTCTAATCCTATTTGGTTATGGATTTTGTTATGGCCTATAAATATAGGTACTAGAACTTTGGAGAAAATTCATTCTGAGAGATTCATAACATTCTAAGAATTCTTAGAATTCTCTCTCTTTATCTTGTACTCTTCAGATATTTATTTAGTGATTTTTTTCTGCATTCTCCGTGGTTTTTTCCCGATTTAGGTTTCCACGTAAAACTTTGTGTTATTGTCTTTATCTTTCTGCGTTGATTTATTGTGTTTGCCATAATTTGTATAACAAAAAGTATTACATTTTTTATCCTTTAAAACCTCATAAATTACACTGAACTACATATGAATTAACAAACAAGAGTAACTAACGTGGCAACTGTTGAACTTGTGATTATGATTCTTGAAAGTTCTAAAGGTTTTAAGAGGGCAACTAATACCACACCGAGGGTAAACAAAGGAAGGTAGAGAATACTCTAAGCCATCGCCCCTCTTTATGGGTGACTGAATGACACTTCTGTCCGTCCAAGTTGGTAGTTACTTTCAAAGTTGTTCCTAAAGTTCATTTTTCATCAATTAGATCCTTAAAGTGGCATTTTTTTGCGTTTCTGTTCTTTCTACGCGATTTGACCAACCCTACCCATTTTACTGAACCCGACCTAGTTTTTAATATTTTAAAATAAAATAAATATTTTAATATTTTAAAATAAAATATTTTTTTAAAATAATAATTATATTTAATATTTTAAAATAAATTATAATTTTTTAAATAATTTTAAAATAATATTTAATTTTAATATTTAAAAAAATATAGTATTTAAAAAAATTCGAATATTAATTATATTTAATATTTTAAAATAAATAATATTTTTAACATAATTATTATTTTTAGTAGTTTAAAACAAAATATTATTTTTAAAATAATAACTTTATTTAATATTTTAAAATAAAATATTTTTTAAAAAATAATAATAATTTTTAATATTTTAAAATAAAATATTGTTTTTATATTTAAAATAAAATATTATTTTTTCAAAGTTATAAAAATAAATATTATTTTAAGGAAAAAGTATTAGAAACTTTTACTTTTTTCAAAAATGAGTAAAGTTTCAAAAAATATAAATTAAAAAAACTTTATTTTAAAAAATTAGATTTTTTTTATTTTTTATGTAAAACTTTATTTTAAGAAAAAGAGTTAATATCTTTACCATTATTATATGTATTCTTAATATTGGAATTTTTGAAAAAAAAACATAAAATAGAAATTAAAATACAAAAAACAATAATGTGTCAACTAAAAATAGAATTTTAGAATTTTTTTCATTTTTTAAAAAAATGATTAAAGTTTTATAAAAAATTTATTCAAAAAAATTAAACAAAAATATAAAAAACTATTTTCATAAAAAAAAATTATTCACTTTTTAATCCTTCAATAATTATTCATTATTGATATTATAGACTCACAATACTGACAATCAGATCGTTCCTGGGAAAGAGGGGACTTTCCGATAAAGATTTCTCCTTATTGATGCGCAATTATATAACCTAACCCCTTTCCTCGACAAAACTTCTAGACATTGCCAATAGTGCTAAATTGTGACGCCCCCAAAATAGGTATACAACACCCATTCTGAGTCGCCAAATACATGGTACAGAAAGCAAACTACAACTT
This sequence comes from Panax notoginseng, assembly GCA_016801055.1. Classification (NCBI taxonomy): domain Eukaryota; kingdom Viridiplantae; phylum Streptophyta; class Magnoliopsida; order Apiales; family Araliaceae; genus Panax; species Panax notoginseng. The sequence goes on along the minus strand of CM029012.1, from coordinate 225,128,519 downwards.
CAATAATACAATTGTCGTGCAAAATACGACAACACATACTGTGAGTTTAAATACAAATATTGTCTTCTAGACAATATCCACACTCAAATAAATCCTTATTACAATTATTCAAACACTATTTTACAGAAATAGTGAGGACTGCTAAAACATCTTTCTAGAACCATCACTCCATACCCCGACTAGATCCTGCTATGTTCTCACCTCCTGAGAAGAAAAATGGAACAAAAAGGAAAAGGGTGAGCTCAACTAGCCCAGTAAAGAATATTATGACTAAGATAATATACAAACAAATTATCGTTAGTCTTCAACAGGGAAAAATCTGATAGAATATAATCGACAACAAGTTTTAGATCAACAACTGCAGCGGAAACAGCAAACCATTAGAAGAGTCAAGTAGAGAAAGAATTCTACTATCTTCTAAGATTTAAAAGTCCATCATCAATATTTTATCCCTGTAACATCAATTAATAATCATCTTTATCCAAATATTCATCTTTGCACTACAGGCCAAAGATATTCATTTGTATCACCTGTCAGTCATGTTCATCTCAACACCTGTTCATCTTTGCACTACAGGCCAAAGATATTCATCAAGTAATCATACATCTTTGCACTACAGGCCAAAGATATTCAGTAATATCATCATTTAGGACTGAGGATGATGAAAAATATCTTAAAGAGAACGAATCCAGTGAGACAGAAGGACAAATAGTAGGGATTCGTATAACAGTTTATCCAAGATCAATAATACTTCATAATAATCAATTGTGAAGCAGAATTCAAAAATAAAGATCAAAACATGGATACAATCAAAGATAGTAACCATAATAGACATCTTGGACAAAAAGGAAAAATTTTATTTTTCGGTGAATAGTGCCGTATTCGTGAATAGTACCGTATACGTGAATAGTGCCGTATACGTGAATAGTAACCCCGACACAAAAAGTTCCAAATTTGATAAAAACTCATATCAATATTTCAGCATAATGATATTGAAGAAAATAATATCATTTAAGAAGAAAATAATATCCCTTACCTCAAGATATCAGTACTTCTGGTCGGAATACCGGTATAAGGCTGAAAGAAACTTGCTCTGATGAATAGAAACTCTCAAAGTATCTAAATACTCACAAAATACACTCAATAATCTAGAGAGAGAAAGAGAGAAAACTTGTTTCTGGTGTGATTTTCAATTCTAACTTAGCCCTCTATTTATAGGAAAATTTTAGTAGGTTTGACCTGCAACCTGATGGCTTTACCTGCTACTATTCCCACCCACCACATTTGAAATATAATTCAGCACATTTCTTCACCAACCACAAGTGGGGCCCACCAATTCTAGAATTTTCCATCAAAATGATAAACTCCGAAAATTCAACAATTTCTGAACCAGTCATCTCGTAAAATTCATAATAAATCATACGTTCATTTTTAACGGTTCAAAATTTGTGGACATATACTCAACTTATATATGTATAACATATCCAAAAATTACCACGATCCAACGGTCGGATTAAAAATTATAACACCCGCAATATTTCTCAAAAACCCTGATTTGATTTTTAATACCTCCATTCCGATAAAAATACTGATAAAACACCTCAACATTAACTCCTTCATTTTTAACCACAAAAATATATCCCTCATTTATATCCACATAAAATAAATATTTTCTTATCATATGAATCAATAATTAATTATTCACAAATAATATTACAGAATCACATTTATGACAACCAGGCCGTTCCCAGGAAAGAGGGGGCTTTCCAATAAGGATTTCTCCTTACTGGCGCGCAATTAGATGACCAAACCTCTCCTTAGACAGAACTTTCTAGACATTGCCAATAATGTTATCTAATAATATTATTCAAATAATATGAATTATTGATCTGATAATGGAAAATACTGTGCAGCAACAATTATTGAAACAACAATAATATAAAATATCAATGCAACAATTATTGAATCAATAAAATAAAATATTGAACAATAACTACTGTAACAATTATTGAGTAGTGCCTTCTTACGTAAGAATCAATAATTGGTGCAATACCGTGTGCTACTGTATTTTAATCACCGGGTATTCCAACAGTATTAACGGTAACAACTACGCCGTTATTTATAAATAACTTATACTTGTCATTTTCTTCATCCAATCGCTTTCCGTTATGGGGCCCACACAAGGCTGCGCCGTCGTACGAATATTCCCCGACAGCAAGAATATTCCACGACCAAACGAATATTCCCCGACAAAATGAATATTTTATAACCACTTGCTTATTTTGCAAAATTTGCACATTTCACCCATAACCAAAGTATTATATCAAATTAACCCCTTATTATTCACAATAATATTTAGAGAAAATTTGATTTTATTCATTAATAAGTTGGGGTCTTACAACCTCCCCTCCTTATGAAATTTCGTCCTCGAAATTGACGTACGTACCTGATGTTTCAAAAAGGTGAGGATACCTCGCTTTCATTTCTGATTCCAACTCCCAGGTCATTTCTTCAATAGCATGGTTTTCCACAAAACCTTAACTTGTGGTATAACCTTCGTGCGTAGGACATGCTCTTTCCTATCCAAGATCTTAACAGGTACCTCCTCGTACGTTAAATCTTCAGCTATCTCGTCTGGTTCTAACTCAATAATGTGGTTCGGGTCTTTAACATATTTACGAAGCATAGATATGTGAAAAACATTATGAACACGAGACATGCTTGGAGGTAATGCGAGTCTATATGCCACATTTCCTATTCGCTCAAGAATCTCAAATGGACCAACAAATCTTGGATTGAGCTTTCCTCTCTTCCCAAATCTTGTAACTCCCTTCCATGGTGCAACACGTAATAATACATGATCCCCAATATTAAATTCCACGTCCTTCCGATGAAGATCCGCATAACTCTTTTGTCGATCCTGTGCCGTTTGTATACGTTGTCGAATCGTTTGGATCTTCTCTGTAGTAATGCGTACCAACTCTGGTCCCAACAATGTTGCTTCACCCACCTTGTCCCAGCATACTGGAGAACGACATTTTTTTCCATACAACGCCTCGAATGGAGCCACACCTATGCTCGCCTGATAACTGTTGTTGTAGGAGAATTCCACCAATGGTAGGTACTTATCCCAACTCCCTTTGAGATCTAGGACACAAAGTCTTAATAGATCTTCAAGAGTTTGAATAGTCCTCTCTGATTGTCCGTCCGTTTGAGGATGGTATGCCAAACTGAATCGTAAATCCGTGCCCATAGCTTTCTGCAAGCTAACCCAAAATCGTGAAGTGAATCTTGGGTCACGATCCGAAACTATGGATACTGGCATGCCATGCAATCTCACAATCTCGTTCACGTACATACTAGCAAGACGTTCAAGGGAATAAGTCTCACGTATCGGCAAGAAATGAGCGGACTTGGTTAATCTATCAACAATAACCCAAATCGCATCTATGCCTTGAGAAACCTTGGGAAGACCCGTAACAAAATCCATAGTAATGTGTTCCCACTTCCATTTCGGGATCTCAAGTGGTTGCAATGGACCCTTTGGCACTTGATGCTCCGCCTTTACACGTTGACAAGTTAAACACCTCGAGATAAACTCCGCGATCTCTCTTTTCATATTGCTCCACCAAAATGTATGTCGAAGATCGTGATACATTTTGGTACTCCCAGGATGGATTGCAAACGGTGTGTTGTGTGCCTCCATCATTATTCTATGCTTCAAGTCAAAATCGTTAGGAACACAAAGTCTGGAGTTGACTCGAAGTATTCCTTCTTCATCGATTCTTGCTTCTGGAATAGCACCTTCTTGCACTTTCTTCTTCATACGCATCAGCTCCATGTCCGTAGCTTGAGCAGCTTTAACTTTATCGATTAAAGTCGGTTCTACTCGTATATTTGATATCATCATGTGGGTACTTGGAGCCTTCATCTCTATCTCCATCCTTTGTAAGTCATACAAAATGGGCCTTTGTGTTAACAATATTGCACTCGTACCCGCATATGATCTTCTACTCAATGCGTCAGCTACTACGTTTGCTTTTCCAGGATGATATTGGATGATATGATCGTAATCTTTCAACAGCTCGAGCCAACGTCGCTGCCGCATGTTGAGTTCCTTTTGGGTGAAGAAATATTTGAGGCTTTTATGATCTGTATAGATCTCCACTTTCTCCCCATACAGGTAGTGTCTCCAGATCTTCAACGCAAAAACGACTGCTGCCAACTCCAAATCATGAGTAGGATAATTCCTCTCATATTCTTTGAGTTGTCGTGAGGCATAGGCTATGACTTTCCCATGTTGCATGAGAACACATCCTAACCCTTTGCCTGAAGCATCGCTGTAGATAACAAATCCATCCGAACCAGATGGTATTGTCAGAACAGGTGCCGAAATGAGTCTCCTCTTGAGTTCTTGAAAACTCTTCTCGCATTCCTCACTCCATACGAATTTTGTATCTTTCCGAGTCAGCTGAGTTAACGGAGTAGCGATTCGAGAAAATCCTTCCACGAATCTTCGATAGTAACCAGCTAAGCCCAGAAAGCTACGTATTTCGATTACCGACTTAGATTGCTCTCAACTGTGACTCATATCCCAACCTTGGATAGCACGTCACAATGACACCTATCAGTTTACTACCGCACGAATATGGCGTCCCTTACGGAGAGTTTAGCTTCAGTACATTCCGCAAAGGAAGTCACCAGATAAAGGCTCGGGTACAAACTTCTACAGTTAGGTTTTTAACTCCTGAAGTTCAATAGGAGCCATTCGATATGAGATTTTAGAAGTGAGTTTTGTACCAGATTCAAAGATGATACAAAATTCAATATCACGCGTAGGCCAAGAAATTCTTCAGGAAATACGTCAGGAAACAAACAACAGAAATATCACTCAAATCTGACGTATTTTTGTTCAAGTCCATGACATAGCTAAGAAAGCTTGACATCCGTTTTTCAATAAACGAATGACTTTACGGCTTAATATGAAAGAGTTTGACTTCAATGGTTTGGTTGCTTGAATTTGAATAACAGGTTGCTTAGGAATATGAAAACTAACAACCTTACGAAAGCAATCAATTTTGGCATGATGAGTAGTTAACCAATCAATTCTTAAAATCACATCAAAAGCAAGTATCTTTAAAGAGATAAGGTCAACAGGTAATGTGATAGTGCCAACTTGGATCATGCAAGATTTATAAACTGTAGATGTAACGAAGGTTTCACCCAACGGAGTTTCAACAGATAAGTTAAAGTCCAATTTCTCCGGAGTCAAGTTTAAACGTTGAGCACAAGCAGGAGAGATAAAAGAATGGGTAGAACCGGTATCTAGTAAAGTATAAACTTCGCAAGAATTCAAGATTAGCTTACCCGTGATCACCTCGTTCGGGTTTCTCACGTTTTGGCCAGTAACGACAAACGCCCTTCCAGGAACCGCTGATTTCGACTTATCCGGGACAGCTTTTGGAGTCACCATCCCCGCTGAACTTGGTTTTGCTACAGAACACTCTCGAGCTATATGACCCTCCTTTCCACAGTTATAACATACCTTGGATTGTTGTGGGCAGTTTGGGCTGATATGTCCCTCTTTCCCACATTTGTAACATACGACCGGTGGTCGTTCTCCTCCCCTAGAAACAGTTGATGTTTGTGCTGACGTCTTCACATTATCATTGTTGTACCTTCTCTTCTTGAAATCTCCTCCCGACTCGCTCCTTCTATTATCACGACCACGATTACCACCAGAGTGGTTACCGCTTTTGTCCGAATATTTTCCTCCCTGCTGGTTTTCATTGCTTCGATGACTGCCGCCACCGGTATGACCCTGGTTGTGGTCCCTCGGTTGCACATACTCATTATCTCGCTCTAATAATTGAGCCCTATTTACAACATCTGAATATAAAGAAAATTTATGAGAGATAAGATATTGTCGAATCTCGGGTTTTAGACCTCTCAGAAACATCCTTGTCATTCGTTCCTCATTTTCGACCAAATGAGGTGCAAACCTGGATAACTCTGCAAACTTCGCCTCGTACTGGGACACCGTCATGTTGTTTTGTTCCAGTCTGATAAACTCTACCTCCTTCATATGACGAATACTTTCAGGAAAGTACTTGTCATTGAACAGTTTTTGAAATGTTTCCCAGGACATGTTGAGTGCGTCAGGCTGGGTACGCTTCACAGACTCCCACCAGTAGTCTGCCTCACCGCGGAACATAAAGGTGGCGAATGGAACCTTTTGTTCCTCCGTGCATCCCAAGACATCGAATATCTTGGTAATTTGCTTGACCCACGTTTCCGCCATGATCGGATCCGGCTTTCCCTTAAATTCTGGTGGTCCCAATTCTTTGAACTGCTTAGCTGTGACAAACCGCGCGTTATCATTTCCACCCGTATTCTGCACACGAGTCTCCCTCGTCTGATTTTGCATGAACTGCAAAAAGCTCCTAAACATTCCATCATTCATCGTTTGCTCGGTAACGTTGTTTACAGGAGGAATATTGCCTTCCTGTTGCACGTTCCCCTGGGTGGTGATCAAAGGTGTCTCCACGGTCTGATTTACTCCATTATTAACGTTCTCAGCTGCCATTCTTAAATACTGCCATAAAACAAGGGTTAATAGTCATGTCATATATTATCCCTATACTCTGACCGACCAAATAAACACCAAATAAACTTAGTCAAGTCATACTAGTGAAGGAATTCCCCGTCTCTCCCCTCCTAGTTCTTGTCTCACATCTCAGCCAGGGATCATATCCCTAAGCTCTGATACCAACTGTGACGCCCCCAAAATAGGTATACAACACCCATTCTGAGTCGCCAAATACATGGTACAGAAAGCAAACTACAACTTCAATAATACAATTGTCGTGCAAAATACGACAACACATACTGTGAGTTTAAATACAAATATTGTCTTCTAGACAATATCCACACTCAAATAAATCCTCATTACAATTATTCAAACACTATTTTACAGAAATAGTGAGGACTGCTAAAACATCTTTCTAGAACCATCACTCCATACCCCGACTAGATCCTGCTATGTTCTCACCTCCTGAGAAGAAAAATGGAACAAAAAGGAAAAGGGTGAGCTCAACTAGCCCAGTAAAGAATATTATGACTAAGATAATATACAAACAAATTATCGTTAGTCTTCAACAGGGAAAAATCTGATAGAATATAATCGACAACAAGTTTTAGATCAACAACTGCAGCGGAAACAGCAAACCATTAGAAGAGTCAAGTAGAGAAAGAATTCTACTATCTTCTAAGATTTAAAAGTCCATCATCAATATTTTATCCCTGTACATCAATTAATAATCATCTTTATCCAAATATTCATCTTTGCACTACAGGCCAAAGATATTCATTTGTATCACCTGTCAGTCATGTTCATCTCAACACCTGTTCATCTTTGCACTACAGGCCAAAGATATTCATCAAGTAATCATACATCTTTGCACTACAGGCCAAAGATATTCAGTAATATCATCATTTAGGACTGAGGATGATGAAAAATATCTTAAAGAAAACGAATCCAGTGAGACAGAAGGACAAATAGTAGGGATTCGTATAACAGTTTATCCAAGATCAATAATACTTCATAATAATCAATTGTGAAGCAGAATTTAAAAATAAAGATCAAAACATGGATACAATCAAAGATAGTAACCATAATAGACATCTTGGACAAAAAGGAAAAATTTTATTTTTCGGTGAATAGTGCCGTATTCGTGAATAGTACCGTATACGTGAATAGTGCCGTATACGTGAATAGTAACCCCGACACAAAAAGTTCCAAATTTGATAAAAACTCATATCAATATTTCAGCATAATGATATTGAAGAAAATAATATCATTTAAGAAGAAAATAATATCCCTTACCTCAAGATATCAGTACTTCTGGTCGGAATACCGGTATAAGGCTGAAAGAAACTTGCTCTGATGAATAGAAACTCTCAAAGTATCTAAATACTCACAAAATACACTCAATAATCTAGAGAGAGAAAGAGAGAAAACTTGTTTCTGGTGTGATTTTCAATTCTAACTTAGCCCTCTATTTATAGGAAAATTTTAGTAGGTTTGACCTGCAACCTGATGGCTTTACCTGCTACTATTCCCACCCACCACATTTGAAATATAATTCAGCACATTTCTTCACCAACCACAAGTGGGGCCCACCAATTCTAGAATTTTCCATCAAAATGATAAACTCCGAAAATTCAACAATTTCTGAACCAGTCATCTCGTAAAATTCATAATAAATCATACGTTCATTTTTAACGGTTCAAAATTTGTGGACATATACTCAACTTATATATGTATAACATATCCAAAAATTACCACGATCCAACGGTCGGATTAAAAATTATAACACCCGCAATATTTCTCAAAAACCCTGATTTAATTTTTAATACCTCCATTCCGATAAAAATACTGATAAAACACCTCAACATTAACTCCTTCATTTTTAACCACAAAAATATATCCCTCATTTATATCCACATAAAATAAATATTTCCTTATCATATGAATCAATAATTAATTATTCACAAATAATATTACAGAATCACATTTATGACAACCAGGCCGTTCCCAGGAAAGAGGGGGCTTTCCAATAAGGATTTCTCCTTACTGGCGCGCAATTAGATGACCAAACCTCTCCTTAGACAGAACTTTCTAGACATTGCCAATAATGTTATCTAATAATATTATTCAAATAATATGAATTATTGATCTGATAATGGAAAATACTGTGCAGCAACAATTATTGAAACAACAATAATATAAAATATCAATGCAACAATTATTGAATCAATAAAATAAAATATTGAACAATAACTACTGTAACAATTATTGAGTAGTGCCTTCTTACGTAAGAATTAATAATTGGTGCAATACCGTGTGCTACTGTATTTTAATCACCGGGTATTCCAACAGTATTAACGGTAACAACTACGCCGTTATTTATAAATAACTTATACTTGTCATTTTTTTCATCCAATCGCTTTCCGTTATGGGGCCCACACAAGGCTGCGCCGTCGTACGAATATTCCCCGACAGCAAGAATATTCCACGACCAAACGAATATTCCCCGACAAAATGAATATTTTATAACCACTTGCTTATTTTGCAAAATTTGCACATTTCACCCATAACCAAAGTATTATATCAAATTATCCCCTTATTATTCACAATAATATTTAGAGAAAATTTGATTTTATTCATTAATAAGTTGGGGTCTTACATAAATCATAATATCCTTTCAAATAATATGAATTACTATGCCGTAAAAATTATTAATTTAATGACGTAGAATACTATGCATGTGACGCCCCTAAAACAGGTATACAACACCTATTCTGAGTCGTCAATAATATGGTACAGAAACAACTACAACTTTATTAATACAACATAAAAACTGTGAGTGTAAATACAAATATTGTCATCTAGACAATATCCACACTCAAATAAGTCCTCATTACAATTATTGGAACAATATTTTACAAAAAAAAAATGGTGAGGACTACTAAAATAACTTCCTAGAACCTTCATTCCATACCCCGACTAGTACCTGCTACATTCTCGCCTCCTGAGAAGAAAATGGAACAACAAGGAAAAGGGTGAGCTCAACTAGCCCAGTAAAGAATATTATGACTAAGATAATATACAACAAATTATCGTTAGTCTTCAACAGGGAAAAATTTAATAGAATACAATAGACAACAAATTTTAATTCAATATTCGCAGCGAAAAATAATAATTCATAGAGAAGTTACGTAGAGAATGAAATCTACGATTATCTATGAATTTAAAAGCCCATCATCAACATTTTATCCCTATAACATCAATCAATAAATATCTTGAATCAAATAGTCATCTTTGCACTACAGGCCAAAGATATCCATCAGTTGGTCATGTTCACCTCAACACCTGTTCATCTTTGTACTACGGGCCAAAGATATTCATCAGAAATTATTCATCTTTGCACTACAGGCCAAAGATATTCAGTTATATCATCATTTAAGACTGAGGATGATGAAAAATATTTTAAAGAAAACGAACCCAGTGAAGCAAAATAACAAATATTAAGGATTCGTATTTCGATTTATCCATGTTCAAAAATACCTTATCATAGTGAAGTAAAATTCAAGAATGATCAAAACATGGATGCAATCAAAGTTAGTATCCAGAATAGATATTTTGGACGAAAAGAAGAAGATTTCATTTTTCGGTGAATAGTAACTCGTGAATAGTAACTCATGACTAGTAATCCCGACATGAAAAGTTCCAAATTTGATAAAAAGTTCAGATCAATACTTCGGCATAATGATATTGAAGAAAATAATATCATTTAAGAAGAAATAACATCCCTTACCTCGGAAAGACGGTACTTCTGACTGGAATACTAGATATAGTGCTGAAGGAAACTTGCACCATAAAGCAACACTCAAAGTATCAAATACTCACAAGAATACGCTCGTTATAGAGAGAGAAATAGAGAGAAACTTGTGTTTCTGGTGTGATTTCAATTCTAACCTAAGCACCCTATTTATAGGAAAATGCTTAGAACACCAAAGCAGAAAATTTAATATAATAATAATATATTTATCAAATTTTCCTTAGCCCACCTCTAGACATCTGATCTCAGCCCATTTATATCACATGTTAGCCCACTTAAATACCAAAAAACGTTTTTCTTCAAAATAATAAATAAAACTTCCAAAAATCAATTATTTCGGAACTTTAGAACTTCAATAATTCATAATAAATAGCCCTTTTATCAGAAAATTTGAATCTCGCGAGTTTTTATAGGAAATTCAATTCTCTACAACTTTGCAGAAGAAAGTTTTTTCAAATTCCAAACAGAAATTGACCAAAATTCACAAACGGGCGATTTTATAGTCAATAATAAATTTTCGGTCAAGAATTATGTCCACCAACACACAAAACATGTGTTAATCTTTTAATGCCACAAAAATACTCTTCCTCCTCATATACTCATATATCCTACATTCATTGTAAAAATACCACCATCAATATATTATTAAAATAATATATTTAAATGAATTATTTTATCAGAAAAAGATAAAATATTAATTTTCAACAATTGTCACATTAAAATTTTTCTCTATCTATATCCACATAAAATCACTATTTTCCTCATCATATAAATCAATAATTAATTATACACAAATAATATTACAGAACCACAGTACTGGCAACCAGGCAGTTCCCAGGAAAGAGGGGACTTTCCAATAAGGATCTCTCCTTACTGGCGCGCAATTAGATGACCAAACCTCTCCTTAGATAGAACTTTCTAGACATTGCCAATAATGTTATCTAATAATATTATTCAGATAATATGAATTATTGCTCCGATAATGAAAAATACTGCGTAGTGACAATTATTGAAACAACAGTAATATAAAATATCAACGCAGCAATTATTGAATCAATAAAATACAATATTGAACAGTAATTACTGTAACAATTATTGAGTAGTGCCTTCTTACGTAAGAATCAATAATTGGTGCAATACCGTGTGCTACGCGTATTACCGTGTTTTAACCACCGGGTATTCCAACAGTATTAATGGTAACAACTACGCCGTTATTTATAAACAACTTATTTTTGTCGTTTTCTTCATCCAATCGTTTTCTGTTATGGGGCCCACACAAGGTTGCGCCGTCGTACGAATATTCCCTGACAACAAGAATATTCCACGACCAAACAAATATTCCCCAACAACAATGAATATTTTATAACCACTTGCTTATTTAAAATATTTGCGCATTTTACCCATAACTAACCACATTAATCAAATCAACTCTTACTATTTCAGAATAATAAATAGAGGAAATTAAATTTCATTTATTAATAATTTGGGGTCTTACAATGCAGTTGTTACTGTGACAATTATTGAATCAATAATATGAAATACTATGCAACTATCACTGTAACAATTATTGAGTCAATAATATGAAGTACTATGCAATTACTACTATAGCAATTATTGAACCAATAATTAGAAATACTGTTCAATACCGTGTGCTACTGTAGAGTACTGCGTGTTATTATACCTTTATCACTGGGTATTACAACTGTTAACGGTAAAAGTTTTGTCGTTATTTTTGTTGATTTCTATATCCGATAATTATTTCGTTGTGAGGCCACCCAATGATTGCGTAGTCGTACGAATATTCCCTGATAAAAATAATATTCCCCGACAAAATGAACATTTTCTGACAACTGTTTACTTTGTGTAATTTGCACATATCACCCACAACTATAACATTTATTAAATCAACACCTTACTATTTAGAATGTTATATAAAGAAAATCAAATCTTATTCATAAAAATTTGGGGTCATACAACAATCGTTCAGCAGAGAATGGGATCACAAAAAGCCACCACATCAATCCCAAGTTGCAAACTCTGCAAGATTGATCCATGGACTACCTTCGGATACATGAAGATGTTATTGTGGTCATGGACCCATCTTTATGGATTCCGAAATGGTTAAGCTCAATGTCATTGCATAGCCCTCGGAAAGAGCTTTTCGGAATGGTATAACACGTCTTCCAAATATTCCCGGATTAAAAAGAGTGAGCTTTCCAGTGCACAACAAGGTGAATGACTAGCTGGCATCACCTAGGGATGGTTTTCCCTTTTTTCTCTGCCTTCCAAGCTCAGAATTGGGTAAATAATATAACATTGAGAAGCTATCGAAAGGAGCTTTCTGGAATGATGTGGCATGCCTCCTAACTCGTCCCGGATTGAGTGTTATGGTCGTTTAAGCGCACAACATAAAAACTGACTTCGCCACACGAAAACTAAGTAAGTGGAGACCACTTTAGGACTGCGCAGGTGTACCTGCGCGTGCCTCTATTGTACATGTATTTGAAGTATTTTAATTAGATCTATCCTGGATCTAGCCTGATTTTCGTCACCCAACATGATTTTTAAATTAAATTAACGAAGATCTTAATGCAGATTGCGCTCGGATGGATAGACTTAAGAAAATTGTTCCCAATCGTTGGATTACTAAAAAGGGGATTAGTAAAGCAGGATAGATTGGTACATACGTTTCTTGCTCATTCGATGAGGATGATTGATCTTATGATCATTTGTGTGGAGACACTAAAACAAGTATGTAGGTGCTTATTGGAGAATAAGTTCACTGAACGTGGCTCGCTAAGGAATACCTAATGGAGTTTTACTTGTCTGTCAATAGAAATTCCTATAGTGATAGTAGTACAAGTGATCTTTGGACTTGAGATCATCATAGTATCTTGCGTATGATGAGTTATACTTGACTTATTCCTTAAGACCCTTAGGGTATATCAAAGGGTATGCTTAGGTATAATAAGTTGTGTATGGTGGTAATGTATGATCAATAAATAATCTACCACTTCTAGTAAAAGAAGATAAATGTCCTATGTGATTCGATAAATGACAACCCAGGAGTCCTTGGCCAAGGCAAAATAAAATTAGAAAGGAGTTTCTAATTTGCATTATTTAGAGTTGTGCATTTAAGAATCGAAAAAGATATAATTAAATAAAATAAGACTTGATAGTAATTCCATGTCTTATATTTAATTGGGACATTGTATGGTGGAAGGATTTAATTGGGACATTGTATGGTGGAAGGATTGAATTGTAAGGCAACTATTTACTCAAAGGTTCTTTTATGATTAATAATGAAATCTATATTATCTGAAAAGTCGTTGATCGCTAAGGAGACTTGTCCTTATTGTAGAATAAATGTTATTTATTTAAATGAATTATTAGATTAATTTATTTATTTAAATAAGATTAGAATTATTCTAATTGATTTATTCACAATCAGTTTAATATAGATAACCTAAAGGGTCACACCGCAACAGGAAGAATATTTATTTAAGAAGCAAATGACATAATCGTAATAATAAGTTAAGTGTATTTAATTTAATCTATGGTGATAAAATAAATTAAATAACTTAATATTTATTATTTAATATGTTAGAAATATTAATTATAAATTAATAAGAGGAGTCTTATTATTATTACTATTATTATTATTTAATTCCTAAATGAGTTTGAGAAATTAATTAATTAAAGTACTCTCATATATTTCTAATAAGATTAGGAGGTTAATTAATTAAAAGAGTTTAATTAATTATTCCTAATAAGATTGGGAGCCTAATTAATTAAAGGAGTTTAATTAATTAAAATAAAATCCAATTCCTTAATTGTTAAGCAGGGTTGCCTACATCTATAAATAAGAGGAGTCTTATTATGGGTTGTGGTTGATATTTTTCACAATACACGTGAATGATTTTTCCAAGAGTTGGAAGAGTACGTATTTTCTATAGAGATAGAAAAATTATGGTTTTGCCAAACACCCATCTTCTTGAATATTTATTCTTCCTTGGTGGATCACCTCTAGAGGCCAAACACTTGGGTGGCTAACATTGATCAAAGGTATGAATCAAATCCGGTAGATTTAAGTTGAACGTGAAAAGGAATTAGAGGTGAACTCGTACTTGGGGAAGCTAGTTTCTACAAGGGTATGAATCTGTTCTCCATCTCTTTTCTATTGATTGATAATTATGCACAAAGTATGATCATGGTGATGGGTTTGTATGAAAATTTTAAATTCTTATTTTATCGCGCTTCCGCACCTTTTGTATAATTTGATCGCATGATTGCGATATATACAAACTTAATAGTGGTATCAAAGCCTAACTTTGTGCTAATTATCGATCTTGATGATTCCATGTATGTATGGTATGCGATTTGATCGAATTTTCTAGGCAATTTTTTTTTCCAAGTCTGTCTGCGACGCGACGCAGCTGCGCCATCTCCAATTAATTCTAGAGCACAGATGCGCCATAACACAGAAAGGGTTTTCTTGCCTAGCAGAGCAGCTGCGCCGTTTTCCAATGTATTCTGGGCGCAACTGCGCCCAACACCAGATTCTAAATTTTTTTTATTTTTGATATTTATTTCAATTAAGATAAAATGTTTATTTTGAATTGGACTATGATTAAAATAAAAGTTTTATATTAATTTGGAATTGGATTCCACGTTCGTTTGAATAAAAAAGTTTATTCAAAAGTTTTATATTAACTTGAAATTGGATTCCACGTTCGTTTGAATAAAAAAGTTTATTCACATATGGAATATGATTTTATGTTTCCTAGAATAAAGGAGTTTATTCACATATGGAATAGGATTCCATGTTTCTTAAAATTAAATATGTTTAATTTTAATAAGGAATATGATTTTTTCAACAATTTTAAGTTAAAATAAAAGAGTTTATTTTGTACTTGAAATTGGATTCCTTATTAATTAAAATAAAAAGAGTTTATTTTGATTTGGAATTTGATTAAAAATAAAGGAGTTTATTTTTATTCAAAAATTTGATAAAATAAAATAAAGAAATTTATTATGATTTACATTTTGATTAAAACAAAGGAGTTTATTTTTATTTCAAAATTGGTATTTTAATAAATTTGAAATTGTCCATTAAATTGATATCGATGCATATATGGAATGGATTTATTATTCATGAGATGAATATTATTTATTGATGCATATGATGAAGTGTATAAAAATAAATGGGGTTGGTTATGGACTATTGACCAATGTAATTGGATTTTATTTTAGTTGGATGCATGAATGTATGTGTTTTATTAAATAGGGTCTACGTATCTCGTCTTCTCTAATTTTTCTTAACGTAAATTCTTTCTCCCTCGAATGTACTTCCCCTTAACTGCTGATCATGGTTTCTATTTTTTTAAATAGTTTTGTAATAGGAATAGTTAGAATTAATTTTGAAGAATTGGAGATCAAGGAGCAAGGAGCGCTTGAAGACCCATTTGTAATGGAGCCTGGGTTTAAATGTAATAGTTATATTTAAATTTAATTCTTGCACCCTAGGTTTGGCATTTTGGTTCACTTGGTGGCTCTGGTGAACCAAACTAAAATAAATTTCATAATCAATCTGGGTACAATATAGTATTCTATATGTGCATGCTTATACTAAATATATATATATATATATATATATGTGTGTGTGTGTGTGTGTGTGTGTGTGTGTGTGTGTGTGTGTGCATGCGCGCTAAACAAGATGAGACAAATCAATAACAAACCCCTCAAATAAATTATATTAAGTCCTAAGCGTTCAAAGATATTTAGAATATCGAACGCCGCCTTTGATAAAAATAATAGAGTATCAATTAATTATTATAAGTTTGTCGTGTCACCACAAAGCTTATCTTAATTTTTTGAGATGTTAATTTTATCACATTTGATGCTTATAAAGATATTGAACAATGCTATTTTGTTGTGTCACCACAAGGACAATATTTTTCTTTTTGAATATATGGAGTGCTAGGTTGGACTTAACTTGGATAATTTTGATTCGGATGTGCCACCACTTGATCAAAATAATCTAAGAGGAAAAATAAAAGGAGTTACATGATGATGTAATTGAAAAGAGTTGTCTACCTATTTATTTATATATAGTTTGTTGTGTCACCACAAGGCTATATACATTTAAAATGAGATCTTTATTCTCACTAGCAAATCTTTAATTAGATTTTGCCGAACCATATACGTGAGGGTAATATAGTTTGAGAAATTAGTGAGAGATACCACTTTAAAACAAGACCTAATTTATCTTGGTAATTAATTAATAAAAGAATGTATGATATAATGTTGTTAAATTACAAATTCATTTACAGAATTTTATAATGTCTAAAATTACTATCACTGTGCAACAAATTAGATGCTAAATTAACCGGACCGAATTAAACGGTTTGTATAAGGAATTTGAGATTAATTCTCACGGCTGAAAAACTATCTTATGTCCTGCATATGCCTATCCCTGCAATGGTTACAAACAATGCCTCTGAGGAAGAGATTGCTACTTTTAAAAAGTGGCAAGATGATGTATAGTTGGCTCAGTGCATCGTGCTCACATCCATAAGTAATGAGCTTCAGCATCAGCATGAAACTATAGATGCTCCTACTATACTCCCACATTTTAAGTAGTTGAATTGTGTGGAAAGTAGGACTGATAGATATCAGATATCTAAGTAAGCTCTTCCGATCTATAATGACCGAAGACACTATAATACAGACACATGTCCTAAAGATGATCAATTTGATTGAACATTTAGGACAATTAGTTTTGTAATTTTTGGAGAGTTGAGCCAAGATTTGATCTTGCATTCACTCCCAGACTCCTTCTCATAATTGTTGTGAATTTTTCATATGAACAAGCTAGATATCAGCTTCGCTAATTTGCTTAACATGTTGAAAAATGTTGAGAGTCACTTTTCAACCAAGAAAGTCCAAGTCTTACTAGTAGGGGCCAAAGGATCTTCTGAAAAGAAGAACGATTCAAAAAAGGTAAATAGAAAGGCAAAAACAAAGGATAGCGCAAAAATAAACAATACTAGGGCAATTTCAGAAGCGACGATAACTTAACACTGTGGCATTTATCGACCATACCAAAAAGGAAAACGTGCAAGTCGATGCCCATAATGCGATCCCATCAACATGCGGCGTCATCATCAATGCTTCCCTCATATCATTTCGTTAGTGATTCGGTACGATCATTTGGTCTTTTCCAATCATAATTTTCTTAGAGTACAACAATCCGCATGAGAGGTACACCTCTTTCAACCCTTTATTTTTTGTCTCCATTTACATACATTAACGATGATATACATTTTAAGTATAGATAAATCTTTCGTTAGAATCTTAAAAAAAGGTTTTAGAAGAGAAGATTTTGTTTAACTTGTTATGATTTGGATTAATTCTAATAAGCGTCCGTGGAGCACGAATCATGGAACCGATTAAAGAATTAATACTATTTAACTTTTTGATTAGGCAAAATCCTAGTTTAAAGCGCTATTTGCAGCAGAATCGACCTCGTATACATGTCGGCACTTTGCGGTTGCCCTAACTCTTAGTTGTGGGGTATGATACTATGGCGACGACAACGACAATTAAGTTGAAGATAGAAGGTAGGTAGCGGCCAACCTAATATCTCGAATCGTGGTCTGGATAAGTTGAGTAATTAAGCCTGAGGGGTCTCTTTACACCTGGTTCCCTAAAGTCGTCTTGTTTGGGAGTCACCAGCCCAACGCTCGCTACATGTGTAACTTAGTGCCTAAGAAAACGAGCATTGCGAGAGAAAAGAAGGCTAAAACTGAGCAGATCCGAGTCGTGGCCTGGGTTACTCGAGTAATTAAGCTCGAGGTGTGTCTTTACACCTAGCGTTCTAAATTCGTCTTGTTTAAGAGTCACTGGCCCAACACTCGCTACATGTGTAACTTAGAGCCTAAGAAAACAGACCTTATACAAAGTTAGGCGAGGAGCAAACAGAGTAGACCGCCTGACTCATCTCGAAGTGCGACCTTTGTTACTCAAGCAAGTAAACCCGAAGAGGTGTCTTTACACCTAGTGCGCTAAAGCTATTTGGTTTGGGAATCATTGGTCCAAAACTCGTTAAATGGGTAACCCTGAATAGCATAAGAAAACGAGATAAGTCAAGCGACGAGAAAAAGAAAAAAGAAAATATGGAGTCAAAACTATGAAAAATTTTACGAGATCAGAATGAGATCATCTCTAGTCATTGAAAAGAAAACCCTGCTAAGGGTGGCATCACTCGTAGTGCACATGTAATATGACGTTAATTCTGCAAAGAACGGTGTCTAGAGCAAAGACGAAGTATCCTCGATAAAGGGAGATAAGTCTTTCGAATTTGATATTACTCATGAACAATGACCATGGATGCTTAAAAGTTTTCTTGCAATTTCATAACTTGTTAAATGAAAAATTCCTTAAAAGGAAATAAATAAAAATAACCTTGAAGTTAGAGATTCGCAACTTGCTTAGAAAAACTTCATTTTCATACTCAATGTCAAGAACAATAACGATAAAATAAAAAACTCAACGAATACGAGTTAAATGGCAGACCCAATGAGCATCCAACTTCATGAACTTTAACTCATACTAATCCTTATATCAAAGTTATCCCCGACGGCCCGATCCGTCAAGCTTTTAGCGCATATTTTACTTATTCGTCTGATGTGCAGGATATTGCTCACTCTCGACGTGGTCAACAAAGCTAGTTTCTTATATAAATCCATAGTAAAACACATGCAAAAGGCCTGGGGCATTTTGCGATTCAATGAAATGGAAGGAGTTTAAGGCATAACCAAGCTTCTAATAAAAAGAAATGAGAGGAATTCTAAAAGAAATTACAATGACATAAGCTTGCGATGATAAAAGAAAGGAAAAATTTCCAAGAGATCCTTAACTCAAAAACAAGTGTCTCGTTGGTAAAAATAGTATCACAAAACCACACAAGGGTCAGTTTTAACCGACAATTTCTAAATTCAAAATGATGATATACAAAACATGCATTATGATGGACAATAGTAGAAAATATGCGATAAATGCCTAAGCATCATCATATATAGGTGTGAATATTACATCAGTTTTCATATCAACATCATCTATATACATATGAAAAAATGAAAAGAAAAAATACATGAAAAGGGGCCACACGCGCCTAATGACTAACAAAAGGTCTAGCAAATGTAATCTACATCATCAAACATGTCAACCTGCGCCAAGTCCTTTTAAGTCGAGACCTCTGCATCGAAGTTCAAATTTGGGCAGTGAAAGGACGACCCGCGTCCTCTAGGGACGTCAATGGTACTTGGGTCATCAGTCAAGCCAATATCTAATCCAGTAGGGTCACAAATGAAAAACTTTCCCCTTTTTATAATCAATGATGAAAACCATTGGAGTCAAGCCCAGCATAGGCCCCGATAGGACAAGAGAGACTTTTTTAGGCGATGTGGGACTCTTGAGGTATTTGTAAAACTTTCTTGTTAAGGTTAAGAGTAGGGGTGTTCACCGGTAAAAAAACTGAATCTAACCGGTCCGAACTGAATACCAAAAATACCCAAAATTGGGAATTGATATCGGTACCGGCTGAACCGATATACCAGACTGATTACCTGATTCGGTACCAATTTTTACCATGCTTGTATCGGCCCCTTCCTTTAAGCCAAAATTCGGCCCACGTTTAAGCTAAAATTCAGCCCAAGATAGAGTAGCCCAAGACGGTTTTGAGCCAAAATTCGGCCCAAGGTAAAGCAGCCCAAGAGTTGCTGTACCAGCCTTCTTTAAGCCAAAATAAGGTTTTACTTGGTAGTCTTTTTATAAGAAAAACTTACTTAGACTTTCACCAATTAACTAATGTGGGACTTGGCTATTAAGGTCTCACTTGGTAGTCATTTTATAAGGAAAATTTTCTTAGACTCATAAATTAACCAATGTGAGACTTCCTTAAAATGTTAGACTTTTATAAATTAACCAATGTGGGACTTCTTTAAATTAACCAATGTTAGACTTTTATAAATTAACCAATGCTAGACTTTTATAAATTAACCAATATGGGACTTGGAGACCACCAACAACCCTATTCTAAACAACCATATACAAACAACTAACCATATACAAATTTTACAAACAACCGTATTCCTTTACAAACAACCATATTCTATACTTCCTTTATAAACAACCATTGTATACCGTTGTTAGTCTATACCATTGTTATTTTGTATTTTATACCATTGTATATTCTATACAATATACAATTTGTATATTATATTTTATTGAATATAAAATATAAAATTGTATATTATACAATTTGTATATTGTATATTTTATATTTTATATTATATTTTATTAAATTTTATTGTTATTTTATATTCTATACCACTGTTAGTCTTTTTATAAGAAAAACTTCCTATACAAACAACCATATTCTATCCAAATTTGTATGTGCTAATGTCATGAGTGTGGGGCTTTCCCAACTTATTGATAAATAGTTTAAGGTTATCTAACTTCCTTATACTTTTTCCATTTTAATCAATTTTAATCAATATGGAACTTGTAAACCACCAAGTATTAAGGCTTCACTTGGTACTCATTTTATAAGGAAAACTTCCTTAAACTTTATCATCAATGTGGGACTTGGCCTTCACTTGGTAGTCATTTATAAGGAAAACATTCTTAAATTTTTATTAATCAATGTGGACTTGCAAACAACCATATATATGTGTTCTCTTGTCTTATCAATATCCCACATTGTCTAATTTGTGTTCACTTGTCTTACCTCTATTTTATAAATAGGGGAGACTACAAATTCAAATTTCATCAAGTCCTAAATATTCTAGTATGTCTTTTTTTATGTTGCCTACATTTTATAAATAGAGGAGACTTTAAGCCAACCGGTACAACCGGTTCGGTTTGGTATGTACCAGACCTATGAAATTGGTAATCGGAACCAGTACCGAAAACCAGTTTGTACTGTATCGGTCCCGAATTGATTTTTTTTGTACCGAACCGATCGGTTCGGACCAGTTTGGTTCACTTGGAAAACTGAATTTATCGAATTTGTTGAACATCTCTAGTTGAGAGTAGAAGTTTTGTTGGTTTTGGGTTTAGTTTCATATAGTTATTTTTTGTAATCTCCTTCAAGATATAATTCCTTGTTATTCGTGCCTAATATATATTAATGGCGACTTCAATTAATGTTATGATTCCCACAATGCAAAACTTTAAAGTGTATGTTGTAAAGTTTGATGTAGCATTATACTGTAATTTACATTCATAGCAAATATGTTGCCTCATTAATTCTTTATTTCTCCATCTTGATTGCCTTTTTCCCTTTCAAATCTTAACTGATGTTTTTAAAGTTTTTTTTTTGATAAAAATCCAAACCATTTTCACAAACTGTGGTGATTCCACTTGACATGAAAATTAGTACTCCCTTCGTTAACAAAAATATAATGCAGATGAATGGTTCCTTCATGTAATTATTGCCCATTGCTTTTGACAAAATCAACTGATGTCATATTTAAATTGAGGAAGAAAATCATATTCATACTACATTTATGATATACCATTAATGAATGTTTCATGGGCATGAATTGAATGAAGCAACCATTACTGAGCTAATTAAAAACCACTTCATGATCTAAAGTAATAGAGGAATATACAGCGGAATGGAGTACTATATAAAAATAAAGTCAAGGTATTTATATTCGTACATATATAAATTTATATCAGGATGAGGATCTGAGGAGGTTATCTTATATAATGCAGATGTAATCCATAAGTTGTTCTTATTCTTTCAAAATTACCAGTCAAAAAATCATATGCGCAAGTGTGAAAAATTCAAGAATTAAAAGTATGATCGAGGTCATGATTAGAAGAGTATAATTCATTATTTCTTCAAAAAGAATGAGATGTATTTAACTAACTGCTTACTTTGTATTCTGGCTCAATAATACTTCATGAGATAGATTAAAGAAATCCCATCCAAGCTGATTTCATTCATTGATTCTGCATTGACAATAGTGGCCCAAAGTCTATAATCTCGAAGTCCCACATCGAATTGAACTTAAATTGAACATAGGACTTCACTCTATAATAGTAATCCTAAAGTCCAATGTTTATTTTGTAAATGTTAAGTCCCACATTGAATGGAGGATGCAAATATAAGGAGGATTTCCTTATAAAAAGACTTGCAAGTATGACCCAACTAAAGGGATTAACCGTAGTGGTTAATGAGTTTAGCTTATTACAAAAGGTTAGGCCCAGGTTGGGGGTTAGACTAAAGTGTAGGGTTTCGGCACATCAAAGCAATGCACATCAGAAAATAAATTGAAAAAACAAAATTCGAAACCCAAACAGGATCCATGCGAAGCATAAATTAATTCAGTGTGTAAGAGATTATACGGATTATGAAGCTAGAATTGATGCGATCGAATCTCCAACGCAGTCCAAATGAACAACGTCTTTACGGTATCCACACGAACGCCCGCGAACCGTCTCACGATTCTGCAATAAAAGGGTGCTGCGGTACTAGCCACCAAAGGATCAGGATTTTCTTCAAAGGTTTTCTCTCTAGTCTCTCTCTAAGAGCTGCTAGGGTTTGTAAGGTTATGATTAACTTCCCTAAAACACTGATATATCATATATATAGCACTAAATCGAAATTAATCAAAACCCTAATCTAATTAAAATAAAATCTGAATATATATATATATATATATATATATATCATCCTTTTAATTTAAATTCGTGATTTAAATACTATTAATCATATTAATAAATTTAAATCCTTAAAATTTAAATTAATTCCCTTTTAAATTACATTCTATGTGTGTGACCCTGTAGGTTATTATTACGTTGGCAATAATTTTAAAATCATATTATAAAATTATAAACAGTGAGCGGTATCTAGTAATGCATCACTGCTACCCAAATAATAATAAGATCGATGATTCAATGCAACCTTTTCGTGACTAATGTTTCAATGTAATTTAATTCTTTTAACCTTTATATCCTAGATTAAACTCGAGTCATGGAATGTGTCATATTCTTCACAATTTAATATGAGTTTTTCTTGGTCAATGAGTAGACTATATGAAACAAATCACTATTTAAGCATAGCCATGCGTTTCATAGTCCTACTCAATTAAGAGGCCTATGGATATCACCCCTAATACATAGGAGGGTTAAATTCCATCTAGATCACTCATATTCCTCACACGATTCATGTTGTACCCAATAATCATCTTTGTTGTCCACCCTATTAAAGGTGACTTTTGATGATATAAAAGTACATAAATTCCCGTGTAATAATATAGTGATTTCAGGTCAGAGGACCATTACATCATTGTCACTATGAGAATCGCTAATGACACTTCGCATAATGCTCCATATAGAATTCTCAAGGTGGGTCTGTCCAGTTCATCATTCTCTAACACGTACCTATGCATTGACTTAATATCTCATATATTTATGACCAATGAGATTTGGTCATCAGTCAATCCACATACTAGTCTCAATGCATCATTGTTGTCCCATCAACAATGATACTCGACTAGGGACATTTAAGAGAAATGATACTAATTGTAATTATATAATCTCATGTTCAAGTCACATACTTGAAACTATATAATTTGTATCACTATTATAAGGAATTTTATTATGTTAACATTTATATAACGTAGTAAATAAAACCCTAATAAAATCATTCATTTATTCAATCAAATATAATATTAAAATGTTAAGCAATTATATCAAATAATTGGCATCTAGGGCACTAACTTTAACATAAAATTCTTAGGCTAGATCAGGTTGCAGGCCAGTCCAGGCTGCAAATCAGACCGTAGGTCAAGCCGGTCCATGCTTTTTGGAAGGCTAGGCCAGGCCGGATATGAGTCATTAATTCATGGTCTGTTCTTGGTCATGCAGGCTGGGCCTGATCGGTCCAGGCTTTGACCAGGCTGAGCTTTGACAAGGTCGAGTTTAGGCCGAATCAAGGTCAGGCTCTAGGCCGTAGGCCATTTGTGCACAACTACCTATAAGAGGGCAAAAACATAATTTCAACTCGGAGACAACCCCGTAGAATAACATCAACAACTTTACCCCTAAGATAGCCCTGTGAAACAACAATCAAACAACAGAGACAGCCTCGTGGGAATACAACAACAATCAAACCCCCCCCCCAAAGACAACCCTGTAAGATTTTATTAACAACTTTATACCCCGGAGGTAGCCTCAAAAGGGCAAAGATGTAATTTTTCCAATAAAACACAGAACAACAATCTTCCAGCTAAGGATGGGATCATAAAGAGCCACCACAACAATCTCAAGTTGCAAACTATGCAAGACTGATCTACGGACTACCTTCGGATACTTGAACATGTTATTATGGTCATGGACCAATCTTCTCAAATTCCAAAATGGTCAAGCTTAATGTCATTACGTAGCCCTCGGAAAGAGCTTTCCAGAATAGTATGGCATGTCTCCTGACACTTCTCGGATTGAAAGGAGTGAGCTTTTCGCCGTACAGAAAGGCGAATGACTAGCTAACATCTATCTAGGGATGGTTTTTCCCCTTTTTCTCTGTCTTCTCGAACTCAGAATTGGGAAAACAATATACCATTGCGATTCTATCGGAAAGAGCTTTCCAGAATGATATGGCACATCTCCTAACTCGTCTCGGATTGAGAGCTATTATCGTTTAAGCAGACAACACAAAAATTAACTTTGCGGCACGAAAATCAAGCAAGTGGGGTCCACTTTAGGGCTACCACAGGTGTACCTATGGCTGCCTACGTTGCACCAGTGGCTCCACCTCAAGGTTCTCAGAACCGGACCGTTCATCGAATCGAAAAAGGTAGTGGGTGGATGGGTCACTGGTCCAAGTAGTGGTCGAACCGTTATTGACCAAGTGACGCCATTAATATATAAAAATATATATTATTAGTAATTAATAAAAATTTTAAAAATCTCATTTTTTATGAACTAAAACATAATAAAGATAAGTTACTATATAAATAAAAGTAGTTAATTTTAATATTAATTTTTTTTTTGTTAAAAAAAATTAAAAATTAAAAATCGGGTCAATTAACAGAGTTTAATGGTTGGACCACCGGTTAGACAGGTGCTCAATAGGCCAACCCGGGTTTTGACCAAAATCGGGTCATTGGTTCAAACCGGACAGGAAGGTGGACTAGTTCTGATTTTTACCGGTCTGACTGACGGTCTGGTCTGGGTTTTAGAACACTACTCCACCTTTTTTCCTCTTTAAATGGACCTATTTTAGCTCATTTGAAAAAAAAGCATTTTAGAGATAGAGAGACTTCTATTTTTAGAGAGAGAAAGGCTCAATTTTGGCTCTAAAACACCCATAAATCCAACTTAACTTAGCGTTATACATATAAATCTTGTTCTAGCAAAGTTTCACAGTTCAAATCTAACTTTTGCGAAGTTTTTATCATCGTTTTGAAGGTTATTAGCTCTTCTTTGTCCATTTGTCGCGTAAATACTTATGATCTTCTTAGATCCATGCTTATTTACTACTTTAATATATATATATAGCTCTAACCTTTGAGCTAGATAGGCATAGATCTACTTTATTTTCTAGCTTTGCAAGTATTTTGCTATCCCGTGCGACCCTATATCCATATCTAGTGGAGTGGGAGTCCTAACTACTTGTGTTCAAGGATTTAATCGATAAATCACTTGTTAGCAGAGTTAAGAGGCATATATATATACGGTAAGGTTCAAGAGCATCCACCTTAAAGAGCAACCAGGCCTTAAATAACATCCACTTATCAAAACGACGTAGTTTTGGAGGGACACGGTGGCATTTTTGTAAATACGCGGTGGCATTATATTTACAAAAATGCCACCGCCTCCCTCACGTATTTACAAAAATGCCACCGCGTCCCTCCAAAACTATATCGTTTTAAGGTGGATGCTCTTGATCCTTACCATATATATATATATATATATATATATATATATATATATATATATATAGTTTTAAGATCTATTTCGTGCATGTTTTTTGAAATAATATCATATGAGCCTAGGAACCATAAGGTCAACAATTCAATCAATGGATCCAAATAATGATGGACTTATTTCAGTTGTACTATCAGCGAGCTACCCATTATACATGTAATCTTGAGCCTTAAAAACGGTATCCGGGTTTAACACTACATAATAACGAAATCGTGGTTGTACGTGCTCAGGCTTACTTAGATGGCTTTCATGCCCACAAGGAGCCCGACCTTTGTAGTTCGTAGTTTCTATTTCGTCACCCAACATGATTTTCAAATCAAATTAACGAAGATCTTAATACAGATCGCGTTGGAATGGATAGACTTATGAAAAAATCAAACAATTAAAACCCCGTATTTTAAACCACCCCCCCCCCGAAGATGCTTCACATCTTAATAAAAATCAAACAAAGCCTCTTCTAGGATTAAAAGATTTCATACATATTTCTATGGTTAAACCATATTCATTATCATTTTCTACCATCTTATACTTCCATAATCATTAAGCTGTGTATTTTTACATATGAAACTTAAAGTAAAATAAATTAAAGCTAGATTTTGGTATTATACCCTTCTTCTTTATTCTTCTTCCTTATTGATTAAGCTTGCAAGATTACTAGCTTTTCTTCCTCCTTTCCTTCCTTCTCCATCCAAAAATTCCCTTTCTCTTTATGTTTTACCTTTGCTATTGAATGTGTTAGTTGAAATAAACTAACGCATTCAACCAAATGACTTGATATTTATAGAAAAACCAAGTTTAGGGCACTTTGGACATTAAATAAATTTACTTTCCTTACGAATTGGTCACTTAACTTAGAGTTTTGATTAACCAACCCCTTAAGTTTGTATAACTTACAAACCACCCCCCTCATAATCCACCACAAACTCAACTTTTGAGTGATCACTTACTATTCACACCTCCTCATTTTGGCCACACATTCTTAACCTAACCACACCTAACTTAACCATGGTTAAATGTTAACTCACCCATGGTTAATTGGTGGGAAAGTGAGAAGCTAGCCACTTTTGTTGACCAAGACTTTTTGACTTTGACTTTTCATATTTATACCGTATAATTTTCTTATTATACACATATTATACTCCATATTATTTTCGTATTATACTTGCATAATAATTCATATTATACTCGTATTCTTTTCGTATAATAATTCATATTATACTCAATTCATTATTAATATTATTCTTGTATAATAATTCATATTATACTAATATTCTTTTCTTTAATCCTCTTAAATTCAATATAGAGTCTAAGAACTATGTTTATCGTTTCTCAAATTTTATTTGATATTCCGTCTTTCCTCGTCATTCTATCATTAGCACGCTCTTTGAAAAATCTAAAAACTGAAAAATATTTTTTAGTGAATAGTATTTTCGGTGACATTTTCCCAAAACATAGTTAAACGATCAAAAAGTACATAACAATATTTTTCGTCGTTTTTATTTCGTTCGATTTCTGTACGTTTTTTGAGAAAAAATTTTATTGGCTAATACGACTTTTCACAACATATTATCAGCAAATCTTCAAACGGAATGTCAGTAGGACATACCAATCTCTCTAAAAGACTTACGTTATTCAAACCTTTAGGGTTCATCGGATGAATAATGCCTATTTCGTCTTTTTCTCTAAAAAATATTATTTTCGTATTAAAAATTCTTACTCATTTATTCTAGCACATAGCCAAAATCCTAACATTTTATGATCATCCTAGGTTATAGAATAATTAATAAACACATAACACAAAATATTATTATTAAAAACTTATTTTATTAAATAATAATTCTTTAAACTTTATTTAGAAGACTATGCGATTTATCGGGTTGTCACATTCTTCCCACCTTATAAGGATTCCGTTTCCGAAATCACCCCTTTAAAACTATATCAATACCTAGATGCCTTATTCATACAACCTTTATCAAATGTATTCTTCTTCTTCTATCCATTTTTAACTTATCAACTTCATTTTTCTAAGGATCATCCTTTAACACAATCATCTTAAGTTAATCATCCTGATTAAATATACTTCTAATTATTCAGGATATCACATGATCACTTAGAACTTCAAACATCATTCGAATAATATTTTTGTTAAAGAATATCTCCAAATATCGGTATCTAAAATAGGTCTTTTAATTAATAAGAATAGATGAAATATATATATATATATATATATATATGTGTGTGTGTGTGTGTGTGTGTGTGTGTGTGTGTGTGTGTGTGTGTGTGTGTGTGTGTGTGTGTGTGTGTGTGTGTGTGTGTGTATAACAATTTATATTTGTATTTCTATAATTATAACAGTTATGAGATAATGTAAATAAAATAATTTAATTACTTATCTCAAATGATTGACCAATTTTTATCTTCTTCAAAAGATAAGAACTATGAGTAGAAGATAGAGAAAAAACTTTTTCAGAGAGAAATTATGTAGGCAAGGAGATAAAGTTTTTCTTTGTGAATTGGTAAAGAAAAATGAAGTGAAAACCTTCCTATTTATAGGAGGTTTTTGAGTCGGGTAAACATGTAATTTGGAAATTTATTTTGAATTTAATGGCTCGTGTTTGTTTAATAAATTTCAAAGACTTGGATGAAATGATAGCACACGGATTGAGAAATGAGAAACCAACTATCTTTTTTAAAATCAGATTTTGGCCCATGGTTTTAATTGTTCAGCCACATATGTAAGATCCCAACTTTTTATGAATAAAGATTTAATTTTCTCTAAATATTATTTTGAATAATAAGGTATTGATTTGATATAATACTATAGTTATGGGTGATATGTGCAAATTTTACAAAGTAAGCAAGTTGTAATAAAATATTCGTTTGGTCGGGGAATATTCTTTTCATCGGGGAATATTTGTACGATGAAGTAATCATTGGTGGACTCCACAACGGAATAACTGTCAGATATAGAAAGTGAAAAAAAATACTTTTTATAAAAATAACGCAAAACTTTTACAGTTAAACTGTTGAAATACCCAGTGATAAAAGTACAGTAATATGTGTTGTTGCATAGTAGCACACGGTATTGCACAATATCTCTGATTATTGATGCTTACGTAAGAAGTCACTCAGTTTTATTCAATAATTGTCACAGTAGTTGCTGCATAGTATCTCATATTATTGATTCCATTATTGTCACAGTATCATTTGCACAATATTTTATATTATTAAATCAATAATTGAGATGACACAATTATTCATATTATATATTATTGTATTATTGACAATGTCTAGAAAGTTCTTTCGAGTAAAGGAGTTAGGTTATTTAATTGTTTGCGAATAAGGAGAAATCCTTATCGAAAAGCCCCCTCTTTTCTGGGAACGATCTGGTTGTCAATATTATGAATTATAATATTAATGATGAATAATTATTGATAAAAATATTTCCATTATATTGGGTAATGTTAGTGAAAATCGACATTTATTTCGATAATAGTTGATTTCTGGATGTTAAATTGACCAAACGGGCAATTAATCGGATAAATGAGCAATTAATTACTATTGGTTCACATGCAAGGAACTATTGGTTCACATGTAAGTACTATTAAGGGAGGTTATGCAAGATTGATAATACATAAAGGACTAAATTAAAAATGGAGGCAAAGATGAAGGTACTAAAGTATAATTAACCTTATAATTTACCACATTTTCCTAGTCTATAAATACTCATCCATCCATTCATTATTTCCTACTATTTTTGAAGAGTAAAGTTATAATCACAAGCTATATTGAAAGAAACTATAGAGAAAAAAAGAAGAAGAATATTCTACTACTACACTATTGCAGTATCCAATCTCCTACTAAGGTAAGGGATATTGTGATGCCCCCAAAATAGGTATAAATCACCTATTCTGAGTCACCAAATACATGATACAGAAATAACTACAACATCATTACTACAATTGTCGTGCAAAATACGACAACACATATACTGTGAGTTTAAATACAAATATTATCTTTTAGACAATATCCACACTCAAATAAGTCCTCATTACAATTATTGAAACACTATTTTACAAAATAGTGAGGATTGCTAAAACAACTGACTAGAAACATTACTCCACACCCGACTAGTTCCCGCTATATTCTCTCCTCCTGAGAAGAAAAATGGAACAAAAAGGAAAAGGGTGAACTCAACTAGCCCAGTAAAGAATTTTATGACTAAGATAATATACAACAAATTATCATTAGTCTTCAACAGGGAAAAATCTGATAGAATATAATAGACAATAAGTTTTAGATTAACAACTGCAGCGAAAACATCAATCCATTAGAAGAGTCAAGTAGAGAATGAATTATACTATCTTCTAAGATTTAAAATTCCATCATCAATATTTTATCCCTGTAACATCATTAAATATAAATCTTGAATCAAATATTCATCTTTGCACTACAGGCCAAAGATATTCATTTGTATCACCAGTTGGTCATGTTCATCTCAACACCTGTTCATCTTTGCACTACGGGCCAAAGATATTCATTAGTTAATCATTCATCTTTGCACTATAGGCCAAAGATATTCAGTAATATCATCATTTATGACTGAGGATGATGAAAAATATCTTAAAGAAAAAAAATCCAGTGAGATAAAAAGACAAATATTAAGGATTCGTACTACAGTTTATCCAAGTTTAAAAATACTCTATAATAATCAATTGTGGAGCAGAATTCAAAAATAAAGATCAAAACATGGATACAATGAAAGATAATAACCACAATAGACAATATTGGACAAAGAAAGAAAAATTTATTTTTCTGTGAATAGCGTTGTATTCGTGAATAGTACCGTATACGTGAATAGTGCTGTATACGTGAATAGTAACTCCGACACGAAAAGGTAGAAATTTCACAATAAAATTCATACCAATATTTATGTATAATGATATTGAAAGAATAACATTATTTACGAAAAAAATAACATCCCTTACATCAAAAGAATAGTACTTCCGACTGAAATATTAGGTATAAGGCTGAAGAAAACTTGTACTGAATAACAACTCTCAAAGTATCTAAATACTCACAAAAATACGCTCGATAATATAGAGAGAGAAAGCTTATGATTTTGGTATGATTTTCAATTCTAACTAAGCACCTTATTTATAGAAAAATACTAGAATGCCAAAGCAGACTAACCTGCTACCTGATGGCTTTACCTGCTACTATTCACGCCCACCACTTTTAAAATAAAATTTTAGCACATTTCTCACCAACCAAAAGTGGGGCCCACCATGTTTTTAATAAAAACATTTATTTTCAAAACTTCAATAATTCATAACAAATAACCCTTTTATCAGAAAAATTCGAATATCATGTCTATTCCATATAAACTTAAATTCTCTACAACTTTGTAAATCTAAGTTTTTCTAAATTCCAAACAAAAAATGTCCGAAATTCACATACGGATGATTTTTAATACCTCAATTCCGACAAAATACTGATAAAACACCTCAATATTAATTTATACATTTATATCCACACAAAATAAATATTTTCCTATCCATCCACATAGAGTAAATATTTCCTTATCATATAAATTAATAATTAATTATTCACAAATAATATTAAAGAATCACAATTATGACAACCAGGTTGTTCCCAAGAAAGAGGGGGCTTTCCGATAAAGATTTCTCCTTAAGTTGACCTACCTTTTTTATTCTTCCTTTGTTTCTTTCTTTGAAGTAGTCTCTCGAGTTTTCTTGAGAGTATTTCAATTTTTTCATCAAAATCTTCATCATTGTCTTTTATGTAGCTTTCAGCTTGTAGAGGCAAGGTCTTTTTCTTAGGTGCCTCATCTTCTTCATCGCACAATTTTAGTTGGTTTTCAAACTCTCTTCAAGCTCTCCAAATAAAGTAAGAGTTTCCATCGTGTTGATTGTGATTAAGTCTTGAAGTGTAGTAACCTTTGGTGCGAATCGCTTTGGCATGACTTTGAGAAGCTTTCTGTTGATTTGCTTTTGATCAATCTGTCGTCCGACCTTGCTTAGAGAATTTATTAGAGTGAGGAATCTTGCCTGGGCATCTTTAATTGATTAATTTTTCTCCAATTTGAATAGTTCATATTCCTGCATTAGCATGCTCAGCTTGACCTCCTTCACTTTAGTAGTACCTTCGTGGCTCAAGATGACTGTGTCCCAAATTTCTTTAGCCGTAGTACAAGAAGAGACCTAATCTATCTCCGACTGAACCATACCACTTAGAAGTGTATGCATGGCCTTGGAATCATAAGATACCATATACGATTCATTTGAGTCCATTTCCAGAGATTCTTTGGCTTGCCATTATCATGTCACGGATTGACTGGTCCATTTTCAACTACCCACCATTCACATGGGCCAGGGTTTAGATAAATCTTCATTCTGAACTTCCAAAAGTTGAAGTTGTCGCTTCCGAGCAACATCGGTGGCCTACTTGTGGACTGACCTTCTTGAAAGTTTAGGTGTGCCATAGGATCTTCCCCTACGACCTGCAACGATCAATATTAGTAGAGCCAAGCTTTGATAGCAAATGTAATTCTGTGTATATGCACACCTAGAGGGGGGTGAATATGTGTTTAAGCTAAAAGTGATAAACGGTGAAATCTTTTTGAAATTTTTCGCAACAGGTTTAAATCAGACAGCTACGCCTGTCTGCTTTAGCTTATGTTCTTCATTTATTATTATCAAACAACTAGACATGTCTGCTTTAGTGTCTGGATAGTATAACTTCAAGTAGCGTGGTGAACAAAAATGTGCAGAACGTGAACGGCAGTTAAATAGATAAACAGAAGTAAAAATCACACCAAGATTTTTACGTGGTTCAACCCCTATCCTCTAATCTAGTGGCCTAATCCACGTCCAATCCCAACTAGGATTGGAGACTCTTTTTATTATGATTTAAAACTCAATATAAAAAATAACTCTCTTTTACAAAGACGCTTCAATTCTGATGTTGCACTCCAATGCCCCCTTTGCACCTCTGCAACTTGTACACCTCTGCAACTGTTCTTACCTCTGAGACCTTTGAAGCTTCCATTGAACAGACCCACTAAACTCTAGAAACTCTAGACCACCAAAGCTAATAGTTGCTTATTTTTCAGATTAGAATAATGGTGATTCCAATGGAATATCAATTTTCTAGCCTAAGAATAACAGGACACTGATTGCTAGAAAGACTATTAGAAAGCTATAAGAATTAAGAAGAATGAATTGCTGCTTTCTAATCGTTGGGTCCCTCATAACCGAGCATGATGAATCTTTATATAAGATGAAGGCCAACGACCATGAAATAATTGTTAGCAAGAAATCAGATAATTTAAATCTCATAATTAAAGCTACTAATATTGACCAACGGATATAAACAAAAGCTAGAATAGGAAACACATATCACAGTTGGTATACCCCATGATTTTAGCCATTAAAGAGACCAGCAGATTTGGTAAATCAAGGATATAATAAGTGTCCAATGGATATAAAATAATTTGCCATACAAGATTAGTCCAGTTGGATCACATAATTCTAACAAATTGATTTATCCAAGATCTATAACGGGAAAAATATATTCAATAGCACAAATGATTAGTCCAGTTGGAAATACATGATTCCAACAAACTGATTTATCCAAGATATATATATTCTTTGACAGCTATAAAGAATCCCACAATATCAGGAGTCAAAAATATAAATCTATATCCAAACTTGATTAAAGGAGATTTATAGGATTTGTTAAAGATATGTTAATACCTATTTCCTTAATAGATGGACATTTTAAAACCAAACAGATTTCTTAGAATATCAACCTTCCTTAATAAACTCTAATTCATATATGAAATGATTTTACACCATTCCAACTTACCAACTGAAGGAAATCAGCAACAAGTATTCATGCAAATATAAGCTGTAATATAAATAACCATAACTTATGCATATTAAAATATTATAAACCATTTAGAAACCATAATCCATGCATATTTATTAATATTATATTAAATCATAAACCATGCACATGTCTAACATACTTAAATTAGTCATCATTCAAAATAATATAAAATTAAAAACTAACAGCCACAATCATACAAATTTTCTGCATGGTTGTGTATTGAAAGAAGTCACAGAAATTAGCTAAGGAATGGGAAGATGCTTGAGACATGGGAAAACTTTGCTCTCTGTTTTCGTAATAATGGTAGTTTATCCACGTTAGGTCTCAAGCTTTCCTGTTTTTTTTTTCATAAACCATAATCTCCATTATTGCATATTAATTTATCTTGGCTTTATCTCTTAACTGATTTCTAGTGTTAAGGGTTGTTGTATGGTACCAGTTGCTGCAAATACATATTCATTTATTTGGTTGGTCATGTTTATGACCTGACTTTCATTATTTTTTCAGATATATTGAACTGAAGAACATAGGATCCTGTAATGTTTATTCGTCAAAAATGGAGTCATGAAAATAATGAGGTATAAACCTGGTAAATTCCCTCTGAATCAATTGCCTGAATAAATTTGTCTGGAATGTGTTAGATGTATTTAAGTATGATGCAATTTTCTGGATTGTGATTAGGGCGCCTGTCTGCTGATAACTTTGATGAGTCATTAGTCTTAGCCTGTTAGTCACTTGTCCATCGTCATGTGCCATCAGGCATCGAGCTATGGGTTGAATGACGAATGCCCGACACGTGGCGGCTCATTGTTTACAGGAAAATTTGATGACCTTTCTTCATCTTCTCATGTAGAGTCCTCCAAATTATTATTCTTCCATTGAACAAATATTTGAGCAATTGCTGGTGCCTTTCTTCTGTTAACATGTCATTCCATAGTCTAATTCAACTTGTATAACATTTATTTTGTTATAATTGATAGTCTTGCTATGTTATTTTCAGTATTCTTTTGCTCAACTAAGTAAATTTTATTAAAGAAAGAACAATTACTCTTCAAACTTACATTGCAATTTTGTAAGATTATTAGTTAATATCTCCACCACACTCCTATCTCCTTCTTCTAGATTCTTTTCAAAAGCAAGAGGGAATCACTTGCACCATTAATTTAAAAAATTAAGAAAAGAAAAAAAGAGAGACTCTAAATAAGCTGATTGATACTTAATTTTGTCAAACATGAATGACTATAATAGGGCTTGATACTATGTGGTTAGTCTGATCAATCCATTTGAGATAACCATAGTTTCTAGTTGGAGCATCTTTATCGACCTCTATACTCAGAATAAAACTCCTCCTCTGATATTTGCTAGTGAATTCTAGAGTGCTAGGTTCTACACTGATCCTCATTCTTCCCGCTTGAACCTCTAGGATTGCCTGATATATAGTTTTATCATCTCCTACATTGGTTGCAATCCTGCTAAAGTTCTTTCCTGCATGAGAACTTGCTGCATGAGGAAATATGGCAACAAATGAGAACTTTCTTTCGGCTGCAACTCCAGTTATTTCGCCTAAGGACAAAACTCATTTGCCTTTTAGTATAGTTGAGACCACACAAGAACTCAACGTAATCTTGGGAATCCATGTCGTATATCAATCCGGGCTCTATTTCTTTGTTCAGAATGACATGGCCTGCCCCAAAATCAAGAGGAGTGGAAAAAAGTTCTGTCCCATGGTCTTTAAGAATTGCGTGTGTATTGTCTGTGGTAGTTACGGTGGTCATCAAAGCTGATCAGATGGCTGCAGGACTCTAGTCATGGTGAACTACTTTCAACAGTGATGTTACCCCTGCAACAAAGAGGGGGATTTCTGTCATCTGTGCTGCTGGAAATTTTGGACCAGATGCTTACTAAATAGTCAATGGAGCACCAGGGATTACAATAGTAGGAGCTTGCATTATTGATCGGGAATTTGTGGCAAAGCTGCAACTGGGAAATGGGGAAACTGTGGAAGGAATATCATACTTTCCAAAGAGCATTTACATCACCAATTCACCTCTATATTATGGGAAAAGCAATGTAAACAAATCAACATGCAGAGTTTCAGCGCTAGATCCAAAAGAGGTTGTTGGAAAAGTGGTCCTATATGATACTAGCACTACTCTTGATATTGACCAGCAGATCGATGAAATTGTCAGGGCAGATGCATATGCCGGAATATTATTGACGGACACATCGGCAACTTTAGAAGCAGATGCTGACTCATCCATATTCTCATCCATTCCCTCCATGCTTCTGCAGATCATCACAAAACCTGCACAAGAAATTGTCAGGGCAAAAGAGGTTGCTAGAAAACCTACACAAAACCTGCATGGAGGTAAGTTTGGTATTCTTTAGGTTTGGAGGACGCTTTGTTGAGCCCAGGGAACAAGAACAACACTAGGTATAAAATTATTGTGCGGCGTAAAGAGTTTCCTATCTCGTTGAAATAGATTTGTTTAGCCATGGTAGCTATATCAATGAAATGAAGTGGGAATGTGGGATAGTTTTTTCAATTTGCAGATTTATCCTACTTATATAGTGGAGTCAAGAGTGTGAGCACATTGGAATCCAATATATGTGTATATATAAATATATATTTTGACTGCTAACAGATTTTTATTTGATTTTCCTCTCAATAAGTTTGTCATTTAATGACCTTAAATATGAAACCGATCCTAAATTTGGTGTTGTTCTGTGTTCTAGGTATTCTGGCCATGCTAAATTTATTTTGCTACACCGTACAAGTCTAGAGACTTTCCCTTTCCCTTTTTGATATTATAGTGACTAATGGTTTCCACTTTCCCTTTTTTGATATCATATCAATAACATAATAATGTTTAATTTATAATATATTTTAGATTTTTAATATCGAGTTTAATCTTTTATATTCAATTTGACATACTTTTAAATTTAAAATTAATATGATATGATATTATTACATTTTAGTTAATACTACTATGACTATTAATAAAAACTTATCTAAAAAATAATACTCATTCCAATTCCAAGATGTATTAATTATTTTTAAGAATACCAAACTTATATTGAATTAATTTTGATTTTTTTAAAAGCTAATTGTATATATTATAAATTCAAATTAATATAAATTAATTTAATTTTAGGCATTACAATTACGTAAAGACCAATAGAGTCATGGGAGTTGTAGGACATCAATTTTTTTGTCCTTTTACAATTTTTTCTGGTTACTTAGTGGTGGTAAAAGAGTTGTAAACTATTTAAAACTTACTACTACTATCTAGTTATATAAAATTAAATAAAATACATCAATTTTGAGTTTTTAAAGGCCATACTGACTGTTAAAATTTTAACTTGACTTTATATTTGGGAAAAATTAAGGGAGAGTATAAAGTAGGCCTCCTGATAAACACGTAATTCATACATTTAATTATCCCTAATTTTGTCCTTTTAATTATATTAGTTTATTAAATTAATATGTTTTATTTTATTTTGTAGGATTTAATATTTGTTGCAATAAAGTCAAAATCTTGGTGATCAAGGGATATTTAATGCTTTTATTCATATAAGGAATATCCAAGAAGAATCCTACAAGGAGTAGGAAAGAGGTTAAAAAATCTTGGTGTGCAAGTCAAACCCAACAAGAGAAGAAAAATATATCTAGAAGATCTTTTTGAGAAGTTGATTGGGGACAAAACTGTCCAAGTTCAATTAGGGTTCCAAGTTATTTTCCCTATAAATAGGCCTCTTGTTTTAGAGAGAAGGACACCACTTGTTATTTTCTTTTTCTTAGTTCTTCACTAGGGTAGAAGGGAGTAAGATATTTAGAGTTTGTTTTTCTCTTATTTCAATCACGTGTGAAACTACTGTCAGGGAGTATTTGTTTCTTTTATTTATATAATAGAAATTCTCTTTTTAATTATTGTTCTTATTTCATGCGAATTGTAGTACTAATATTATTTGTTTTTGTTTTTAATTCCATGGCTAGCTAAATTTCTAATACCTAGGATTATGATGAAACTAAGTATTTCTTAATAATATTTTCTTTACGTTCCAAAATTAATGCCTAATTATTTTCGCCTTCATATTTTCCTCCGCATAAATTGCATATGATTTTTATATTGATTGCGAGGTTTTGATAAGTTATAGTTAATCTGTGAATTTTTCATAACTTATGCTTGCCCATATTAATTATATGAATCATTATTTTTAAAGGGAAGGGAGAATAATTTGGGAATTGATTTAGTAAATAAGAAATTATTTATTATGTTAATATTTGGTGGATTCTGATTCCTAGGTATCTTTTCTCATTAATAGTTTCCGTTATTAATTAGTAGTTTGAATAATTTAGCTAATAAATTTTCTCCACCATATTTATTTCTAATTCGCCTAAAATATTAATTAAGGATATATTAAAGAATTAATCTAGTCTCTGTGGGTTCGACCTGTACTTGCCAGTTCTTCAATTTGACACTGTGCACTTGCAGTTACATATTTTTATCACATCAAGTTTTTGGCGCCGTTGCCGGGGACTAAAATTAATTTTTATTTATTCCTTAATTTTTATTTATTCGAATTAGCTTTAACTCTATATTTTTTTTCTCAGGATTATTAAAGTTGATCGAAGGAGCGAAAAGATAAAAATTTTGTTGCTGCACTTTCTTCGGTACTTCGTATCTCCATATTTAAAAAAAAAAAAATTTAGCTTTTATTATTATTAATATTTTTTTTATTTGCCGCATTCATGCATTCACTCACGTAGAGCACATCCTGTTAGGTTTTTATTTTTATTTATTATTATTATTTTATTTTTGTCAAATATAAACTGTGGTGATTGCTGGAGGATTGAGGTACGTCAAAATTTCTCATTCTTTCGTAATTCACATAGTTTTAGGACACTTTATTTGTTTACAGTTTTTTTATTATTTGTGCATTTTCCTCTTTAATCTAACAATAAGGGCACAACCCTTAACAAGATAAGGTGGGGATTTCATCACCCTTCCTTGGCCCACAAACAACCCAATTTGCATTTTGCATGACCATGACCTAATAAAATCAAGTAGACGTTGGCCCCTAGGACCCTCGAGCTCAATTAGGACAAGAAACTCCAAGAGGAGTCTGAATTTTAAATTAATCAAACTACTGGTGTCTAGGCAAGTGGTTCAAAAGGTATACGCCTAAAGATTGTGTGGTTAATCAATTAGTCACCGTTTCTACGGAGAGACTCCCACCTTTCTTACACTTACCTGGCTAGTGGTGTGATTAATTTCGAATTTGGTGGACCTTGCGGTGTAACTTGGAACAGTTAGGAGCTGTCTAGATTTTAATTAGGTTGACTTTAGAAGTAAATTTATTGTTATTATTTTTATTTTTTATTATATTTTTTTGTTTTTTTTTTGTTTTTTTTTGTGCTTATCTGCTTATTTGTTAAGTAGTGTATGCAAAAAGTGTGGATTAGGGACGAAACATCCCGATTAGTGAGAACACTTGATTTTTCGAATTTCTCTTTAAAAGATCTCACTTTAAGAAAAATGGAGGGCGCACAAACTGTTTCTTTAAGGGATCGATGTTATCCTTCCCGCTCTGCCCAACCTTCATGTATCAGTCTACCACCGGTAACTGGTAACAATTTTGAACTTAAGCCACATTTTATAAATATGTTACCTAGGTTCACAGGGATAGAAGATGCATATTTATTTATTCAGGAATTTGAGGAAGTTTGTGCCCTAATGAAAATTCAACAATTGTCTGATGACTCAATTAGGCTAAGATTTATAACATTTGCTTTAAAAGATAATGCTAAAAAATGGTTATATAGCCTACCAAATAATTCCATATCAACCTGGGAGGGATTTGTTGTTACATTTCTAAAAAAATATTTTCCAAATCATAAAACTGCTAAAATTAGGACTGCAATTCATCAATTTTGCCAACTTGAAAAAGAGTCCTTTTGGAAATATTTTGATAGATTTAAAAATTTGTTATCCCAGTGCCCACACCACGGAATTGAGAAATGGAGATTGTGTCAAATTGCTTACGAAGGTTTAGACTATCCCACTAAAACAATGTTAGAGTCAATGTGTAAAGGGGATTTTTTGAATAATGATGAGGAAAAGGCTTGGGAGTTTTTAGATGACTTAGCAGAAAAAAACCATGCAATGGGAAACCACCCGAGAGACAGATAAACCTAGTTCATCTAGGGGTGT
Source organism: Panax notoginseng (assembly GCA_016801055.1). Lineage (NCBI taxonomy): Eukaryota > Viridiplantae > Streptophyta > Magnoliopsida > Apiales > Araliaceae > Panax > Panax notoginseng. The sequence continues at coordinate 225,087,982 of CM029012.1, read as the reverse complement.
TCATACAATTGATAATTCAATTGCTACCGAAGTTAAGTTGGCTGGTGTACTTAAAAGACTTGAAGATTTAGAAACTAGGGGACAATCACACATGAACCAAATCTCAACACCACCACCTTTGTGTCTAAAGTGTAATTCACCAAGCCATGTGATTGAGGAATGTCCTAGAGTCGTGCCCCAATTTGAAGAATATGAACAAGTCAATGCAATGTTTCAACGACCTAGGAATGACCCATTTGCACCCACTTATAATCCTGGTTGGAGAAATCATCCTAATTTTGCATGGAACCAAGGACCCTACCCAAATAATTCTTTAAATCAGGTCAATCAGTCTCTAAATCAATCTTTTCAACCTTACCAAAAGTCAAATCCTGGTCCGTACCAAAATTCAAATCCAGCACCTCAATATCCACCAGGTTTTTCTAATGAAAGTGAGAGGAGACTTAGCACCTTAGAGAAAAGTGTGAGCACCTTAGAGAAGAGTGTGGAAACTGTAATAAAATCCATTTCTCGCCTAGAGATCCAAATGAGTCAATTGGCCACTACAGTTAGTGAAAGAGAGAAGGGTAAACTTCCTAGTCAACCCGAGACCAATCCAAAATTTTCAGTTCCTACTCAAAAACCTTATCATGTTAATTCACTTGAAAACAACCAAGTCAATCATGTGAATTCTGTAATTTCTTTAGGGTCTGGAAATTATTTTAACAATCATGCTGGAATTGATAATGAAGAAAAGAAAAATTTAAATGCTGAATATAATAATCCATCTTCAAAGTTAGCCCAGCCTGAAAAGCCCACAAACTCTGAGTCAGTAGGTCTATCTACTCAGCGTGTGTCAAAAAATGATCAAACCACATCTTCTGAATCAAATGAAAAAGTCTTCAAACCTAAAGCCCCATTCCCTCAAAGACTTATTTCAAATAAGCAGTAAGCCCAGTTGGACAAAATTCTAGAAGTGTTCAAACAAGTAAAAATTAACATTCCTCTTTTAGATGCCATTCAACAAGTTCCCTCATATGCTAAATGTCTAAAAGATTTGTTCACACATAAAAGAACCACTCATGTTCCTAAGAAAGCTTTTTTAACAGCTCATGTTAGTTCTATCTTGTCATGTCAAGTCCCTGTGAAATATAAGGACCTCGGTTGTCCTACTATTTCATGCATCATAGGTGACACCTTAATTGAAAAGGCTTTACTTGATTTAGGAGCTAGTGTGAACCTATTACTATTTTCTGTGTACCAAACCTTAGGCTTAGGGGAGTTGAAAAAAACAAGTGTCACACTGCAACTAGCTGACCGTTCTGTTAAAGTGCCAAAAGGAATAGTTGAAGATGTACTCATTAAGGTTGGTGATTTTATCTTCCCTGTTGACTTTGTTGTCCTTGAAACCCAACCTGTTGTCAATCCCAAGGGTCAAATTCCTGTAATTTTAGGTAGACCATTTCTAGCAACTTCTAATGCGTTAATCAACTGTAGAAATGGACTTATGAAATTGACATTTGGGAACATGACAATTGATTTAAATGTGTTTAATGTGGGAAAGCAACCTTGTGATTTTTCAGACCAACCCGTTGAAGTGAACATGATTCAGGTCATGTCCGACAATGAACTTACAGGAGAAGACGAAATTTTTAATTTTTGTCTAAATCATTTTGGTCAAAATTGGGATGAAACAGAATATGTAAATGAGGTTAATGAAATGCTAGAGTCATCAACATCAATGTCTTACTCTAAATGGGAACCCGAGACTGAGCCATTAATCTTGCAATCTTCAGAACCTCTTGAAAAAAGTCCACCAGAGTTAGAACTCAAACCTCTGCCTGATAATCTTAAATATGCCTATTTAGGTCCCTCCAAAACTCTTCCTGTAATCATTGCTTCTGATTTAACAAACACACAGGAGGAAGAGTTATTGACCATCTTGAGAGAAAACAAGGAAGCCATAGGATGGAGTATAACTGATATTAAGGGGATCAGTCCAACAATTGTCCAACATAGGATCCATTTAATAGATGATGCTAAACCTGTGAGAGACCCACAAAGGCGTTTAAACCCGGTTCTAAAAGACGTTGTTAAGAAAGAAATTCTCAAGTGTCTAGATAATGGGATCATCTATCCCATTTCTGATAGCTCGTGGGTAAGTCCTGTTCAGGTGGTACCTAAAAAGTCTGGCTTAACTGTGGTTCACAATGAAGCTAATGAGTTAGTTCCCACTCGTGTCCAATCAGGTTGGAGGGTTTGCATAGACTATAGAAAACTCAATGCTGCCACAAGAAAGGATCATTTTCCTTTACCCTTCATTGACCAAATTCTAGAAAGATTAGCTGGTCATGCTTACTATTGTTTCCTTGATGGTTACTCGGGCTACTTTCAAATTCCCATAGCCCCAGAAGACCAAGAAAAAACCACTTTCACTTGTCCTTATGGAACCTTTGCATATCGTCGTCTGCCCTTTGGGCTATGTAGTGCCCCTGCCACCTTTCAAAGATGCATGATGAGTATTTTTTCTGACACGGTGGAGAAATTCCTAGAAATTTTCATAGATGATTTTTCCATATTTGGGTCTACATTTCATGAGTGTCTTCACCACCTTGACTTAGTTTTAAGGAGATGTAAGGAAACAAGTTTAATCCTGAATTGGGAAAAATGTCACTTCATGGTAAAAAAAAGGAATTGTTCTGGGTCACATCATATCTGAAAAGGGAATTGAAGTAGATAAAGCCAAAATTGACCTCATTGCCAATCTTCCACCACCTAGGACAGTCAAAGAAATTCGTTCTTTCCTAGGACATGCAGGCTTTTATAGGCGATTTATTAAAGATTTTAGTAAGAAAGCAAGGCCCTTGACCAATCTTCTAGGTAAAGATGCAAAATTTGAATTTAATGAAAAATGTCTTCAATCTTTTGAACAACTCAAAAAGGAGTTAACTTCAGCTCCTATCATCAAATCACCTGATTGGAGACAACCATTTGAGTTAATGTGTGATGCATCTGACTATGCAGTTGGTGCTGTTCTAGGGCAAAGAATCAACACGATTCCCCATGTCATATACTATGCTAGTAGGACTTTGAATGATGCTCAATTGAACTATTCAACTACTGAAAAAGAACTTCTAGCTGTAGTTTTTGCCCTAGAAAAGTTTCGATCTTATCTTATTGGGTCAAAAATAATTGTTTACACTGACCATGCTGCTCTCAAACATCTTCTTTCAAAAAAAGATTCAAAAGCACGTTTAATTCGTTGGGTCTTATTGCTCCAAGAATTTGACCTCGAGATACGAGACAAAAAAGGTTCTGAAAACGTGGTAGCTGATCATTTGTCACGCTTAGTTGTGGAGTCCAACTCTGACCTGCCCTTAAATGAATTTTTCCCTGATGAGCAGCTTTTCTCTATATCTGCTACACCTTGGTTTGCTGATATTGTGAATTACCTAGTGACTAGTGAGATTCCTTCCCATTGGTCCAAACAAGGCCGATCCAAGTTTCTTTCACAAGTCAAACACTTTTATTGGGATGACCCCTATTTGTTCAAATATTGTCCTGATCAAATCATTAGGAGGTGTGTACCCGACCACGAGTTTAGAAGTGTTCTGTCCTTTTGTCATGACCAAGCTTGTGGAGGATTTTTTGGAGGCAAAAAGACGGCCGCCAAAGTCCTCCAATGTGGTTTCTATTGGCCTAGTCTATTCAAGGATGCCACATCATTTTGTGCCAATTGCAATAGGTGTCAACAATTAGGGAGGATCACTAGGAGGAATATGATGCCAATGCAACCTATTCTAGTCATTGAATTGTTTGATGTATGGGGAATCGATTTCATGGGCCCATTTCCAAATTCTTTTGGGAATCTGTACATTTTACTTGCGGTGGATTACGTGTCTAAGTGGGTAGAAGCTATACCAACCAAGACCAATGACAACAAAGTTGTTGTCAAATTTTTGAAAGAGAACATTTTCTCTCGCTTTGGTACCCCTAGGGCCATAATCAGTGATCAAGGAAAATATTTCCGCAATCAGCCTTTTGCATCCTTGCTAAAAAAGTACTCCATCACCCACAAGCTTGCAACATCATATCATCCTCAAACAAGTGGTCAGGTAGAAGTCTCAAATAGGCAAATAAAACAAATCTTGGAAAAAACGGTGAGTTCCAATAGAAAAGACTGGTCTCTAAAATTGTTAGATGCATTGTGGGCTTCCCGTACTGCCTTTAAAACTAATTTAGGGATGTCACCATATCGGCTTGTGTTTGGAAAAGCTTGTCACTTACCTGTTGAACTTGAACATCGTGCTTTGTGGGCCATAAAACAGTTGAATTTTGATATGTCCACCGGTGGGAGTCATAGACAATTGCAATTAGCTGAGTTAGATGAGATTAGGAACGATGCTTATGAAAATGCTAAAATTTACAAGGAAAGAACAAAAGTGTTTCATGACAAAACAATTTTGAGGAAATCATTTTCACCTGGACAAAAAGTTCTCTTGTATAATTCTAGGCTACATTTATTCCCTGGAAAATTGCGTTCTAGATGGGATGGACCTTTTGTAGTGAAGGTAGTTTACTCTCATGGGGCAGTCGATATTGAAAATCCACATAGTGGAGAAATTCTCAAAGTGAATGGTCAACGACTCAAACTTTTTTTAGAAATGCCGACCGAACCAGAGGAGGTGGTATACCTTGTTGACCCACCTAATTTAGTATGACTGGCACTGCACTTTTAAGTTTGTACGTATATTTTTCTTTTGTCCAATATTGTCATCCGGTTTCTGCCCCATCGTACAAGGTATAATTCTTTCATATCTTTGTTCTCTTTTCTTCATTTGCATACATTGAGGACAATGCATGATTTAGGTATGGGGGGAGTTTGTTTGTATTATTGTATTAGATTTTTATTATTATTTTTTTTTTTAGGAAAAAATAGTAAAAAAAAACACGAACAAAGTATTAAAAAAAAAATAAAAATAAATTTGTTTGACTTTTTATGCATTGGATTAATTCTAATAAGTGTTTGTGGAGCAAAACTCATGAGTAAGATTGAAAGATTTAGAACTCTTAAATTTTTGATAAGATGCGAAATCTTAGTTCAAAACACCATCCGGATTAAAATTGATTTCACAAGCATTTTTGCACTTCACGTTTACACTAATTCTTAGTTGTGGGGTATAAACCATGATTCGAGTAATTTCAAAAAAAAAAGAAAAAAAAAAGAAAAGAAAAGAAAAGAAAAGAAAAGAAAAGAAGAAAGAATGAAAAAAATGAAGTTGAAAAAAAGTTGAAAAAAAAGAAGAAATAAATAACTGCTTCAATGTCCATTAAACGAAGTAACTGGGTATCCAAGCCTCGGGAAGCATCGATATTCACGCTGAAAAGTGTGATGGATAAAAGCAGCTTGACTAGTCTAATTTTGTGGCCTTTGTTACTCGAGTAAGTAAGCCCTTAGGGGTGTCTCTACACCTAGTGCCCTAAAGCCATCTGGTTTGGGAGTCATTGGTCCAACGCTCGCTCTACATGGGTAACTCTGAAAAGCCTAAGAAAATGAGACATTGCACAAGTCAAGAATCAAAATTGAAAAAAATGTAAAAAGGAAGGAAAAAAAAAAGAAAAAGAAAAAAATGAATTTGCTTGATTTTCATGATAAAAATCCCTACTAAGAGTTACATCATATACACATGCATGCATCACATGGAATTGATTTAATGAAAGATGGTGTCTAAAATGAAGATTGAGTATTTTTGATAAGGTAAAAGTGTGATTTTGAATTTAATCTTGCTTCTGTACAATGCACATAGATATTTAGAAGTTTTCTTTCAATTTCATAATTTGTTGAACCCAAAAAATATATTTTTGAATTTTGTAGGTATATTCACTGCAAACCCTCACGAGACACAACTCGTCAACTTGGGTAACCTTGGGGTTTAAAGGCTTGTTGCACATGCTAAGTGCAATCGTGTTTCCTACGGAAATGGGGTAGTTTAATTTTTATTTTATTTTATTTTTATTATACTCGAGGACGAGCAAAAGTTAGGTATGGGGGTATTTGATAGACACGTAATTCATACATTTAATTATCCCTAATTTTGTCCTTTTAATTATATTAGTTTATTAAATTAATATGTTTTATTTTATTTTGTAGGATTTAATATTTGTTGCAATAAAGTCAAAATCTTGGTGATCAAGGAATATTTAATGCTTTTATTCATATAAGGAATATCCAAGAAGAATCCTACAAGGAGTAGGAAAGAGGTTGAAAAATCTTGGTGTGCAAGTCAAACCCAACAAGAGAAGAAAAATATATCTAGAAGATCTTTTTGAGAAGTTGATTGGGGACAAAACTGTCCAAGTTCAATTAGGGTTCCAAGTTATTTTCCCTATAAATAGGCCTCTTATTTTAGAGAGAAGGACACCACTTGTTATTTTCTTTTTCTTAGTTCTTCACTAGGGTAGAAGGGAGTAAGATATTTAGAGTTTGTTTTTCTCTTATTTCAATCACGTGTGAAACTACTGTCAGGGAGTATTTGTTTCTTTTATTTATATAATAGAAATTCTCTTTTTAATCATTGTTCTTATTTCATGCGAATTGTAGTACTAATATTATTTGTTTTTGTTTTTAATTCCATGGCTAGCTAAATTTCTAATACCTAGGATTATGATGAAACTAAGTATTTCTTAATAATATTTTCTTTACGTTCCAAAATTAATGCCTAATTATTTTCGCCTTCATATTTTTCTCCGCATAAATTGCATATGATTTTTATATTGATTGCGAGGTTTTGATAAGTTATAGTTAATCTGTGAATTTTTCATAACTTATGCTTGCCCATATTAATTATATGAATCATTATTTTTAAAGGGAAGGGAGAATAATTTGGGAATTGATTTAGTAAATAAGAAATTATTTATTATGTTAATATTTGGTGGATTCTGATTCCTAGGTATCTTTTCTCATTAATAGTTTCCGTTATTAATTAGTAGTTTGAATAATTTAGTTAATAAATTTTCTCCACCATATTTATTTCTAATTCGCCTAAAATATTAATTAAGGATATATTAAAGAATTAATTTAGTCTCTGTGGGTTCGACTTGTACTTGCCAGTTCTTCAATTTGACACTGTGCACTTGCAGTTACATATTTTTATCACATCACCTCCACATGAAAGTCCTATAATTGTTGTTATTATTATTGTTATTATTATTATTGTTATTATTATTATTGATATTATTATTGTTGTTATTATTATTACTATTATCATAATTATTATTATAATTATTACTACTATTATAATTATTATTATTATTACTATTACTATTATAATTATCATAATAATAATTATTATTATTACTATTACTATTACTATTATTATAATTATTATTATAATTACTATTAATATTAATATTATTATTATTATTACTATTGTTATAGTTACTATATTTATAATTATTACTATTACTATTACTAATTATTATTATAATTACTATTATTATTATTATTATTATTATTATTATTATTATTATTATTACTATTATTATAATTACTATCATTATAATTATTACTATTACTATTCCGTTTGTTAAGGTTTTGTGGAGGAATCATTCAGAGCGGGAAGCCATTTGGGAGATGGAGGAATCTATTCGAGCGGAGTATCCGCATATTTTTGATAATTAAATACTTTCCATTCTTTTAATTCCAGGGATGGAATTCTTTTTAAGGGGTAGGTGATGTAATACCCGGTAAAATAAATAAAATAAATAAATTAATTAATATTAAAAAAAAATATTTTGTTTTAAACTATATTAATTGTACTTTGTCTTTTTTTGGGTCAAACTAGTCATTTACTTTTGAGCTAATAAGTATTAATAAATGATGAATAAATTAAGTTGATAAAATTTGGGCTTTAAAACTAATTTGATTTAATTTATATGTGGGTAAAAATTATAATTCTATTTAAATTTGGGGAGTTCATCAGTTATATAAATAATAAGTAAAACCTAACTACTACACAATATATGATACGAATTGGAGAGCGGATCAAGAAGAAAAAAAATACGGTTGTAGACGAAAATCTGAATTGGATGTGCTCGGGACTTCCAAATAGGGGAATAAAGGTATGACTGCAGCTTGAGATTTATTGTAAACCATTATAGTCATAATATATATATATATATATATATATATATATATATATATATATATATATATATATATATATATTACTGCAAGTGCATCATAAGTAATAATATGAGTGATCTGTTAGTTTAAAAATTTAGGCATGTGTATAATAATAATAATAATAATACGAGCTTTAGGAAAAGTAAATTTGTAATTGGTAATTTAACGAATAGTTTATTAATTTATTTTGTTAATTTGTGTAATTAGTTCGAACGGAAAAAAATATTAAGTAGTTACATTTGGAATATAATTTTGGATATTACATTACTTAATCCAGGTATGGATTCCGTACTTTTTCAGCGATACTCTTGTTAAATTTAAATTGTTCATTTTGTTCCTTGTTTTGTTATTATTTCACATAATTTTTTCTTGTGAAATTCATATAATAGTTTCATTTTGAAGTTGATACTTAGGACTCGTATTTGTACTCTTTGAACCTAATGTTTAGTATTTATTTTTGATAATTGTAGAGCAGTATATGTTGTTACTTTCTTTTGAGACATTGCAATTATGATCGATTTGGTTCAACATGTACATATAGAACCTTTTCGTTGGTATTATGCCGCATGTGTTGTGACATGGTATTTTTGTTAGAATATACCGTAGGGTATACCTGAGCTATAACCACCTGTGGGGGTACCAAAGGCATGTCCTCTTGGCACCGAAGCATGACACCATCTGTGGCGGTGTGATCAGTCCACGGTGTCTCTGTTTTGTGCTCTGGTGGGAGTTGGTCATTTGGTGTTTTGTTATGGGAGGTGTATGTGTCGACCCTAATTTTCTGTTCTGTTTTGCAGAGTGGTGATGTTTGTGCCAAACACGCCTTCCGATTTTGCATGCATCTGGATCGCACAGTCCGATGTGTGATTGCCCGTGTGACATTATTTTGATTGTATGTGTGACATTATTTGACTTGCCTGTGTGGCAAGGTATATTACTATTTGTTTTGAGCTCGATATGAAATAACACCCAACCATTTGATTCAGCCTACCATTTCGTTGTATTAGTTTTGTTCGTTACAGTTCAGTTCATTTAATTGTGTTAGTTATTTCATTTCATTATTCTCAGAGCCGGTCTTGGGTTTTGTAAGGCTCAGGGAAAAAAATTTCAAGTGTGCCCCTTTATACAAATTAAACAAAAAAAAATTTATCAACTAATTAATTTTATTAAAATTATAAGAATTTACAAAAGATAAGTAAGAACACTTTGGGGCCTCGTTAAAAAACTTGTTTGGATAATATCTAATGGGACAAAACCCCAAACGAAGGAAACAGAGTACCCCGAATTGTAAACATTTCATTAAAAATGAAGAACAAGAATCTCAGCCAAGTTTTCTATTGAATCAAATAATAAATAAGAAAAAGTTAAGAAAAATATATATTACAATTTATAAAATTTATATATCTAGATTTTATATGTATCTTTAAAAAAAATTACCTTCAAAGAAAGACACTGGTTTAACTGGTGGATAATTTATTTTCCAACTTTGTTGGAGAAGAGGAGAATCATCGAAAAAAAATTGCTTGCGTTGCGTTATGAACTGAGAGAGTCGAAGGGTTTTTCCTTCTTTTTGTGGCTAAGAGTCTATTTTGATTCTACATATTTATTGATTTTTTTTATATTATATTTTATAATTAATTTTTTATTTTTTGTACACATATATACGTAATTTTTTTTAAAAATTGGGCCCTCCTCAGCTTTGGGCCCTGGGCTGTAGCCCTAGTAGACCTGGCCCAGGGTCGGCTGTGATTATTCTTGTACTCTATATCCGTACTGGGCATTTGGCTCATGCTGTATTTTTCTTCCGACAGGTAATCAGGGGGATCAAAGGCAAGTGTGACGAGAGCTTCCTTTTATCCAAATGGTTTAGATATTTTGTTTAGGTTGTGATCCAATGGTTTATTTGGAATTGTTATAAATACTTTAGATTATGGTTTTTGCCAGTTTAATATTTATTATGGTTTGACTGGTGATATTTTTCATATTTTTGAACTATTCTTTTGTGGCTTGGAGCCTTGTTATAATTTCATCAGTTTTGTTGTGTTTTGAGTAACTCTTTCAATTTCGGAAAGGGGGTGTTACAATGCCAGCCGCCAGGACTGAATAGTTTCTCTGTAGTTTTCTTCAAACATTGTTTGAATGTGGTTTTGGGGAGATGTTTTGGAATTCTTCTTAGTTCTTTCAGCTAGGGAGATTCGATAGGAGATGCAACCTTTCTTGCTCTTATTCCAAAGAAGGGTACAATGGATAAAATTGGGGAAATCAGGGCAACTTAATTTTTTGGGATCTAGTTGTTGATTTTTAGGGAATTTTAGCTGGGAGCTTAGTGTATTTATTTATTTCGTTTAATTATTATTATTATTATTATTATTATTATTATTATTATTATTATTATTATTATTATTATTATTATTGTTGTTGTTGTTGTTGTTGTTATTATATTATTATTATTATTATTATTATTATTATTATTATTATTATTATTATTATTATTATTATTGTTGTTGTTGTTGTTGTTGTTATTATATTCTTCTTCTTCTTATTATTATTATTATTAGTATTATTATTATTATTATTATTATTATTATTATTATTATTGGGTCTTTGTGTACTTCTGTACTCGAGTTTAGTGACTTTGCTGGTTGTATGCTTCAAGGTTTTTGACTTCTCCTTGGCCTTCAGTATACACCTTGGGTACATGGGCGTCATCTCCCTTGGTGACTTGATCACAAAAAGAAACTTGCAGTAAGAAAATGGTGTATGATAGATTTGAATGTGGCTCCGAAGGAAATAATGCAGGTGTTTGGCTTTTCGATATTTGGATTTGATTAATTATTCAATGCATATCTACTATTAAATACAGTGTTGTGTTAGATGGTGAAAAACTTGATGCCTTCTGTCCTAACAAAGGATTGAGTGGATAAATTCCTTTTCTGTACTTGTTCAATATGTTTCCTGAAAGTCTATCAGTTCTTATGAATCTAGATCTGGAGGATAAATGATTAAGTTGGAGGATAAAATGTTTCCTGTCTTATATACTTACCGTTGGTGAATCCATATATTTGTGCGAAGCTTTACAAAAGATGATTCCATTTGATGGAAGTTTTCAATATGTACACTGCTATGCTTCGGGACAAGTCCTAAATTTGAAAAACTAAGGACGTCTGTTTGCTGGAACACCCCTTACGAGGTTCAGCAAGAGGTTAAGCCTACCCTTTAGACAAAGGATAGCAAATGTATTGGCTTCCCTCTAAGTGGGGAAGAGTCAAAGAAACAGGCTCTCAAGTGAATTATGGAGAGAATTCAGGAAAACTAAATGGATAGAGTCCTTTTGTAAGTGAATCACAAAAAGTGAATTAAGTCTCCTTTTCACTAGAAAAAAAGAGAGAGAAAAGGACTCAAATTCCCATATTCTTGTGGAATAAGGAAAAGGAGAGAAAAATACTCCCTAGAATAACTGGGACGTTGCTTCTAAAGAAAAATTTAATGATAGTTTGTCTTTAAAGACATAGAAAGATTCGAAATTACTTTTTTAGCTAAGGAAACTTGGAGGGTAATTCGAATAAACTTTGGTTTCTAGTCCTGCAGGACTCTATTTCCCAAACTCTTCTTTCGTGAAGATAAAAGTGAGCTACTAGTAGTCTTTGTTTTGGAAGTCTTTTGATAGTCAGAGATGCCAATTAAAAAAAACTGGGTGGTAGATAGTTTATGGTTCCTCATGTTAAAATTTGAGTTGAACAAGTGGATAACTCATTATAATAGATAATGAGATTAAAGAGTGGAAAAGTCCACTGATTTGTAATTGTGTACCCAAGAAGTGACTCAAGATACTTTAGTTGGTCCATGCTCTTGGATTTTGATAGGAAACTCCTTGAGTTCTGCCAAGGAAATGAAGTGGTCACTTTGCAAGAGAGACTCGGTGTCTCAAGAACATTGGAAACTGCTACTAGTTGGAGAATATGAAGAAGAATGCCTATTGATTGATGGTCCCCTATCTATACTGAGGAGGTTTCATATTGTGAAGAGGATGTAGAGAAGCATGATAAAAAGCAAGGTGAAGGGGGGACATTAAGTCAAGTGCTGCATAGATGGAAGAATTCAACTTTGAAGCCACTGTAATTCTATGTATGTGCACACCTAGAGGGCGGTGAATAGGTGTTTAAGTAAAAAGTGATAAACGGTGAAATCTTTTTGAAATTTTCTGCAACAGGTTTAAATCAGACAGCTACGCCTGTCTGCTTTAATGTCTACTTTAGCTTATGTTCTTCGTTTATTATTATCAGACAGCTAGACATGTCTGCTTTAGTGTCTGGATAGTATAACTTCAAGTAGTGTGATGAACAAAAATGTGCAGAACGTGAATGGCAGTTAAAGAGATAAACAACAGTAAAAATTACATCAAGATTTTTACGTGGTTCAGCCCCTATCCTCTAATCTAGTGGCCTAATCCACGTCCAATCCCAACTAGGATTAGAGACTCTTTTTATTATAATTTAAACCTCAACAAAAAATAACTCCCTATTACAAAGACGCTTCAATTCTGATGTTGGACACCAATGTCCCCTTTGCACCCTTGTAACGTGTACACCTCTGCACCTGTTCTCACCTTTGAGACCTTTGAAGCTTCCTTTAAACAGACCCACTAAACTTTAGAAACTCTAGACCACCAAAGCTAATAGTTACTTGTTTTTTAGATTACAATAATGGTGATTCCAATGGAATATCAATTTTCAAGCCTAAGAATAACATGACACTGATTGCTAGAAAGACTATTAGAAAGCTATAAGAATTAAGAAGAATGAATTGTTACTTTCAAATCGTTGGGTCCCTCATAACCGAGCATGATGAAGCTTTATATAAGATGAAGTCCAACAGCTATGAAATAATTGTTAGCAAGAAATTAGATGATTTAAATCCCATAATTAAAGCTACTAATATTGACTAACGAATATAAACAGAAGCTAGAATTGGAAACAAATATCATAGTTGGTGTACCCCATGATTTTAGCAATTAAAGAGACCAACAGATTTGGTAAATCAAGGATATAATAAGAGTCCAATGGATATTAAATAAGTTGCCATACAAGATTAGTCCAGTTGGATCACATAATTCTAACAAACTGATTTGTCCAAGATCTATAACGGGAATAATATATTCAATAGCACAAATGCTTAGTCCAATTGGAAATACATGATTCCAACAAACTGATTTATCCAATATATATATATTCCTTGACAGCTATAAAGAATCCCACAATATCAGGAGTCATAAATATAAATCTATATCCAAACTTATTAAACGAGATTGATAGGATTTGTTAAAGATATGTTAATACATGTTTCCTTAATAGATAGACATTTTAAAACCAAACAGATTTCTTAGAATACCAACCTTCCTTAATAAACTCTAATTCAAATTTGAAATGATTTTAAACCATTCCAACTTACCAACTAAAGGAAATCAGCAACAAGTATTCATGCAAATATAAGATGTAATATAAATAACCATAACTCATGCATATTATAATATTATAAACTATTTATAAACCATAATCCATGCATATTTAATAATATTATAACAAACCATAAACCATGCACACGTCTAATATACTTAAATTAGTCATCATTCAAAACATCAAAAAATCAAAAACTAACATTCTCCCCCTTTTTGATGATGACAATTTATGCACTACTTTAACCAACATACTCCTCCTAAAATTTATTCGTATAGGATATCCATAATAGATAATAATCAATAACCAATAAATCACTACCATCATAGCATCATAATAGTCTATCATATCAAAACATATCAACACATTTTCACATATAATCTCCTTATCCTTATCCCAAACTTCTCCCCCTTTGGCATTATCAAAAAGGAAGGATGTAGTTATGTGATGTAATTAAGCACAGACAGACATTCTAAGTTCTCTTCTCAAAGTACAAAAATATTACTCACTTAAAGGTTTTGGAAAACTGTCAGCCAATTGATGTTCAGTAGGGACAAATACCAACTTAATTAATCCTTTAGCAACATTATCTCTCAAAAAATGATGTCGTACTTCAATATGCTTAGTACGAGAATGAAGCACATGATTTTTAGATATGTCAATTGCACTAGTATTATCACACATAATAGGCATATTTTCATATGTCACATTAAAATCATGTGAACAACAACTACGTTCCACCAAATATTCATCTTCAATAATAGACAAGGCAACATATGTTTGTTTCTTGTTGTGCCAAGCCATAAGGCTTTGACCTAAAAATTCACAAGCACCACGTGTGCTTTTTCTATCAACTTGGCACCCTGCATAATTGGCATCTGAATATCCAATTAGTTCAAAGCTTGGAGATACAGGATAGTATAAGCCTAAATTAATTGTGCCAAATAAATATTTGAATATTCTTTTTACCGCTTTAAGATGAGATTATTTCGGTTGAGCTTGAAATCTAGCACATAAGCATACACTATACATAATATCTGGCCTTGATGCAGTTAAATAAAGTAAACAACCAATCATACCTCGATACATTGTTAGTTCGACATCTTTACCTGTAGTATCTGCAATAAGCTTTATGGTAGTACTCATTGGTGTTGACTTTGGTTTGGTATTTTTGAAACTAAATCACTTTAATAACTCCTTTACATACTTTGATTAGTGAATGTGAATCCCTTCATTGGATTGTTTGATTTGAAGCCCCAAGAAATAGTTTAACTCACTCATAAGTCTCATATCAAACTCGTTATGCATACAATGGGAAAACCACTCACACAAAGAGTTAGTAGTAGCTCCAAAAATTATGTCATCCACATAATTTTGAACAATTAATAAGTCTTTATTTTTGGTTTTAGTAAAAAGAGTAGAATCAATTTTACAACGATTAAAACCATTGTCTAATAAAAATTTGCTTAATCTTTCATGCCAGGCTCTTGGAGCCTATTTTAATCCATACAAAGCCTTTTTCAATTTAAACACATAATGAGGATATTTTTCATATTCAAATCCTGGTGGTTGCTTAACATACACTTCCTCATTTAAATAGCCATTTAAAAATGCACTTTTCACATCCATTTGATATAATTTAAATTGTCTAAAATATACATAGGCTATTCGTATGGCTTCCAACCTTGCATCAGGGGCAAAGGTTTCTTCTTAATATATATCTTCATGTTGATTATAGCCTTAAGCTACCAATCTAGCCTTATTTCTAGTGATTATGCCATTTTCATCAAGTTTATTTTTGAAAATCCATTTTGTACCAATTATAGAAGCATCTTTAGGAGGTTTAACAAGATCCCATACCTAACACCTTTTGAATTGGTTTAATTCTTCCTGCATGGCAATAGACCAATTTTCGTCTTGAATTGCTTCCTTGGCATTCTTTGGTTCTATTTGTGAAAGTAATGCTGATAATGTACAATAATTCCTTGCTTTCCTTCTTGTGTTCATCCAAGTGTCAGGATCACCTATGAACAAATTTTGTGGATGATTTCTCATTGTTCTAGATGGTCTAGGAAGCCTTACTGCAGTCATTTGCTCTTCAAGTTCAGGTTCTGAAATGTCAAGCTCTACATCAAACTGATCGTTAGATTTTTCTTCTAATACAGACGGGTTGAGCTGTCTGACTTTAGGTGGCTGTATGTCTGAGTTTTCAACTAAAATAGATGGCTCAGGTTATCTAATTTCATCTGTTTGCTTTCCACGTTCATTTGATTTTCCTTCTGATGCAGACGACTCAGGTTGTCAGGATTGAGATGTCTGTTTTCCACTAATCAGATTGTCTTTTCCTACAGAAACTTTATTTTCTTCTTTTGATAAGTCACAGTTAAATTCATCAAATACAATATGAACATATTCCTCAACCTTTTATTAAAATTATCATGTGTATTAAATATGGAGTATTTGACATAATAAATGATGTTATGAACCCTTGTAATACAAAATCCATAGAGTTTTTATAATAATATATCTAATTAAAACTCTATTTAAAGACAACATGAGATACTTACAGATTCTGCCAAATAATTTATAGGCAACTTACTCTTTCAAAGTAAAGAATCATCCATCTCCTTTTTTATCTTGAGACACCTACAAAACAAACAAATAGTCTCTATTTTTTTGGTACCCAAATCTTCTTGGGTCCTTTTGAGTTAGTAGCATATAAATCACTTTTTTTTACCCAAATTTGTTTTATTCTAATTTTATTACAATTAGAATCAAAATGACCTTTGTAGACACTCGAAATTTTTGTTTTCCTGTTACTAATTATGTAGGAAAACAAAAGCGTCTTTTTCACACTTCATGAGATAACCCTAGAAAACCATAACATCAATTCCAACCCCGAAGATAGCCTCGGGAGATCCAGTTTCTAACCCCGGAGATAACCCTGGGAAATCAACTTCCAACCCCGGAGATAACCCCGGGAAAATCAGTTCCAACCTCGGAGATAACCCCGGGGGATCAAGTTCAAAGCCTTGAGATAACCCCAGGAGGTCAAGCCAACCTCAGAGAAAGACCCTAAGGATAGCCAAAAGTCAACATCAAGTCAACCTCAGAGATAATCCTGAGAAAAGACTGCTACAACTGCGCGAAAATCGGAGATAACCCCGGGAGGGGAAAAATGGTTATTTTGCCAACTCAACTTCAATTCACATCAAATACACTCATTTTAACTCAAAATAATTCAAAAGAAGTCCCACGAGAACTAGATCTTAACTTTCAAGCGTAAACTACACAAAACGACTCACCGGATTACCTGACGGAAACTCGAAAATGCTATTTCAATCACGAACCCATCTTTCTGGAATCAAAAAAGGGAAAATCATATGTCATTGTGTAGCTCTCAGAAAGAGCTTTTCAGAATGGTATGGCACGCTTCCATCGGACTCCCGAATTGAAAGTTATGAACGACCGAGCAAACAGCGTGTTGTCTGAGTGTACGTACTTTGACACGGTGGGACCCACATTGCTGGGCATCTTGGGCATCACGGGTAGCCGCAGGTAGACCTGCGGCACCCCCTCTATATATATGAGGCTTGGGGTGACCTTATTTGCAAGAGAAATAGCGAGGAAGCCTTGTCCAATTTGCTCTGTACTCACCCCAGACTGAGTGTTTTCTCATTTTAAACACTTGTGAGCTCATATATAACTATTTTTGTACCTACGAAAGCCAGTGTTTATCTATATTAAAGATATAGAAGTCTTCTTTGGCAGTCCACTGTAAGCCTTCTCACACACTTTAAAGCCTTTCTCTTTATCTTTGCACACACTGATCTTCACGTTGAGAGTCGTGTTGCGTGTGTTTGCCCGGACTTCGGTCCGTGGTTTTATTTCAGTTTGTATATATATATATATATATATATATATATATATATATATGTATATATGGACTAACATTATCGAGTTATGCCTCGATTGAGCCTAGACTTCGGTCTTGAGCGTTTACTTGCTTTTGTATATATATGTATATACATTTATATATATGAACTGCGTGTCGAACTCTGTTCGATGAGCCTAGACTTCGACCTGGAGCGTTTATTGTTTTAATATACATACATACATACATACATATATATATATATATGTATTAACTGTTGTCGAACTCTGTTCGATGGGCCTAGACTTATGTCTGGTACGTTTAAATGCTTTTGTATATATATATACTTATATATATGAACTGTGTGTCGAACTTTGTTCGATGAGCCTGGATTTTATATCCGGTGTGCTTACTGCTTTAATATATATATATATATATATATATATATATATATATATATATATATATATATATATATCATTTCGTCCCACCTTGAGTTTACTTCGTGGTGGTTGACCGTTTTTACAGCTTTCTGTACATTTTCGTCCCGCCTGGAGTTTCCTCCGTGGCGGTCGATCGCTTTTACAGCTTTATTTATATTTCTGATCCCCCATGGAGGTGCTTCGTGGTTGGTGATCATATCTGTATATATATACTTACAGCTTTTATATATATACATGCTTACTGTGTTTATATTAATTGCGGCATCATGTGAGCCTAGGAATCATGTGATCACAGATTCAGTCCACTGAATCTAGATTCGGTTCCCGTGATAGACCTTTTCAGCTATAAGCAGCTTGTAAATTTATCTGTGATGGTTGAATTTCCTCAGATGGTTTTCATACCCACGAGGAGTTCAACACCTTTTGTACATTATTTTCATACAGATGCCTCACATCTGTAAAATAAAATTAATCAAGCTGAATACGAAATAAAATGGAAGTATCAAAGGCCTCAATTACTATTGAGCACAGGGTTTGAAAAAACCTCTTTTAAAACGTCACTACTATATCTTGTTAAAACTGAATTTTTACATAAATTCAAACCCTATGTATATAGGTGCAAACGAGGTATAGCACTACTTCCAAATAATAGCACATTGACCCCCCCTTCCCCCCCCCCCACACACACATTCATATAATAGTTTCTTGAAAAGTGGCGGTCACCGTGGCAACACGGATGTCGGGGGGTGCCTAACACCTTCCCTCCGCATAAGCAAGTCCCCGGACCCTAAATGAATCTCGGTTTTACAGACCCGTTTAGCAGTGTTACATCACTGGGTCAATGTGCAAACCTTTTCTCGGTTGTGTTGGTACAACCAGTTAAAAAATCAACTGACGACTCTTACAATCCAATCGTCGACATTACACATGTCGGACCTTTTTTACTTATTTTTTTCAAACAAATCTCACCTAAAATGAGAACACAAAAGAACAGGTAACGAAAAGAGACAAATAAAAATTCCGACGTCGACAACCTTTTAAAATCTCATTTTTTACAAGTAACAAATGGTGAACAATAAAGTGGTTTATGCCTTGCTTTACTATTAATCATTCTAATATTATTATTAATCCTATTTTCCACATTTTTAATAGGATTATACCCAATCCATTGTTTATCAAGACTGGACCTTTGTGCCCTTAACATAACATTTAGGTTCTCTTCTCCTTGCACAAATTTAGCAAGATCATTTTTTAAAGATGTTATTTTTGCATTTGTTACATTATCATCATTTTTCCGTCATTAAAAGCATCTATGCATGCATTTCTCATTTTCAATTTTTCTTTTAAAATTTGATTTTCATTTTTAAGATATTCATTTTCTTTTCTTTCTTCAATAAGTGACTCAACTTCATTCATTAGCTCATTTAAGCAGTTCTTAAAATAAGCAGTTTTCTTTTTAAGCTTTTGATTTTCATTTTGTAAAGCAAGATAATCAGATGTAGATATTTCAAAATTTTCATAAAAAATCGTTATCTCAAATTGATCATCGTCTTCTAGTCCCATGAAACATAATTGGCCATTTTCTTCATCTTGTTCTGTTTTGGACTTGCTCATTGGAGTTGAGCTACCTTTTTGATTCTTCCTTTGTTTCTTTCTTTGAAGTAGTCTCTCGAGTTTTCTTGAGAGCATTTCAATTTCTTCATCAAAATCTTCATCATTATCTTTTGTGTAGCTTTCAGCTTGTAGAGCTAAGGTCTTCTTCTTAGGTGCCTCATCTTCTTCATCGTACAATTTTAGTTGGTTTTCAAACTCTTCAAGCTCTCTTAATAAAGTAAGAGTTTCCATCGTGCTGATTGTGATTAAGTCTTGAAGTGTAGTAACCTTTGGTGCGCATCGCTTTGGCATGACTCTGAGAAGCTTTCGGTTGATTTGCTTTTGATCAATCTGTCGTCCGACCATGCTTAGAGAATTCATTAGAGTGAGGAATCTAGCCTGGGCATCTCTAATTGATTAATTTTCTCTAATTTAAATAGTTCATATTCGTGCATTAGCATGCTCAGCTTGACCTCCTTCACTTTAGTAGTACCTTCGTGGCTCAAGATGACTGTGTCCCAAATTTCCTTAGCCATAGTACAAGAAGAGACCTAATCTATCTCCGACTGAATCATACCACATAGAAGTGTATTCATAGCCTTGGAATCATAAGATACCATATATGACATTTAAGTCCATTTCCATGAGATTCTTTGGCTTGCCATCATCATGTCACAAAATGGCTGGTCCATTTTCAACTACCCACCATTGACATGGGTCAGGGTTCAGATAGATCTTTAGTCTGAACTTCCAAAAGTAAAAGTTCTCGCTTCTAAGCAACAGCGGTGGTCTACTTGTGGACTGACCTTCTTGAAAGTTTAGGTATACCATAGGATCTTCCCCTACGACCTGCAACGATCAATATTAGTAGAGCCAAGCTCTAATACCAAATGTAATTCTATGTATGTGCATACCTAGAGGGGGGGTGAATAGGTGTTTAAGCTAAAAGTGATAAACGATGAAATCTTTTTGAAATTTTTCGCAACAGGTTTAAATCAGACAGCTATGCCTGTCTGCTTTAGTGTCTACTTTAGCTTATGTTCTTCGTTTATTATTATCAGACAGCTAGACCTGTCTGCTTTAGTGTATGTATTGTATAACTTCAAGCAGCGTGATGAACAAAAATGTGCAGAACGTGAATGACAGTTAAAGAGATAAACAGAAGTAAAAATCATACCAAGATTTTTATGTGGTTCAACCCCTATCCTCTAATCTATTGGCCTAATCCATGTCTAATCCCAACTAGGATTGAAGTCTCTTTTTATTATGATTTAAACCTCAATACAAAAAATAACTCCCTGTTACAAAGACGCTTCAATTCTGATGTCGGACACCAATGCCCCCTTTGCACCTCTACAACTTGTACACCTCTACACCTGTTCTCACCTCTGAGACCTTTGAAGCTTCCTTTGAACAGGCCCAATAAAATCTAGAAACTCTAGACCACCAAAGCTAACAGTTGCTTGTTTTTAAGATTACAATAATGGTGATTCCAATGGAATATCAATTTTCTAGCCTAAGAATAATAGGACATTGATTGCTTGAAAGACTATTAAAAAGCTATAAGAATTAAGAAGAATGAATTGTTGCTTTCCAATCGTTGGTTCCCTCATAACCGAGCATGATGAAGCTTTATATAAGATGAAGGCCAACGACTATGAAATAATTGTCAGCAAGAAATCAGATGATTTAAATCTCATAATTAAAGCTACTAATATTGACCAACAGATATAAACAGAAGCTAGGATAGGAAACACATATCACAGTTGGTATACCCCATGATTTTAGCAATTAAAGAGACCAGCAGATTTGGTAAATCAAGGATATAATAAGAGTCCAATGGATATAAAAAAAGTTGCCATACAAGATTAGTCCAGTTGGATCACATAATTCTAACAAACTGATTTATCCAAGATCTATAAGAGGAGTAATATATTCAATAGCACAAATGATTAGTCCAATTGGAAATACATGATTCCAACAAACTGATTTATCCAAGATATATATTTTCCTTGATAACTATAAAGAATCCCACAATATCAAGAGTCATAAATATAAATATATATCCAAACTTGATTAAAGGAGATTGATAGGATTTGTTAAAGATCTGTTAATGCTCGTTTCCTTAATAGATGGACATTTTAAAACCAAACATATTTCTTAGAATACCAACCTTCCTTAATAAACTCTAATTCAAATTTGAAATGATTTTAAACCATTCCAACTTACCATCTGAAGGAAATCAGCAACAAGTATTCATGCAAATATAATCTGTAATATAAATAACCATAACTCATGTATATTATAATATTATAAACTATTTATAAACCATAATCTATGCATATTTAATAATATTATAACAAACCATAAACTATGCACACGTCTCATATACTTAAATTATTCATCATTCAAAACATCATAAAATCAAAAACTAATAGCCACTATCATACAAATTTTCAGCATGCTTGTGTACTGAAAAAAGTCACAAAAATTAGTTAAGGAATGGGTAAATGCTTGAGACATGGGAAGACTTTGCTCTCTATTTTCGTAATAATGGTAGTTTATCCACGTTAGCTCTCAAGCTTTCCTGTTTTTTTTTTCATAAACCATAATCTCCATTATTGCATATTAATTTATCTTGGCTTTATCTCTTGACTGATTTCTAGTGTTAAGGGTTGTATTGTATGGTACCAGTTGCTGCAAATACATATTCATATATTTGGTTGGTCATGTTTATAACCTGACTTTCATGGTTTTTTCAGGATATATTGAACTGAAGAACATAGGATCTTGTAATGTCTTTTCGTAAAAAATGGAGTCATGAAAATAATGAGGTATACACCTTGTAAATTCCCTCTAAATCAATTGACTTAATAAATTTTTTTTGGAATGTGTTAGATGTATTTAAGTCTGATGCAATGTTCTGGATTGTGATTAGGGCGTATGTCTGCTGATAAGTTTGATGAGTCATTAGTCTTAGGATGTTGGTCACTTGTCCATCGTCATGTGCCATCAGGCATAGGGCTATGAGTTGAACGATGAATGCCCGATACGTGGCGGCTCATTGTTTACAGGAAAATTTGATGGCCTTTCTTCATCTTCTCATGTAGAGTCCTCCAAACTATTATTCTTCCATTGAACAAATATTTGAGCAATTACTGGTGCCTTTCTTCTATTAACATGTCATTCCATAGTCTAATTCAACTTGTATAACATTTATTTTGTTATAATTGATAGTCTTGCTATGTTATTTTCAGTATTCTTTTGCTCAACTAAGTAAATTTTATTAAAGAAAGAACAATTACTCTTCAAACTTACATTGCAATTTTGTAAGATTATCAGTTAATATCTCCACCATACTCCTATCCATATACCCCTCGCAATTTCTTCATCAAAATTTTCATCATTGCCTTTTATGTAGGTTTTAGCTTGTAGAGCCAAGGTCTTCTTCTTAGGTGCCTCATCTTCTTCATTGTACAATTTTAGTTGGTTTTCAAACTCTTCAAGCTCTCCAAATAAAGTAAGAGTTTCTATCGTGCTGATTGTGATTAAGTCTTGAAGTGTAGTAACCTTTGGTGCGAATCGCTTTGGCATGACTCTAAGAAGCTTTCGGTTGATTTCCTTTTGATCAATCTGTCGTTCGAGCATACTTAGTGAATTCATTAGAGTGAGGAATCTTGCCTGGGCATCTCTAATTGATTCATTTTTCTCTAATTTGAATAGTTCATATTCGTGCATTAGCATGCTCAGCTTGATCTCCTTCACTTTAGTAGTACCTTCGTGGCTCAAGATGACCGTGTCCCAAATTTCCTTAGTCGTAGTACAAAAAGAGACCTAATCTATCTCCGACTGAACCATACCACTTAGAAGTGTATTCATGGCCTTGGAATCATAAGATACTATATACGATTCATTTGAGTCCATTTCCATGAGATTCTTTGGCTCTCCATCATCATGTCGCAGAATGACTGGTCCATTTTCAACTACCCACCATTCCCATGGGTCAGGGTTCAGATAGATCTCCATTCTGAACTTCCAAAAGTTGAAGTTCTCGCTTCCGGGTAACAACGGTGGCCTACTTGTGGACTGACCTTCTTGAAAGTTTAGGTGTGCCATAGGATCTTCCCCTACGACCTGCAATGATCAATATTAGTAGAGTCAAGCTCTGATACCAAATTTAATTCTATTTATGTGCACACCTAAAGAGGGGTGAATAGGTGTTTAAGCTAAAAGTGATAAACAGTGAAATCTTTTTGAAATTTTCCGTAACAGGTTTAAATCAGATAGCTACGCCTATCTGCTTTAGTGTCTGCTTTAGCTTATGTTCTTCGTTTAATATTATCAGACAGCTAGACATGTCTGCTTTAGAGTTTGGATAGTATAACTTCAAGCAGCGTGGTGAACAAAAATGTGCAGAACGTGAATGACAGTTAAAGAGATAAACAGAAGTAAAAATCACACCAAGATTTTTACGTGGTTCAGCCCCTATCCTCTAATCTAGTGGCCTAATCCACGTCCAATCCCAACTAGGATTGGAGACTCTTTTTATTATGATTTAAACCTTGATCAATACAAAAAATAACTCCCTGTTACAAAGACGTTTTAATTTTGATGTTGGACAACAATGCCTTCTTTGCACCTCTTCAACTTGTACACCTCTGTACATGTTCTTACCTCTGAGACCTTTGAAGCTTCCTTTGAACAGACCCACTAAACTCTAAAAACTCTAGACCACCAAAACTAACAGTTGCTTATTTTTTAGATTACAATAATGATGTTTCCAATGGAATATCAATTTTCTAGCCTAAGAATAACATGACACTATTTGCTAGAAAGACTATTAGAAAGCGATAAGAATTAAGAAGAATGAATTGCTGCTTTTCGATCGTTGGGTTCCTCATAACCGAGCATGATGAAGCTTTATATAAGATGAAGGCTAACGACTATAAAATAATTGTTAACAAGAAATCAGATTATTTAAATCCCATAATTTAAGCTACTAATATTGACCAACGGATATAAACAGAAGCTAGAATAGGAAACACATATCACAGTTGGTATAACTCATGATTTTAACAATTAAAGAGACCAGCAGATTTGGTAAATCAAGGATATAATAAGAGTCCAATGGATATAAAATAAGTTGGCATACAAGATTAGTCCAGTTGGATCACATAATTCTAACAAAGTGATTTATCCAAGATCTATAACGGGAATAATATATTCAATAGCAGAAATGTTTGTCCAGTTAGAAATGCATGATTCCAACAAACTGATTTATCCAAGATATATATACTACTTGACAACTATAAAGAATCCAACAATATCAGGAGTCATAAATATAAATCTATATCCAAACTTGATTAAAGGAGATTGATAGGATTTGTTAAAGATCTGTTAATACTCGTTTCCTTAATAGATGGACATTTTAAAACTAAACAGATTTCTTAGAATACCAACCTTCCTTAATAAACTCTAATTCAAATTTGAAATGATTTTAAACCATTCCAACTTACCAACTGAAGGAAATCAGCAACAAGTGCTCATGCAAATATAAGTTGTAATATAAATAACCATAACTCATGCATATTATAATATTATAAACCATAATCTATGCATATTTAATAATATTATAACAAACCATAAACCATGCACACGTCTAATATACTTAAATTAGTCATCATTCAAAACATCATAAAATTAAAAACTAACAGCCACTATCATACAAATTTTTAGCATGGTTGTGTATTGAAAGAAGTCACAGAAATTAGCTAAGGAATGGGAAGATGCTTGAGACATAGGAAGACTTTGCTCTCTATTTTCGTAATAATGGTAGTTTATCCACGTTAGCTCTCAAGCTTTCTTATTTTTTTTCATAAACTATAATCTCCATTATTGCATATTAATTTATCTTGGCTTTATCTCTTGACTGATTTCTAGTGTTAAGGGTTGTGTATGGTACTAGTTGCTGCAAATACATATTCATTTATTTGGTTGGTCATCTTTATGACCTGACTTTCATGGTTTTTTCAGGATATATTGAACTGAAGAACATAGGATCCTGTAATGTCTTTTCGTCAAAAATGGAGTCATAAAAATAATGAGGTATACACCTGGTAAATTCCCTCTGAATCAATTGCCTGAATAAATTTATTCGGAATGTGTTAGATGTATTTAAGTATGATGCAATGTTCTGGATTGTGATTAGGGCGCCTGTCTGCTGATAACTTTGATGAATCATTAGTCTTAGGCTGTTGGTCATTTGTCCTTCGTCATGTGCCATTAGGCATAGGGCTATGGGTCGAACGACGAATGCCCAACACGTGGCGGCTTATTGTTTACAGGAAAATTTACTAGCATGTCTTCATCTTCTCATTTAGAGTCCTCCAAACTATTATTCTTCCATTGAACAAATATTTGAGCAATTGTTGGCACCTTTCTTCTGTTAACATGGCATTCCATAGTCTAATTCAACTTTTATAACATTTATTCTGTTATAATTGACAGTCTTGCTATGTTATTTTCAGTATTCTTTTGCTCAACTAAGTAAATTTTAATAAAGAAAGAACAATTACTCTTCAAACTTACATTACAATTTTGCAAGATTATCAGTTAATATCTCCACCAAACTCCTATCCACATACCCCTTGCAATATCTCCTTTTTCTAGATTCTTTTCAAAAGCAAGGGAATCACTTGCTCCATTAATTTAAAAAATTAAGAAAAGAAAAAAAAGAGACTCTAAATAATCTGATCGATACTTAATTTTGTCATACATGAATGGCTATAATAGGGCTTGATACTATGTGGTTAGTCTGATTAATCCATTCGAGATAACCATAGTTTCTAGTTGGAGCATCTTTATCGACTTCTACACTCAGAATAAAACTCCTCCTCTGATATTTGCTAGTGAATTCTAGAGTGTTAGGTTCTACGCTAATCCTCATTCTTCCTACTTGAACCTCTAGGATTGCCCTGCTATATAGTTTTATCATCTCCTACAGTTGTTGCAATCCTGCTAAAGTTCTTTCCTACATGAGAACTTGCTCTGCTATGCCCCCAAAATAGGTCCACACGACCCATTCTGAGTCGCCAGATATCACACTATAAAAATCAAATATAAACTCCATTTATACAACCGTTGAACTGTCGTGCAGAGTACGACAACAGATAAGATGTGAGTTTTAATACAAATATATATAACTCTCATGGTGCCTTGACCACAAGACCTTACAATGGTACCTTACATAAAGGTACAGTCAATAATTATTTTAGAAATTAAAATCTTTAGAAAATACTCAAGGAAACCTTCGTACATGGAGGCTATGCGTCTAGGTTATGATAGATATCATATGTCCACAGAATTATCCTTGGTTGACCCAAAAGTCCCCAAAGAAAAATCAGAAGATTACTATCATCTTCTTTCCAATGGTGAGTCTTCTCTTGACATAGAATTATCTCTGTTGTCTCCAAGTAAAAATTATATTTCAAATAAACTCCAAGATCATTTAGGTAGTGCTCGTAGATATACTCAGCAAGTGGATGTGCACAACCCTGTCTTATGATAACACGAGGTTGTATGTCATTAGAGATCTTGTATGATAGTGGCAAAACACCCTTTCAAAGTTGGGTTCACCTCACCTATTTAGGGAGAACCTTAACAGCTATAAACCACCGTTCTATTCTCCTGTTATCCCCGCTCGACCCGACAACACTCTTATTACCTTAGAATAAAACTGGATACTAGAATAGAGAGGTAGCAGACTTCTCTTCTTCTTTCTCTCTATAATTTCTCTCTATAATAATTGCTCTAAAGTTTTAGTGAATTGGTGAGAAATGAAGGAAGAATGAGATTCTATTTATCAGAAAATATAGTTTTAATAATTGCACATTTTGGGGCTCAAAATATTACAGTATAATACCTCCCTCTTTTTCTTTATTTTTAATTTAGTCCTACAAGTATTATCAAACTTGCACCACCTCCCCTAATAGTATATAAATCATGTGAATTAATAGTTCATTCATGTGACTCAATAGTATAATCATGTAAAAAAACTAATTACAGTATAGTACTTTTAACTATACCTCCATTTTTAATTTAGTCACGCAAGTATTATCAATCTTGCACCAACTCTCCTAATAGTAAATTATGTGAATCAATAGTACACACATGTGAACACATAGTTATAAGCATGTGAATTAATAGCAATTAATTGCTCATTTATCCGGTTAATTATCCGATTGGTCAATATAACCTTCAGACATCAATTATTATCGAAATAAATGTCGATTTCCACTAACACTAATAATCCCAACACAATGGAACTATCAATTTTATCTTTAATCAACACGAACTTATTCATCATTAATATTATAACTCACAATATTTAACAACCAGGTCGTTCTCAGGAAAGAGGAGGCTTTCCGATAAGGATTTCTCCTTATTGGCACGCAATTAGATTATCTAACCTCTCCTTGACAGAACTTCTAGACATTGTCAATATTGTAAATAATAATATGAATAACTTTGTCGTCTCAATTATTGATTTAATAATATAACATATTATGCAAATGATACTGTGACAATAATTGAATCAATAATATGAGAGATATGATGCAGCAATTACTGTAGTAATAATTGAGTATAACTTAGTGACTTCTTACTTAAGCATCAATAATCAATACCGTGTGCTACTATGCAACCATGCGTATTACTGTACTTTTACTACCGGGTAGTTCAACAGTTTAACGGTAACACTTTCGCCGTTATTTTTATAAAAAGATAATTCTGTCGTTTTCTAACTACGACAATACTTCTGTTGTGGGGTCCACCACTGATTGTGTCGTTGTACGAATATTCCCCGACCAAACGAATATTTTATAACAACTTGCATACTTTGTAAAATTTTCACATATCACCCTTAACTTTAACCCTTTCTTAATTTAACCATTTACTAAATAAAATAACAATTATAAGAAAATTGAATACTTTCATTTCATAATTTTGGGATCTCACATGCTCCATGAGGAAATATGGCAACAAATGAGGGGTAATTGAGGTTTGTGTGCTTTCGGTTGCAACTCAAGTTATTTTTCCTAAGGACAGAACTCATTTGCCTTTTATTATAGTTGAGACCACACAAGAACTCAATGTAATCTTGGGAATCCATGTCGTATATCAATCCAGGATCTATTTCTTTGTTCGGATTGACAGGACCTGCCCCAAAATTAAGAGGAGTGGCAAAAAGTCATGTCCCTTGGTCTTTAAGAATTGCGTGTGAATTGTCTGTGGTAGTTGCGATGGTTATTAAAGCTGATCGGATGGCTGCAGGACTCCAGTCATGTTGAACTGCTTTCAACAGTGTTGTTACTCCTGCAACAGAGAGGGGGATTTCCGTCATCTGTGCTGCTGGAAATTTTGGACCAGATACTTACTCAATAGTCAATGGAGCACCATGGATTACAATAGTAGGAGCTGGCACTATTGATCGGGAATTTGTGGCAACGCTGCAACTGGAAAATAGGGAAACTGTGGAAGGAATATCGTACTTTCCAAAGAGCATTTACATCACCAATTCACCTCTGTATTATAGGAAAAGCAATGTAAACAAACCAACATGCTGAGGTTCAGCGCTAGATCCAAAAGAGGTTGGTTGAAGAGTGGTCCTATCTGATACTAGCACCACTCTTGATATTGACAAGCAGATTAATGAAATTGTCAGGGCAGGTACATATGTCGGAATATTATTGACGAACACATCGGCAACTTTAGAAGTAGATGCTGACTCATCCATATTCTCATCCATTCCCTATATGCTTCTGCAGATCAACACAAAACCTGCACAAGAAATTGTCAAGGCAAAAGAGGTTGCTGGAAAACCTGCACAAAACCTGCATGGAGGTTACAATAGCCCTGTAAAACGGCCCAAAAGTATATCATATATATTTCAATGTATATCATATATCTTTTAATCCACAGCTTTAGCGACTAAGGTTACAATACCCCTGTAAGACGGCCCAAAAGTTCGTTAATGTCAATGATACACACCCTACTATGGTATCTATAAAAATGCACGCTCCTCGAAGGGCATCTAAAAGGTGTGCGCCTTAGTAGGTCCTATATTAGCTCCGAAACTAAACGTAATCAATAATGGGTTCTATACATAGTTAGACTGAGGATTTCAAAATCTTTTCTCAATATTATCGATATTCTAAACGATATTATTTCACAGTTCAAAATCATATAAACTAAATTCCCAATTCAAAAAAAATACTTGATCCGAAGTTTTGAATAAACGAACATAACATTTTAATTTAAATGGAAGCCTTAATTATTTTGATTGAGTGCAGGTTTTGTGCCGATCCTAGTTAGCACAAACCTCATGCTCTTCACCATTGGTTTACTTGCAGCTTTTGCATACTCTCTCATTGTAGTCCCCCCAGAACTAATCGGCAGAAGCATGGAGGGAATGTATGAGAATATGGATGAGTCAGCATTTGCTTCTAAAGTTGTCAATGTGTCCGTCAGTAATATTCCAGCATATGCACCTGCTTTGACAATTTCATCGATCTGCTGGTCAATATCAAGAGTAGTGCTAGTATCACATAGGACCACCTTTCCAGCAACCTCTTTTGGATCTAGCGCTGAACCTCTGCATATTGATTTGTTTACATTGCTTTTCCCATAATATAGAGGTGAATTGGTGATGTAAATGCTCTCTGGAAAGTATAATATTCCTTCCGCAGTTTCCCCATTTCCCAGTTGCAGCGTTGCCACAAATTCCCGATCAATAGTGCCAGCTCCTACTGTTGTAATCCATGGTGCTCCATTGACTATTGAGTAAGCATATATCTGGTCCAAAATTTCCAGCAGCACAGATGACGGAAATCACCCTCTCTGTCGCTGAAAGTGCTGCAATGGCTATGACATCCTTGAAATAAGGTGCCCGCCCAAGGCCCAAAGACAAGGACAAGATATCTTCCCCGTCCACAATTGATTGGTCCATGGCAGCAGTAAGTCGCTCGCAGCAATGTTGCGAAGTGTGTCTGCCCAGCCAACCTTGTACATGGCAATACGTGCTCTTGGTGCCACCCCTTTGGCTGTCCCACTGGCGTAACCAAAATGACTCGCACCGTGTCCATAATTACCTGCAGCTATAGATGATGTGTGAGTTCCATGTCCAGAGAAATCTCGTGCTGATTTGAAGTCACAAGTGCTTTGCAAAGTGTGTCTGATTGAAGATCGAGCTCCAATCTGCTTTCTGTTGCAGAGAGAATGGGTAAAAGTTGTACCATTCTCAAACGCCCCTTTCCATCTCACTGGAACCGGTGACATCCCCTTGTCCCAAAAGCTCTCACTTTCTGGCCATATTCCTGTGTCGACTAACCTTATGATCACGTTTTTTCCGTAAGATGTAGTAGGCCATATGCCAGCGGTATGACTTAGGCCAAGAAGCTTAGTCGAGTGGGTTGTGAAGAGCTTCTCGAAGGACTCTTCATATGTCGCCAAATGAGAAGGGAGCTTCTCCAGCTGAGATAATTGAGACGGCATGAGCCGTGCACTAAACCAATGCATGGCATGGCTGTATGAGTAGACCAACTTCTCTTTGTCATCGGAGCGATATGGTAGCAACGACTGTAGGATGTTTTGGTGCCATAACTATTCAGTTGTAAAAATTTCTGGTTTGTGGGAATGGTCCATGTGTCTAATCGATGTAAGTTTCATATTCTTCAAGTTTGGACGACACTTTGTTGAGCCCAGGTAACAAGAACAACACTAGGTAGAAAATTATTGTGCGGCGTAAAGAGTTTCCTATCTCGTTGAAATGGATTTGTTTAGCCATGGTAGCTATAGCAATGAAATGAAGTGGGAATGTGGGATAGTTTTTTCAACTTGCAGATTTATCCTACTTATATAGTGGAGTCAAGAGTGTGAGCACATTGGAATCCAATATATGTGTATATATAAATATATATATTTTGACTGCTAACAGTTTTTTATTTGATTTTCCTCTCAATAAGTTTGTCATTTAATGACCTTAAATATGAAACCGATCCTAAATTTGGTATTGTTCTGTGTTCTAGGTATTCTGACCATGCTAAATTTATTTTGCTACACCATACAAGTCTATTATATTATAGTGACTAATGGTTTTCACTCTCCCTTTTTTGATATCATATCAATAACATCATAATGTTTATTTTATAATATATTTTAGATTTATAATATCGAGTTTAATCTTTTATATTCAATTTGACATACTTTTAAATTTAAAATTAATATTATATGATATTATTACATTTTAGTTAATACTACTATGACTATTAATAAAAACTTATCTAAAAATTAATACTCATTCCAAGATGTATTAATTATTTTTAAGAATACCAAACTTATATTGAATTAATTTTGATTTTTTAAAAAGCTAATTCTATATATTATATATTTAAATTAATATAAATTAATTTAATTTTAGGCATTACAATTACGTAAAGACCAATAGAGTCATGGGAGTTGTAGGACATCAATTTTTTGTCTTTTACAATTTTTTCTGGTTACTTGGTGGTGGTAAAAGAGTTGTAAACTATTTAAAACTTACTATTACTATCTAGTTATATAAAATTAAATAAATTACATCAATTTTGAGTTTTTAAAGGCCATACTGACTGTTAAAATTTTAACTTGACTTTATATTTGGGACAAGTTAAGGGAGAGTATAAAGTAGGCCTCCACATGAGTTGGATAAGGGGTGAGCTTAAGATCCGGACTCATATATATATATATATATATATATATATATATATATATATATATATATATATATATATATATCCAGTGATATTTATGTATATATATGTATATATTCAGTGATATTTATTACTATTTGTGGGGACCATTTAGGATTTATGCTCATGATTTTGACTGCTAACAAATTTTTATTTGATTTATCTGACCATTTATCTGCATAATTCTACAACTAACATCCACTATAATGACCTTAATTATGAAATCGAATTAAATAAATAGGAATGGGTACATCATAGGTAGTACATTAGGAGGCATTATGGCATATCTAAATTTGGTATTTAATTTCTTTGTTTTAAGTATCCTGACCATGCTAAATTTATTTTGCTATAGAATACAAGTCTGCAACAAGTCTACATATTTTAATGGTAAGCATATATTATAGTGACTATATATATATATATATATATATATATATATATATATATATATAGAGAGAGAGAGAGAGAGAGAGAGCATGGATCTTAAGCTCACCCTTATTGAGCTCACCCCGAGCTCACCATGCCTTTTTTTTTTTTGAAAAAAAAAACATAACTAATTAGAATACTATTAACATGTTTTTTTCTTAAATAAAGAGGAACACTATTTTTACATGTAATTTTAATATTTCCACGTGGTCTTCTCTTACGAGAGAGTAGGGTAAGTCCCACCTTTATGTGAGAAGAAATGTGAATATATCATAATTATATGTGAAAATATCATTTCCCCTATAAATTTGTATATTTTTGTGGACATTTTTTTCTTTGTAGTACAAAATTTTCTTGATTGGAATAATATTGGTGTTGGTGGGCACTGGGCAGGGCCATCACTTCCTAAAATAGGATTACAATTGATATCTTTTTGCATTGTTATTTTTATCAGCATATACTACATTTGGATCAATTAATTAGGTATGTCACAGTGATATTTTTCTCAGCATACTATTTTTGCATCAATTAATTAGGTACCTGCCTTGGTAAACATATTACAAGTATGGACATCATGTAGAGACAATAGAAATGTAAAATAATAATAAAATAAAAGTAATAAATTTTTTAAATATATATACAAGTTTGTAATAAAAATTTCACATCAGGAGGCCAACATCGGAGCAAATAAATAACCAAGGTCCCCAACAGTTTTAAAGTTCATTTACATTAAAAATAATTTTAAAATATTAAATATAATAAAAAGATTCATCATAAACTAAGTCTATTTAAATAAATGTGTTAACAATATGGTATAATAACATCAGCTTGGCTTATAGCTCCAACTTTGTTTAATTTTATATGTTAAAGTATTGAAGACCTGAAATTTAAATAGGTTTAATAAATACTTTTACTAGCAATAAACTCAACCCGAACCTCGAGCCTTATATTTGATACATGGGCATCAAATGCTAGGCCCAATCTGAATCTAAGAAATTTTATATGGGTTCACCACTAACGCCCACAACCAGCCCAAATTGCACCTTGGTTGACCACGACGACCCAGCAAGTTAAACAGTTATCACATAACACATAATTCACATTTCAACATACCTTACATTATATACATACTTATATTTTATACATGCTTTGTAATATTCATGCTTTGCATTTCTCAATTTAAATAGTTCACATTGAACAATCAACTTAAAACACCAACTGAATATTAACAGTTATTATCACATTATTGCACAGAATACACAAAAAAACATATTCACATGAATATCACATAATACTAATAATTCGCATGTAACACATATCAACATGCAAGATCTGAAAAACTTACATCGGTTTGCGTTTATCACCATACGTTCATCAATAGTTCATTGCGTAACTTCTTTCATTGCTTAGCTACATTCGTTCATTTTCACGTACTCGAAGCGATAATATCTCATATTGCACCCCTATATAACACAAAGAATACATTCACAATGCTTCAATCTTATTAGACCATTGATATTTATGTATACATGTATATATATCCAGTGATATTTATTACTATTTGTGGGGACCCTTTAGGATTTATATATTTATGTATATATGTATGTGTTAACAATATGTATGTATATCCAGTGATATATATGTATATATGTATATATATCCAATGATATTTATTACTATTTGTGGGGACCCTTTAGGATTTATGCTCATGATTTTGACTGCTAACAAATTTTTATTTGATTTTCTGCATAATTCTACAACTAACATCCACTTTAATGACCTTAATTATGAAATCAAATTAAATAAATAGGAATGGGTACATCATAGGTAGTAAATTAGGAGGCATTATGGCATATCTAAATTTGGTATTTAAATTCTCTGTTTTAAGTATCCTGACCATGCTAAATTTATTTTGCTACAGAATACAAGTCTGCAACAAGTCTACATATTTTAATGGTAAACATATATTATAGTGACTGATGGTTTCCCTTATATATATACTAATAATTGTCCGTGTCTCAAGACACGACGTAACGAAAAATTAAATTAAAATTCGAAAAATACTACATTACCTAAAGACTTTTTGTAACTTAAAATAACTTACAATCACACATAACAATTAACATAATTCATCACACCATCACAATAATTAATTTTTCTTTAAAAATAGATATCCAGAAAAATTTAAACATGTCTACAAAACTTAAAAATCATCAATAACAATTTTCATAATTCACAACACCACCACAATAACAATTATTATTATTATTATTATTATTATTATTATTATTATTATTATTGTTGTTGTTGTTGTTGTTGTTGTTGTTGTTGTTGTTGTTGTTGTTGTTATTATTGTTGTTATTATTATTGTTATTATTATTATTGATATTATTATTATTATTATTATTATTATTATTATTATTATTACTATCATTATAATTATTACTATTACTATTCCGTTTGTTAAGGTTTTGTGGAGGAATCATTCAGAGCGAGAAGCTATTTGAGAGATGGAGGAATCTATTCGAGTGGAGTATCCGCATATTTTTGATAATTAGGTACTTTCCATTCTTTTAATTCTGGGAACGGAATTTTTTTAAGGGGTAGTGATGTAATACCCGGTAAAACAAATAAATAGTGAAAAATAATTATTTTGTTTTAAATTATATTAATTGTACTTTGTCTTTCATTTAGGTCAAACTAGTCATTTACTTTTGGGCTAATAAGTATTAATAAATGATGAATAAATTAAGTTGATAAAATTTGGGCCTTAAAACTAATTTGATTTAATTTATATGTGGGTAAAAATTCTAATATATTTTATTTAAATTAGGGGAGTTCATCAGTTATATAAATAATAAGTAATACCTAACTACTACACTATATCTGATACGAATTGGAGAGTGGAGCAAGAAGAAAAAAAATACGGATGCGGACAAAAATCTGAATAGGAGGTGCTCGGGACTTCCAAACAGGGGAATAAAGGTATGACTGCAGCTTGAGATTTATTGTAAACCATTATATATATATATATACTGCAGTGCATCATAAGTAATAATATGAGTGATCTGTTAGTTTAAAAGTTTAAAAATGTGTATAATAATACGAGCTTTATGAAAAGTAAATTTGTAATTGGTAATTTAATACATAGTTTATTAATTTATTTTGTTAATTTGTGTAAATAGTTCAAACTATGGGAAATATTAAGTAGTTACATTTGGAATATAATTTTGGGTATTACATTACTTATTCCAGGTACGGATTTCGTACTCTTTCAGCGATACTCTTGTTAAATTTGATTTGTTCGTTTTGTTCCTTGTTTCAAGTTTCGATATTATTTCACATAATTTTTTCTTGTGAAATTCATATAAAAGTTTCATTTTGGAGTTGATACTTAGGACTCGTAATTTGTACTCTTTGAACCTAATGTTTAGTATTTATTTTTGATAATTGTAGAGCGGTATATGTTGTTACTTTCTTTTTGAGACATTGTGATTATGATCGATTTGGTTCAACGTGTACATATAGAACCATTTCGTTGGTATTATGTCGCATGTGTTGTGACATGGTATTTTTGTTAGAATATACTCTAAGGTATACCTGAGCTATAACCACTTACAGGGGTACCACAGGCATGTCCTCTTGGCACCGAGGCATGACACCATCCGTGGCCGTGTGATCAGTCCACGTCGTCTCTGTTTTGTGCTCCGGTGGGAGTTGGCCATTTGGTGTTTTGTTGTGGGAGGCGTATGGGTCGACCCTAGTTTTATGTTCTGTTCTGCGGAGTGGAGATGTTTGTACCAAACATGCCTTTCGATTTTGCATGCATCTGGATTGCGCAGTCCAATGTGTGATTGCATGTGTGACATTATTTTGATTGCCTATGCGGCATTATTTGACTTGTATGTGTGACAAGGTATATTACTATTTGTTTTGAGCTCGGTATAAAATAACACCCAACCATTTGATTCAGCCTACCATTTCGTTGTGTTAGTTTTGTTCGTTACAGTTCAGTTCATTTAATTGTGTTAGTTATTTCATTTCATTATTCATGTACTCTATATCCGTACTGGGTATTTGGCTCATTCTGTGTTTTTATTTTGACAAGTAATCAGGGGGATCAAGGGCAAGTGTGACGAGAGCTTCCTTTTATCCAAATGGTTTAGATATTTTGTTTAGGTTGTGATCCAATGGTTTATTTGGAATTGTAATAAATACTTTAGATTATAGTTTTAGCCAGTTTAATATTTATTATGGTTTAACTTGTGGTATTTATCAGATTTTTGAACTATTCTTTTGTGACTTGGAGCCTTGTTATAATTTCATCAGTGTTGTTGTGTTTTGAGTAACCTCTCTTTCTATTTCAAAAAGGGGGTGTTACAGTGCCAGCCGCCAGGACCAAATAGTTTCTCTGTAGTTTTCTTCAAACATTGTTTGAGTGTGGTTTTGGGAAAATGTTTTGGAATTCTTCTTAATTCTTTCAACTAGGGAGATTCGATAGCAGATGCAACCTTCCTTGCTCTTATTCCAAAGAAGGGTATAGTGTATAACATTGGGGAAATCAAGGCAACTTAATTTTTTGGGATCTAGTTGTTAATTTTGGGGAATTTTAGCTAGGAGCTTAGTGTATTTATTTATTTCATTTAATTATTATTATTATTATTATTATTATTATTATTATTATTATTATTATTGTTATTGTTATTGTTATTGTTATTGTTATTGTTATTGTTATTGTTATTGTTATTGTTATTATTGTTGTTGTTGTTGTTGTTATTATATTATTATTTTTATTATTTTTTTGGGTCTTTGTGTACTTCTGTAGTTGAGTTTAGTGACTTTGTTGGTTGTATGCTTCGAGGTTTTTGACTTCTCCTTGGCTTCAGTATACACCTTGGGTTCATCTCCCCTGGTGACTTGTTCATAAAAAGAAACTTTCAGTAAGAAAAGGGTGTATGATAGATTTGAATGTGGCTTCGAAGGAAATAATGCAAACGTTTGGCTTTTCGATATTTGGATTTGATTAATTATTCAATGCATAACTACTATTAAATACAGTGTTGTGTTAGATAGTGAAAAACTTGATGCCTTCTGTCCTAACAAAGAATTTAGTGGGTAAATTCCTTTTCTGTACTTGTTCAATATGTTTCCTGAAAGTCTATCCGTTCTTATGAATCTAGATCTGGAGGATAAATTATTAAGTTTGAGGCTAAAATGTTTCATGTCTTATATGCTTACCATTGGTGAATCCATATATTTGCGCGAAGCTTTACAAAAGATGATTCCATTTGATGGAAGTTTTCAATAAGTACATTGCTATGCTTCGGGACAAGTCCTAAATTTGAAAAACTCAGGACGTCTGTTTTGTTGGAACACCCCTTACGAGGTTCAACAAGAGGTTAAGCCTACCCTTAGACAAAGGATAGCAAATGTATTGGCTTCCCTCTAAGTGGGGAAGAGTCAAAGAAACAGGCTCTCAAGTGAATTATGGAGAGAATTCAAGAAAACTAAATGGATAGAGTCCTTTTCTAAGTGAATCACAAGAAGTGAATTAAGTTTCCTTTTCACTAGAAAAAAAAAGAGAGAAAAGGACTCACTAGAAAAGTTATGGAAAGAATTCTGGAAAACTAAGTGAAGTAGTTTCCTTCCTCTTTTTGTGGTGAGCTAAGCACTCAAATTCCCAGATTCTTGTGGAATAAGGAAAAGGAGAGAAAAAGACTCCCTAGAATAACTGGGGCGTTGCTTCTAAAGAAAAATTTAATGATAGTTTGTCTTTAATGATATAGAAAGATTCGAAATTACTTTATTAGCTAAGGAAACTTGGAGGGTAATTCGAATAAACTTTGGTTTCAAGTCCTGCAGGACTCTATTTCCCAAACTCTTCTTTCGTGAAGATAAAAGTGAGCTACTAGTAGTCTTTGTCTTGGAAGTCTTTTGATAGTCAGAGATGCCAATCAAAAACAAAACTAGGTGGTAAATAGTTTATGGTTGCTCATGTTAAAATTTGAGTTGAACAAGTGGATAACTCATCATAATAGACAATGAGATTAAAGAGTGGAAAAGTCCACTGATTTGTAAGTGTTTCCCCAAGAAGTGACTCAAGATAATTTAGTTAGCCCGTGCTCTTGGATTTTGACAGGAAGCTCCTTGAGTTTTGCCAAGGAAATGAAGTGGTCACTATGCAAGAGAGACTCGGTGTCTTAAGAACATTGGAAGCTGCTACTAGTGGGAGAATATGAAGAATGCTGCCTATTGATTGATGGTCCCCTATCTATACTGAAGAGGGTGTAGAGAAGCATGGTAAAAAGCAAGGTGAAGAGGGGGTTTTAAGTCAAGTGCTGCATAGTTGGAAGAATTCAACTATGAAGCCACTATAATTCTATGTATGTGCAAACCTAGAGGGGGGGGGGTGAATAGGTTTTTAAGCTAAAAGTGATAAACGGTAAAATCTTTTTGAAATTTTCTGCAACAGGCTTAAATCAGACAGCTACGCCTGTCTACTTTAGTGTCTACTTTAGCTTATGTTCTTCGTTTATTATTATCAGACAGCTAGACATGTCTGCTTTACTGTCTGGATAGTATAAAGCAGCATGATGAACAAAAATGTGCAGAACGTGAATGACAGTTAAAGAGATAAACAGAAGTAAAAATCACACCAAGATTTTTACGTGGTTCAGCCCCTATCCTCTAATCTAGTGGCCTAATCCATGTCCAATCCCAACTAGGATTGGACACTCTTTTTATTATGATTTAAACCTCAATACAAAAAATAACTCTCTGTTATAAAGACGCTTCAATTCTGATGTTGGACACCAATGCCCCCTTTGCACCTCTGTAACTTGAACACCTCTGCACCTATTCTTACATCTGAGACCTTTGAAGCTTCCTTTGAACAGACCCACTAAGCTCTATAAACTCTAGACCACCAAAGCTAACAGTTGCTTATTTTTTAGATTACAATAATGGTGATTCCAATGGGATATCAATTTTCTAGCCTAAGAATAACAACACACTAATTGCTAGAAAGACTATTAGAAAGCTATAAGAATTAAGAAGAATGAATTGCTGCTTTCCAATCGTTGGGTCCCTCATAACCGAGCATGATGAAGCTTTATATAATATGAAAAGGCCAACGTCTATGAAATAATTGTTAGCAAGAAATCAGATGATTTAAATCCCATAATTAAAACTATTAATATTGACCAACGTATATAAACAAAAGCTAGAATAGGAAACACATATCACAGTTGGAATTTTAACAATTAAAGAGACCAACAGATTTGGTAAATCAAGCATATAATAAGAGTCCAATGGATATAAAATAAGTTGTCATACAAGATTAGTCCAGTTGGATTAACAAACTGATTTATCCAAGATCTATATATAT
Organism: Panax notoginseng; assembly: GCA_016801055.1. NCBI lineage: Eukaryota > Viridiplantae > Streptophyta > Magnoliopsida > Apiales > Araliaceae > Panax > Panax notoginseng. The sequence continues at coordinate 225,047,857 of CM029012.1, read as the reverse complement.
ATATATATATATATATATATATATATATATATATATATATATATATATATATATATATATTCCTTGACAACTATAAAGAATCACACAATATCAAGAGTCATAAATATAAATCTATATCCAAACTTGATTAAAGGAGATTAATAGGATTTGTTAAAGATATGTTAATACCCGTTTCCTTAATAGATGAACATTATAAAACCAAACAAATTTCTTAGAATACCAACCTTCCTTAATAAACTCTAATTCAAGTTTGAAATGATTTAAAACCTTTCCACCTTACCAACTAAAGGAAATCAGCAACAAGTATTCATGCAAATATAAGTTGTAATATAAATAACCATAACTCATGCATATTATAATATTATAAACCATAACCCATGCATATTTAATAATATTATAACAAACCATAAACCATGCACACGTCTAATATACTTAAATTAGTCATCATTTAAAACGTCATAAAATCAAAAACTAATAGCCACAATCATACAAATTTTCAGCATGGTTGTGTATTGAAAGAAGTCACATAAATTAGCTAAGGAATGGCAAGATGCTTGAGACATGGGAAGACTTTGCTCTCTATTTTCGTAATAATGGTAGTTTATCCACGTTAGCTCTTAAGCTTTCCTGTTTTTTTTTCATAAACCATAATCTCCATTATTGCATATTAATTTATCTTGGCTTTATCTCTTGACTAATTTCTAGTGTTAAGGGTTGTTGTATGGTACCAGTTGCTGCAAATACATATTCATTTATTTGGTTGGTCATGTTTATGACCTGACTTTCATGGTTTTTTTAGAATATATTGAACTGAAGAACATAGGATCCTGTAATGTCTTTTCGTCAAAAATGGAGTCATGAAAATAATGAGGTATACACATGGTAAATTCCCTCTGAATCAATTGCTTGAATAAATTTGTCTGGAATGTGTTAGATGTATTCAAGTATGATGCAATGTTCTGGATTGTGATTAGGGTGCCTATCTGCTGATAACTTTGATGAGTCATTAGTCTTAGGAAGTTGGTCACTTGTCCTTCATCATGTGCCATCAAGCATAGGGCATGGGTCGAACGACGAATGCCCGACACGTGGCGCTCATTGTTTATAACAGGAAAATTTGCTGGCCTTTCTTCATCTTCTCATGTAGAGTCCTCCAAACTATTATTCTTCCATTGAACAAATATTTAAGCAATTGCTGGCACCTTTCTTCTGTTAACATGTCATATATTCCATAGTCTAATTCAACTTGTATAACATTTATTCTGTTATAATTGACAGTCTTGCTCTGTTATTTTCAGTATTCTTTTGCTCAACTAAGTAAATTTTAATAAAGAAAGAACAATTACTCTTCAAACTTACATTGCAATTTCGTAAGATTATCAGTTAATATCTCCACCATACTCCTATCCACACACCCCTTGCAATATGTCCTTCTTCTAGATTCTTTTCAAAAGTAAGGGAATCACTTGCACCATTAATTTAAAAAATTAAGAAAAGAAAAAAAAGAGACTCTAAATAAGCTGATTGATACTTAATTTTGTCAAACATGAATGGCTATAATAGGGCTTGATACTATGAGGTTAGTCTGATCAATCCATTTGAGATAACCATAGTGTCTAGTTGGAGCATCTTTATCGACCTCTACACTTAAAATAAAACTCCTCCTCTAATATTTGCTAGTGAATTCTAGAGTGCTAAGTTCTAAGTTGATCCTCATTCTTTCCGCTTGAACCTCAAGGATTGTCCTGATATATAGTTTTATTATCTCCTACATTGGTTGCAATCCTGCTAAAGTTCTTTCCTGCATGAGAACTTGCTCCATGAGGAAATATGGCAACAAATGAGGGGTAATTGAGGTTTGTGTGCTTTCGGCTGTAACTCCAGTTATTTCGCCTAAAGACAGAACTCATTCGCCTTTTTGTATAGTTGAGACCACACAAGAACTCAACGTAATCTTGTGAATCCATGTCGTATATCAATCCAAGCTCTATTTCTTTAATCGGATTGACATGGCCTGCCCCAAAATCAAGAGGAGTGGCAAAAAGTCCCGTCCCTTGGTCTTTAAGAATTGTGTGTGTATTGTCTATGGTAGTTGCGGTGGTCATCAAAGCTGATTGGATGGCTGCAGGACTCCAGTCATGGTGAACTGCTTTCAACAGTGTTGTTACCCCTACAACAGAGAGGGGGATTTCCGTCATCTGTGATGCTGGAAATTTTGGACCAGATGCTTACTCAATAGTCAACGGAGCACCATGGATTACAACAGTAGGTGCTGGCACTATTGATCGAGAATTTATGGCAACGCTGCAACTGAGAAATGGGGAAACTGTGGAAGGAATTCCCTCCATGCAGGTTTTCCAGCAACCTCTTTTGCCCTGACAATTTCTTGAGCATGTTTTCCCTCCATGAGGTTGCTGGAAAACCTGCCCAAAACCTGCACAAAACCTGCATGGAGGTTATAATAACCCTGTAAGACGGCCCAAAAGTATATCATATATCTTTCGATGTATATCATATATCTTTTAATCCACAGCCTTAGCGACTAAGTTTATAGTACCCCTGTAAAACGACCCAAAAGTTAGATAATGTCAATAATACACACCCTACTAAGGTATCATTAAAAATGCACGCTCCTCGAAGGGCATCTAAAAGGTGTGCGCCTTAGTAGGTCCTATATTAGCTCCGGAACTAAACGTAATCAATAACGGGTTCTATACATAGTTAGATTGAGGATTTCAAAATCTTTTCTCAATATTATCGATATTCTAAACGATATTATTTCACAGTTCAAAATCATATAATCTAAATTCCCAATTCAAAAAAAAAATACTTGATCCGAAGTTTTGAATAAACGAACATAATATTTTAATTTAAATGGAAGCCTTAATTATTTTGATTGAGTGCAGGTTTTGTGCCGATCCTAGTTAGCACAATCCTCATGCTCTTCACCATTGGTTTACTTGCAGCTTTTGCATACTCTCTCATTGTAGTCCCCCCAGAACTAATCGGCAGAAGCATGGAGGGAATGTATGAGAATATGGATGAGTCAACATCTGCTTCTAAAGTTGCCAATGTGTCCGTCAGTAATATTCCAGCATATGCACCTGCTTTGACAATTTCATCGATCTGCTGGTCAATATCAAGAGTAGTGCTAGTATCACATAGGACCACCTTTCCAGCAACCTCTTTTGGATCTAGCGCTCAACCTCTGCATATTGATTTGTTTACATTGCTTTTCCCATAATATAGAGGTGAATTGGTGATGTAAATGCTCTCTGGAAAGTATGACATTCCTTCCACAGTTTCCCCATTTCCCAGTTGCAACGCTGCCACAAATTCCCGATAAATAGTGCCAGCTCCTACTGTTGTAATCCATGGTGCTCCATTGACTATTGAGTAAGCATCTGGTCCAAAATTTCCAGCAGCACAGACGGCGGAAATCCCCCTCTCTGTCGCTGAAAGTGCTGCAATGGCTATGACAAGGACAAGATATCTTCCCCGTCCACAATTGATTGGTCCATGGCAGCCAGTAAGTTACTCGCAGTAATGTTGCGAAGTGTGTCTGCCCAGCCAACCTTGTACATGACAATACGTGCTCTTGGTGCCACCCTTTTGGCTGTCCCACTGGCGTAACCAAAATGACTCGCACCGTGTACATAATTACCTGCAGCTGTAGATGATGTGTGAGTTCCATGTCCAGAGAAATCTCATGTTGATTCGAAGTCACAAGTCCTTTGCGAAGTGTGTCTGATTGAAGATCGAACTCCAATCAGCTTCCTGTTGCAGAGAGAATAGGTAAAAGATGTACCATTCTCACACGTCCCTTTCCATCTTGCTGGAACCGGTTACATCCCCTTGTCCCAAAAGCTCTCACTTTCTGGCCATATTCCTGTGTCGACTAACCCTATGATCAAGTTTTTGCCGTAAGATGCAGTAGGCCATATGCCAGCGGCATGACTTAGGCCAAGAAACTTAGGCGAGTGGGTTGTGAAGAGCTTCCCTAAGGACTCTTCATTTGTCGCCAAATGAGAAGGGAGCTTCTCCAGCTGAGATAGTTGAGACGGTGTGAGCCGTGCACTAAACCCATGCATGGCATGGCTGTATGAGTAGACTAACTTCTCTTTGTCATCGGAGGATATGGTGGCAATGACTGTAGGATGTTTTGGTGCCATAACTCTTCAGTTGTAAAAATTTCTGGTTTGTGGGAATGGTCCATGTGTATGATCGATATAAGTTTCATATTCTTCGGGTTTGGACGACACTTTGTTGAGCCCAGGTAACAAGAACAACACTAGGTAGAAAATTATTGTGCGGCGTAAAGAGTGTCCTATCTCGTTGAAATGGATTTGTTTAGCCATGGTAGCTATAGCAATGAAATGAAGTGGGAATGTGGGATAGTTTTTTCAACTTGCTGATTTATCCTACTTATATAGTGGAGTCAGGAGTGTGAGCACATTGGAATCCAATATATGTATATATATAAATATATATTTTAACTGCTAACAGATTTTTATTTGATTTTCCTCTCAATAAGTTTTTCATTTAATGACCTTAAATATGAAACCGATCCTAAATTTGGTATTGTTCTGTGTTCTAGGTATTCTGACCATGCTAAATTTATTTTGCTACACCATACAAATTTAGAGACTTTCCCTTTCCCTATTTGATATTATAGTGACTAATGGTTTCCACTTTCCCTTTTTTGATATCATATCAATAACATCATAATGTTTATTTTATAATATATTTTAGATTTATAATATCGAGTTTAATCTTTTATATTCAATTTGACATACTTTTAAATTTAAAATTAATATGATATGATATTATTACATTTTAGTTAATACTAATATGACTATTAATAAAAACTTATAATCTAAAAAATAATACTCATTCCAATTCCTAGATGTATTAATTATTTTTAAGAATACCAAACTTATACTGAATTAATTTTGATTTTTTTTAAAGCTAATTCTATATATTATAAATTTAAATTAATTTAATTTTAGGCATTACAATTACGTAAAGACCAATAGAGTCATGGGAGTTGTAGGACATCAATTTTTTTGTCTTTTACAATTTTTTCTGGTAACTTAGTGGTGGTAAAAGAGTTGTAAACTATTTAAAACTTTCTATTACTATCTAGTTATATAAAATTAAATAAACTACATCAATTTTGAGTTTTTAAAGGCCATACTGACTGTTAAAATTTTAACTTTACTTTATATTTGGGACAAATTAAGGGAGAGTGTAAAGTAGGCCTCCACATGAAAGTTAATCTTCACACCAGGAAATAGCAATGAAAGTCATATATATATATATATATATATATATATATATATATATATATATATATATATATATATCCGGTGATATTTATTACTATTTGTGTGGACTCTTTAGGATTTATGCTCATGATTTTGACTGCTAACAAATTTTTATTTGATTTTTCAGTCAATAAGTTTGACATTTCTCTGCATAATTCTAGAACTAACATCCACTTTAATGACCTTAATTAGGAAATCGAATTAAATAAATACGAATGGGTACATCATAGGTAGTAAATTAGGAGGTGTTATGGCATATCTAAATTTGGTATTTAATTTCTGTGTTATAAGTATCCTGACCATGCTAAATTTATTTTGCTACAGAATACAAGTCTGCAACTAGACCTAACAATATAGTTGATTAACTGTTGGGTCAATCCATATTAACGGGAATCTAATAGGTTGGTTAATTATTTTTATTTATTTGGGTTGGGTAAAGTTTGGAACTATATTTTAAAAAAGAAATATAGGTCCAACCCGGTTAACCATTTTTCGACCCATATTTTATTCAAATCCAAATCAAAAGTTCTTTCCACCAATATTTACATATTCAAGAAGCTCAACCACCCACCCACCCTACCCCACCCCACTCCCATGCACCCAACCCACCCCCAACCCCCACCCTAACCCTCACCCTCACCCTCACCCCATCAAAAAAATAATATTATGTGATTATGTATCCACCCCTTACCCCCCACTCCCACTCCCACCCCCCAAAAATAATACTATTACGTGATTATGTATACACCCCTTACCCCCCCACCCACACCCAAATTCAAAAAAATAATATTATGTGATTATGTATACACCCCTTGACCCTTACCCCCCACCCCACCCCTACCCTCGAAAAAAAAAATAATATTATGTGATTATGTATACACATCTTACCCCCCACCCACCCGCACAAAAAAAAAATATTATGTGATTATGTATACACCCCTTACCCCCATCCCACTCCACTCCACCCCCCTCCCCCACCCTCCCACCCCCACCCCCACCCCCCCAAAAATAATACTATTATGTGATTATGTATACACCCCTTACCTCCCACTCACCCCCACCCACACCCAAAAAAAAAATTATTATGTGATTATGTATACACCCCTTGGCCCTTACCCCCCACCCCACCCCACCCCTACCACCCTCCCAAAATATAATATTATATAATTATGTATACACCCCTTACCCCCCACCCACCCACACCAAAAAATAATAATATTATGTGATTATGTATACACCCTTACCCTCCACCCCACTCCACTCCACCCACCCCCACCCCCATCCCCACCCACCCCAAAAAAATAATATTTTGTGATTATGTATACACCCCTTACCCCCACCCCCACCCAAACCCAAACCCAAACCAAAATAAATAATATTATATGATTATGTAAACACCCCTTACCACCCCCCCACTCCACCCCACCCAAAAAAAATAATATTATGTGATTATGTATACACCCCTTACCCCCTACCCCACCCTCACCCAAAAATAATAATATGTATACACCACCCACCCCACCCCTACCCCCACCCCACCTCACCCCACCCCACCCCACCTCACCCCACCCCACCCCACCACCCCCATCACTCACTCCCAAAAAAAATTAATATTAAGTGATTATGTATACACCACTCACCCTCTACTCCCACCCACCCCACCTCACCCCACCCCACCTACCTACCCACCAACCCACCCACCCAACACTCCCTTCCAAAAAAATAATATTAAGCGATTATGTATATCCCACCCACCCAACCCACCCACACACCCTACCCTCACCCACCCACGCCACTCGCATCCCACCCCTACCCACCCACACCCACACCCACACCCACACCCACACCCACACCCACACCCACCCAACACTCCCTCCCAAAAAAAAAATTATTAAGCGGTTATGTAAACACCACCCACCCCCACCCCCACTCCCACCCCACCCATCGTCCCTCCCTCCCTCCCTCCCTCCCTCCCTCCCTCCCTCCGTCCCTCTCATCCAAAAAAAATTAATATTTAATGATTATGTATAAATGATATATCTAATAATAATTTATTTAATTGGATCACAATAATGGTATGTTTAAAATTTAAAATATGGGTCGACCTATATTTGAATTATAACCATATCGTTCCAACCCACATAACCTATATTAAAAATGGTTAATATGGTTTTAGTTCTTAAATGGAATCATAACCATATTTTAAAAACCAAAACCAACCCATAACCATATTTTGTCAGGCCTATCTGCAACAAGTCTACAAATTTTAATGGTAAACATATATTATAGTGACTGATCTAATAATTGCCCGTGTCTGAAGACACGACGTAACGAAAATTAGATTAAAATTTGAAAAATACTACATTACTTAAAGACTTTTTGTAACCTAAAATAACTTACAATCACACATAACAATTGTCATAATTCACCACACCATCACAATAATTAATTTTTCTTTAAAAATAGATATCCAAAAAAATCTAAACATGTCTACAAAACTTAAAAATTATCAATAACAATTTTCATAATTCACAACATCACCACAATAACAATTATTATTATTATTATTATTATTATTATTATTATTATTATTATTATTATTATTATTATTATTATTATTATTATTATTATTATTATTATTATTATTGATATTATTATTGTTATTATTATTATTACTATTATCATAATTATTATTATTATTATTATTATTATTATTATTATTATTATTACTATTATTATTATTATTATTATAATAATTATTATAATTACTATTATTATTATTATTATTATTATTATTATTATTATTATTATTATTATTATTATTATTATTATTATTATTATTACTATTATTATAGTTACTATCATTATAATAATTATTATTACTATTACTAATTATTATTATAATTACTATTATTATTATTATTATTATTATTATTATTATTATTATTATTATTACTATTACTATCATTATAATTATTACTATTACTATTTCGTTTGTTAAGGTTTTGTAGAGGAATCATTCTGAGAGGGAAGCCATTTGGGAGATAGAGAAATCTATTCGAGTGGAGTATTCACATTTTTTTGATAATTAGGTACTTTCCATTCTTTTAATTCTGGGGACGGAATTCTTTTTAAGGGGTAGGTGATGTAATACCCGATAAAATAAATAAATACATATTGAAAAAAAATATTTGGATCAAATTAATTAGTCATTTACTTTTGGGCTAATAAATATTAATAAATGATGAATAAATTAAGTTGATAAAATTTGGGCATTAAAACTAATTTTATTTAATTTATATGTGGGTAAAAATTAAAATTCTATTTAAATTAGGGGAGTTCATCAGTTATATAAATAATAAGTAAAACTTAACTACTACACTATGTCTGATACGAATTGGAGAGCGGAGCAAGAAGAAAAAAAATACGTCTGTGGACAGAAATCTAAATAGGAGGTGCTCGGGACTTCCAAATAGGGGAATAAAGGTATGACTGCAGCTTGAGATTTATTGCAGTGCATCATAAGTAATAATATAAGTGATCTGATAGTTTAAAAGTTTAAAAATGTGTATAATAATAATAATAATAATAATAATAATAATAATAATAATAATAATAATAATAATAATAATAATAATAATAATAATAATACGAGCTTTAGGAAAAGTAAATTTGTAATTGGTAATTTAACGCATAGTTTATTAATTTATTTTGTTAATTTGTGTAATTAGTTCGAACGGAGGGAAATATTAAGAAGTTACATTTAGAATATAATTTTGGGTATTACATTACTTAATCTAGGTACGGATTCCGTACTCTTTCAGTGATACTTTTGTTAAATTTGATTTGTTCATTTTGTTCCTTGTTTCGAGTTTCGTTATTATTTCACATAATTTTTTCTTGTGAAATTCATATATTAGTTTCATTTTGGAGTTGATACTTAGGACTCGTATTTGTACTCTTTGAACCTAATGTTTAGTATTTATTTTTGATAATTGTAGAGCGGTACATGTTGTTACTTTCTTTTTGAGACATTGTGATTATGATCGATTTGGTTCAACGTGTACATATAGAACCCTTTCGTTGGTATTATGTTGCATGTGTTTTGACATGATATTTTTGTTAGAATATACCGTAGGGTATACCTGAGCTATAACAACCTGTAGGGGTACCACAAACATGTCCTCTTGGCATCGAGGCATGATACCATCCGTGGCGGTGTGATCAGTCCACGACGTCTCTGTTTTGTGCTCCGGTGGGAATTGGCCATTTGGTGTTTTGTTGTGGGAGGCGTATGTGTTGACCCTAGTTTTTTGTTCTGTTCTGTGGAGTGGTGATATTTTATGCCAAACACGCATTCCGATTTTGCATGCATCTGGATTGCACAATCCGATGTGTGATTGCCTGTGTGACATTATTTGACTTGCTTGTGTGGCAAGGTATATTACTATTTATTTTGAGCTCGGTATGAAATAACATCCAGCCATTTGATTCAGCCTATCATTTCGTTGTGTTAGTTTTGTTCGTTATAGTTCAGTTCATTTAATTGTGTTAGTTATTTCGTTTCATTATTCTTGTACTCTATATCCGTACTGGGTATTTAGCTCATGCTATATTTTTCTTCCGACAGGTAATCAGGGGGATCAAGGGCAAGTGTGACGAGAGCTTCCTTTTATCCAAATGGTTTAGATATTTTGTTTAGGTTGTGATCTAATGGTTTATTTAGAATTGTAATAAATACTTTAATATTTATTATAGTTTGACTGGTGGTATTCATCAGATTTTTGGACTATTCTTTTGTAGCTTGGAGCCTTGTTATAATTTCATCAATTTTGTTGTGTTTTGAGTAACCTCTCTCTCTATTTCGGAAAGGGGGTGTTATAGTGCCAGCCACCAGGACTGAATAGTTTCTATGTAGTTTTCTTCAAACATTGTTTGAGTGTGTTTTTGGGGAGATGTTTTGGAATTCTTCTTAGTTCTTTCAGCTAGGGAGATTCGATAGGAGATGCAACCTTCCTTGCTCTTATTCCAAAGAACGGTACAATGGATAATGTTGGGGAAATTAGGGCAACTTAATTTTTTGGGATCTAGTTGTTGATTTTTGGGGAATTTTAGCTGGGAGCTTAGTGTATTTCTTTATTTCTTTATTATTATTATTATTATTATTATTATTATTATTATTATTATTATTATTATTATTATTATTATTATTATTATTATTTTTGTTGTTGTTGTTATTATATTATTATTATTATTATTATTATTATTATTATTTTTAGGTCTTTGTGTACTTCTGTAGTCGAGTTTAGTGACTTGGATGGTTGTATGCTTCGAGGTTTTTGACTTCTCCTTGGCCTTCAGTATACACCTTGGGTATATGGGCGGCATCTCCCTCGGTGACTTGATCATAAAAAGAAACTTGCTGCAAGAAAAGGGTGTATGATAGATTTGAATGTGGCTTCGAAGGAAATAATGTAGACGTTTGGCTTTTCGATATTTGGATTTGATTAATTATTCAATGCATATCTACTACTCCATCTGTCCCAAATTATCTGCTGTTTTAGCAAAAAAATTTTATCCCACAATATCTGCTTTTTCAAAATTTCAATGCATTTTTTTCTTTTATTTTCCAAGTTTGCCCCTTTACCCTAATTGTTGATAGTCATTACCCTCATCCTCTCTCCACACATATATATGCACTCATGCTTTCTCTCTCTGCAGACTATTTGTCTATTTAATGCACTCATACTTTCTCTCTCTTCCTCTCTCCACACATATATATGCACTCATACTTTCTCTCTCCTATTTGTCTATTTAATGCACTCGTACTTTCTCTCTCTTTCTCTCTCTACAGACTATTTCATGCACTCTTTTTTAAACACCTTTTTTATATTTTCACCAATAAGGGTATTTTAGTAATTTTATCACACATATTGGTATCTGTGTGGAACTCTAGAACAATAGATAATTTGGGATGAAGAGAGTATTAAATACAGTGTTGTGTTAGATGATGAAAAACTTGATGCCTTCTATCCTAACAAAGGATTGAGTGGGTAAATTCCTTTTCTGTACTTGTTCAATATGTTTCCTGAAAGTCTATCCGTTCTTATGAATCTAGATCTGGAGATAAATTATTAAGTTGGAGGATAAAATGTTTCCTGTCTTATATACTTAGATCTGGAGATAAATTATTAAGCTGAGATAGTTGAGACGGCGTAAGCCGTGCACTAAACCCATGCATGGCATGGCTGTATGAGTAGACCAACTTCTCTTTGTCATCGGAGCAATATGGTGGCAACGACTGTAGGATGTTTTGGTGCCATAACTCTTCAGTTGTAAAAATTTCTGGTTTGTGGGAATGGTCCATGTGTATGATCGATGTAAGTTTCATACTCTTCAGGTTTGGACGACACTTTGTTGAGCCCAGGTAACAATAACAACACTAGGTAGAAAATTATTTTGCGGCGTAAAGAGTTTCCCATCTCATTGAAATGGATTAGTTTACCCATGGTAGCTATAGCAATGAAATGAAGTGGGAATGTGGGATAGTTTTTTCAACTTGCAGATTTATCCTACTTATATAGTGGAGTCAGGAGTGTGAGCACATTGGAATCCTATATATGTGTAAATATAAATATATATTTTGACTGCTAACATATTTTTATTTGATTTTCCTCTCAATAAGTTTGTCATTTAATGACCTTAAATATGAAACCTATCCTAAATTTGGTATTGTTCCGTGTTCTAGGTATTCTGACCATGCTAAATTTATTTTGCTACACCATACAAATCTAGAGACTTTCCCTTTCCCTTTTTGATATTATAGTGACTTATGGTTTCCACTTTCCCTTTTTTGATATCATATCAATAACATCATAATGTTTATTTTATAATATATTTTAGATTTATAATATCGAGTTTAATCTTTTATATTCAATTTGACATACTTTTAAATTTAAAATTAATATGATATGATATTATTACATTTTAGTTAATACTACTATGACTATTAATAAAAACTTATCTAAAAAATAATACTCATTCCAATTCCTAGATGTATTAATTATTTTTAAGAATACCAAACTTATATTGAATTAATTTTGATTTTTTAAAAAGCAAATTCTATATATTATAAATTTAAATTAATTTAATTTTAGGCATTACAATTACGTTAAGACCAATAGAGTCATGGGAGTTGTAGGTCATCAATATTTTGTCTTTTACAATTTTTTATGGTTACTTAGTGGTGGTAAAAGAGTTGTAAACTATTTAAAACTTTCTATTACTATCTAGTAATATAAAATTAAATAAATTACATCAATTTTGGGTTTTTAAAGGCCATACTGACTGTTAAAATTTTAACTTGACTTTATATTTGGGACAAATTAAGGGAGAGTATAAAGTAGGCCTCCACATGAAAGTGAATTTCATTAACATACTTCTTCACACCAGGAAATAGGAATGAAAGTCATATATATATATATATATATATATATATATATATATATATATATATATATATATATATATATCAGTGATATTTATTTATATATGTATATATCCGGTGATATTTATTACTATTTGTGTGGACCCTTTAGGATTTATGCTCATGATTTTGACTGCTAACAAATTTTTATTTGATTTTCCTGTCAATAAGTTTGACATTTATCTGCATAATTCTACAACTAACATCCACTTTAATGACCTTAAATAGGAATGGGTACATCATAGGTAGTAACTTAGGAGGCGTTATGGCATATCTAAATTTAGTATTTAATTTCTGTGTTTTAAGTATCCTGACCATGCTAAATTTATTTTGCTACAGAATACAAGTTTTCAATATGTACACTGCTATGCTTCGGGACAAGTCCTAAATTTGAAAAACTCAGGACGTCTGTTTTGTTGGAACAACCCTTACAAGGTTCAGCAAGAGGTTAAGCCTACCCTTTAGACAAAGGATAGCAAATGTATTGGTTTCCCTCTAAGTGGGGAAGAGTCAAAGAAACAGGCTCTCAAGTCAATTATGGAGAGAATTCAGGAAAACTAAATGGATAGAGTCCTTTTCTAAGCAAAAAGTGAATTAAGTCTCCTTTTCACTAGAAAAAAAGATAGAGAAAAGGACTCAAACTCCCAGATTCTTGTGGAATAAGGAAAAGGAGAGAAAAAGACTCCCTAGAATAACCGGGATGTTGCATCTAAAGAAAAATTTAATGATAGTTTTCTTTAAAGATATAGAAAGATTCGAAATTGCTTTATTAGCTAAGGAAACTTGGAGGGTAATTCGAATAAACTTTGGTTTCAAGTCCTGCAGGACTCTATTTCCCAAACTCTTCTTTCGTGAAGATAAAAGTGAGCTACTAGTAGTTTTTGTTTTGGAAGTCTTTTGATATTCAGAGATGCCAATTAAAAAAAATACTGGGTGGTAAATAGTTTATGGTTCCTCATGTTAAAATTTGAGTTGAACAAGTGGAGAACTCATCATAATAGATAATGAGATTAAAGAGTGGAAAAGTTCACTGATTTGTAAGTGTTTTCCCAAGAAGTGATTCAAGATAATTTAGTTGGCCCGTGCTCTTAGATTTTGACAGGAAGCTCCTTGAGTTCTGCCAAGGAAATGAAGTGGTCACTTTGCAAGAGAGACTCGGTTTCTCAAGAACATTGGAAGCGGCTATAGTGGGAGAATATGAAGAAGAATGCCTATTGATTGATGGTTGCCTATCTATACTGAGGAGGTTTCATATTGTGAAGAGGGTGTAGAGAAGCTAGCATGATAAAAAGCAAGGTGAAGAGGGGGTTTTAAGTCAAGTGCTGCATAGATGGAAGAATTCAACAATGAAGCCACTGTAATTCTATATATGTGCACACCTAGAGGGAAGGTGAGTAGGTGTTTAAGCTAAAAGTGATAAACGGTGAAATCTTTTTGAAATTTTCTGCAACATGTTTGAATCAGACTGCTACGCCTGTCTGCTTTAGCTTATGTTCGTCGTTTATTATTATCAGACAGTTAGACCTGTCTGCTTTAATGTCTGGATAGTATAACTTCAAGCAGCGTAATGAACAAAAATGTGCAGAATGTGAATGGTAGTTAAAGAGATAAATAGAAGTAAAAATTACACCAAGATTTTTACGTGGTTCAGCCCCTACCCTCTAATCTAGTGGCCTAATCCATGTCCAATCCCAACTAGGATTGGAGACTCTTTTTATTATGATTTATACCTCAATACAAAAAATAACTCCATGTTACAAAGACGCTTCAATTCTGATGTTGGACACCAATGCCCCTTTTGCACCTCTGCAACTTGTATACCTCTGCACCTGTTCTCACCTCTGAGACCTTTGAAGCTTCCTTTGAACAGACCCGCTAAACTCTAAAAACACTAGACCACCAAAGCTAACAGTTTCTTATTTTTCAGATTACAATAATGGTGATTATTAGACACTGATTGCTAGAAAGATTATTAGAAAGCTATAAGAATTAAGAAGAATGAATTGTTGCTTTCCAATCGTTGGGTCCCTCATAACCGAGCATGATGAAGCTTTATATAAGATGAAGGCCAACAGCTATGAAATAATTGTTAGCAAGAAATCAGATGATTTAAATCCCATAATTAAAGCTACTAATATTGACCAACGGATATAAACAGAAGCTAGAATAGGAAACACATATCACAGTTGGTATACCCCATGATTTTAGAAATTAAAGAGACCAACAGATTTGGTAAATCAAGGATATAATAAGAGTCCAATAGATATAAATAAGTTGCCATACAAGATTAGTCCAGTTGGATCACATAATTCTAACAAACTGATTTATCCATGATCTATAACGGGAATAATATATTCAATAGCACAAATGATTAGTCTAATTGGAAGTACATGATTCCAACAAACTGATTTATCCAAGATATATATATTCCTTGACAGCTATAAAGAATCCCACAATATCAGGAGTCATAAATATAAATCTATATCCAAACTCGATTTAAGGAGATTGATAGGATTTGTTAAATATCTGTTAATACCTGTTTCCTTAATAGATGAACATTTTAAAACCAAACATATTTCTTAGAATACCAACCTTCCTTAATAAACTCTAATTCAAATTTAAAATGATTTTAAACCATTCTAACTTACCAACTGAAGGAAATCAGCAATAAGTATTCATACAAATATAAGCTGTAATATAAATAACCATAACTCATGCATATTATAATATTATAAACCATTTATAAATCATAATCCATGCATATTTAATAATATTATAACAAACCATAAACCATGCACACGTCTAATATACTTAAATTAGTCATCATTCAAAACATCATAAAATCAAAAACTAACATTCTCCCCCTTTTTGATGATGATAATTTATGCACCACTTTAACTAACATGCTCCCCCTAACTGTATGCTCCCCCTAAAATTTATGCATATAGGATATCCCCAACAAATAATAATCAATAACCAATAACCAACAAATCACTAGCATCATAACATCATAATAGTCTATCATATCAACACATATCAACACATTTTCACATATAATCTCCTTATCCTTATCCCAAACTTCTCCCTCTTTGGCATTATCAAAAAGGAAGGAGGTAGTTATGTGATGTAATTAAGCGTAGACATACATTCCAAGTTCTCTTCTCAAAGTACAAAAATGTTCCTCATTTAAAGATTTTATAAAAATGTCAGCCAATTGATGTTCAGTAGGGACAAATACTAACTTAATTAATCCTTTAGCAACATTATCTCTCAAAAAATGATGTCTTACTACAATATGCTTAGTACGAGAATGAAGCACCACTACAAGAAAAAGGCCTATCTGCGACCGCGTATCAGCGACCGCAGTGGGTCGCAGATCCTTATCAGCGACCGACTACGGTCACTGATATGCGTCGCACAAAATCTGGTCGCTGGAGTGCACATCAGCGACCACTATTAGCTACCAACGTATCTGCTACCGATAGTAGCAACCGAATTCGTCGCTAAGCTGAGTCAAAATGGTTCAGGTCAAAGTCTGACGTGGGCCACATGTCAGCGACCGCACGCGGTCGTTGATTCCCTCAAATGCTTTTCGGTCGCTAATACTTATCAGCGACCTCATGCGATCGCTGATACCCTCAAATGCTTTCCGGTCGCTAATACTTATCAGCGACCGCATGCGGTCGCTGATATTAAAAAATTGAAAACCAGCTTTTTCCTGTTTTGCAGAATTCCCAAAATCCTGTTTTGTACCTGCTTTATCCCAACACACATACACAACAATATAAACAATGTGCACAATAATATAAACATCCATCGTCCATATATATACCAACACATACACCAAACTAGTCTATAAACTATATAAACCTTTAAAAACCAATATGAATTAAATAAATATAAACAAATCTAATGTTTAAGTAACATACAGATATCCAAAGAATGAATATAAAAGTACAAGATTATCAAAGAACTACAAAACAATACTAAATCGATCGTCAATCATCATTATCTTGATTAGCTTCTCCTTGATCACCTTGTAATTAACAAAATAATAAAAAAAAGTTACAAATATAGTAACTATGTTGATACTGGTATTAAGATAATATACAAAAAAATAATTACCTCGTCGCCATCCCCATGCTGTGCTGCTGTTGCTGCCGCCACTGCATCAGCTAACTCATCAGGACTCAGAGCCGCCAGATGCCCGCCTAGTATCTTTAGAAGATCGCGATCTCGACATATAGCTCTCACACAGTCAGCATGAGTATGAACAACTGGATGACTCGATGACTGTGAAGACTGGGTAGCAGAGTTGCCTGAGCCACTGAATGATGGGCGTCGTCGTTGTCCTTGATCTTTAATATAGTTCTTCTTCACAACAGACACCCTCTCCCATAACTCTTGATCAATTGGCAGATGTGCAGTGCCTTCAGGATAACGCTCATTCAATAAACGCTTATAAGTATTTTGTCATCATGTTAGCAATTAAATAGTTAAAAATAAATTCTATAAGCATTGATAAACAAGATCAAGTTGTTAAAACTTATTACCTCTATCTGAATAGCATCAGGCAGACCATCACGGGTGTCCACGTACACATCCAGCCAATGGATAAGCTGACATTGAGACTGAGACTCCTATACAAAAAATATTCTAATATTACTAAGTAAAAATGTGATATATATTCTATAATTCATGATTGTAAACATATTAAAACTTATAAATACGTACCCTGGCAATGATATACTGTAACTGTGAAATACTGTGATAACCCAAAAATTCATAAAATCTTGAATGATTAGAATAAAGGTTAAAGAATAAAACCTAGATGAGAAATTGAGGATTTATTTAAAATTTTTAAGTAAAACCTATATGGTTTGCTATTCGAATGAGAATAGAGAAAATATGAGTTACAAAATTCTGAAACTCTAAAAATGAATTAATATGTACTTGAAGGAATATCAAGAATATGGTATAATGATACCTGTAAATTCGATGTGAACTGAATAGTCTAAGAAATGTTATATAAATACATATAGAAATTTTATTAAGGAGATAAGATTTCATATGAAGAGATGCTATGAAGTTAAACGAAGATGATTATATGTATAGAAATATATAGACTTAGTAAGGTGCTATATATATTTTAGCAAGAGGAATGATGAATTAAGTTAATGATATAAGGATCAAGATAAACTATGTTAGTAATTAACATAGCTTGAACGTTGGCGTTGACTGGCAAATAAGAATTTGAATAAGTATAAAATCATTAGTTAATACGATTAGCAATAAGAAGGGAGTAATTTAAAACTCAAAATTTGAGTTAGAGATAGAATTTTGAAGCACGAACTGCTCGATTGCGTCCGAAACGTCAAGTTTAGTTAGAATGGACAGTAAACACAAAATGTGTAAAGGTTGACTTTTGGTCAAAGTCAACAGTTGACTTTTTATGGAGAAAAGTCAAAATTAGTGTGAGAAGTGAAATATTTTATGATTATGTGAATTATGTATATGATTAAATAAATATACATTATATAATGTGAATACATTTATTTTGTATATAAGAGTGAATTAAAAATTAAGTTATGTAACCTAATATATATATATATTAGCTGTGATAATTAAATAACCTAAGAGGTTATAATATGGGAGAATATTAGTATATAAATATATATATTAACATTAAGAAATTTATTTTATATATCTCAAATAATTAATTTTATAACCAAGTCTAATTGGGTTATGAAATTAAAAAGGCATAAGTAAAGAATTTATTTTCAAGTGTGAGAAATAAAAACCCTAATTAAATGATTAGGATAAAATAGAATTAAAAGTATTAGATTATAATAATATCATAGCCCAATAATTTATTTAGAGTTCATGTAACGCCCCCAAATTCAGGTACTTGAAACCCGAACTCACTACTTTACGATACCATTTCTGTGAGCAGAATAATACTAATAATAATAACAATAATATAAATATCAAACTTAATTTACATTTATCAGAGTCTAATCCCAAGTATGCAACATTTACTATAATTCTTTACATGATAGATAATACATATTATTACCTTAATACAGTCCAATTATTACAAAACATTCCAATAAACATATTCTGTTTGCCTTCCTTTTGACTTGTTCTTGGCCGAACCTTCTAGATGTTCACATTTAGCTGAAAACATTTAAATTAAGCAAGAATGAACATTTGGGCGCCCAACAAGTAATAACAATTATAAATATAATTAGCTGAAAGAATTAAATATTTTCTTTGTACATCACTTCTACAACAAATCAATAGTTGTGAAGTAAACTGAACCGATAATAATAACATAACGACTCTCTATCAAAATTTTGAAACTAGGTAATGACTATAAATAGGGTTAAGGTGACATACTATGAACATTGTTTTCAATTTTCGAATAGGTTTAGCAGAACTTCATCCGCAAACCGTCATAACTTACGGGCACGGGGGTGATCAGCCTGTTATGCCCTGTATTGATCAATACTACATGTAAGAAAGATATTATCGTTCACTCTGTCCGCCTTGGGCGCATAAAAGTTTTCCCTTGTTCGGGATGTTCATACTTAGTCGGGAATTCGAACCAAAATAATTTGATTGGATACAAAAAGGTTTTATCATATTCAACGATATTTCTAAATCTGTTTCTAGCTGGTCAAATAGCTTAGACGACTTTTACTTAATGTATACATACTGGCAATCGATATATATATATATATATATATATATATATATATATATATATATATATATATATATATATATATATATATCTGAATTACAATATAGTACCATGTTGATAATCAATGATCGGATATAATATATATAACAATAGGGTTAATAATCTAGTACAATAATAATATAATTCTAAAACTCTCTTACCTTTGTCCATTGCATAAAGAAAATGCAAGGGTAGGATACTTGTCTGGTCTGCTGCTTACAATACACAACTTAGTTTTATCTTTTATACCGAAACCTATCAGTAATAAGATCATTTTACCGATTAGAATAATATATCGTAACACATAATACTGCTTATTGCAGTCAACACATAACCTAATCACATTGTCACACATATTCAACAGTCATTGAATCACAAATAAATATTAATACAGTCAAAATACCTAAGTCCAAATTAATTTCTGAAACATGTCGGTGTACCGACGGCTTTATCGGGTAATTATCAAGTCTAATACTCTATCCTGTAGTTCAACATCTGTAAGTATCAGTCATATTATTTTTAAATGACTTATAATAATTTTTAAATTTTTATTATAATTTATCATGAATTTTCAAACACCGGAATCATTATTAAATGATTTTAATATTAAACAATTCTATTATCATTAATATTTAATTAATATTAAACTATTAATGAAACTATTGCCAAAATATTAAAGTTATTTATAATAACTCAAAGTATTTTTAAAGTACTAATATTATCCTTAAATAATTTTTAAAACAATTAAAATCATTTTTAAATAATTACCATTAATATTAAAATATTAATGTATTATCTATCAAAATATTAAAAGTCATTAATTATAACTTAAAATTTTTTTAATTCATTTATATCCTTTTTAAATGATTTTTAGATTAATAAAACCATTTTAAAACTATTTTTTTAATATAATTATTAAATAAATCCAATATCATTAATATTAAATTATTAATGAAATTATCCTTTAAATATTAAAAGTTATATTTTATAACTTAAAATATTTTTAAACACTTTAGTTTCATTTAAAATGATTTTTATAATATTAAAATCATTTTTAATATAATTATTAAAAAACTCTAATATCATTAATAGTAAATAATTAATGAAATTTACTTTCAAATATTGAAAGTTATATTTTATAACTTAAAATATTATTAAACACTTAATTTTCATTTAAAATGATTTTTCTAATATTAAAATCATTTTTAAACTAATTTTTTAATATAAATATTAAATAAATCTAATATCATTAATATTAAAATATTAATATTTTTCTTGACAAAATATCAAAAGATATATTTTATAATTTAAAATATTTTTATAACCTTTAAATCATTTTTATATGATTTTTAAATCATTAATTCTATTTTTTGTAATTTATTTAATACATTTGTTAAATAACTTAAATATCATTAATATTAACCAATTAATGAAAGTCATCACAAAATATTAAAAGTCATTAAAAATAACTTAAAATATTTTCTTATATCATAATATAATTTTAAATGATTTTTCATGTATTAAAATTATTTTTAAATAATTTATTTAATATTATAATTAAATAAATTAAATACCTTTAATATTCTAAAAATATTAAATATTAATGAAATATATTCAAAATAATTAAAAACTAATTTTCAGACTTTAAAAAAAATTTTAATAATTTATTTTGTATTTTTAATAATTTAAAACTATTTAATACTAATTATTTAATAAAAATAATTAATTTAATAATAAAGTGTCGCTAAAGACTACCTATAGCGACATAACTGTCGTTATAGGTGTTCTTCGCGTTCTTGATGAAACCTAGAAATTCATAACCAGTCACTAAGGGTAACACTTTGACCATTAATAATTCCTAACCCATGATGTTTCTGGAAAAGCTATTCATCAGATCTTGTATTACTCGTGCAAAACTACACGATCAAGTCATCAACATGTTCATATCTTAACACAAATGCAAGATATAATGGCTCAAACTTCTTGTCAGACACAATCTTGGCATTTCTGGGTTACCCAGAAACCTAGATTGTTCGAGTGCATACTTTGAGGCTTAATTATAATCATATTCTGATCACTAAATTTGTGTTATTAAGGTCTAAATCAATAGTACGCATGTAATAGAACATTTATATACCATTCTATCAGTCTAACAATATCATAGACTCTAGATCCAATCCGGTCAAAGGCTGTCAGAAGTAATGTTCTATCGGTTTCTGGAAATTCCAGAAATCAGAAATCGTGACCAGGTGGTCTACTTTGACCATCCACTACATTTAATCAGTTTGTGATTTGAGTAATATAAAGACACTGGTATAAAGTCCACATAGCAGGCTACAACATAGATACAAAAACATCATCAATACACATAAGACCTGACAGTTATGGGTCTTTGAAATTCTTGTCAGACGCGTTTAAAGGATTTCTGGATTACCCAGAAATCACTTGGTCATGGTCGGTCAACCGACTTTGACAAAGAATAACTTTCAATCCATGCCTTATTTGGTCCTGATTCAAACTTCAGAACAAAGACCTCATGACATATAATAACCTTAAACCTTCAAACAAGAAAAAACACAAACATGCAAAGATTTACAGTGTTTGACATTTGACTGTCAGACACAAAAACAAAAATTTGCAGATTCTTGAAATCTTCAAATATGAGTTTATAGATGTTATGGATCTAACATCTATCAACCCAGATCATTAATTAACACCTTATACAACATATTACAACATAAAAACACAAGATCTAACATAGCTTTAGAGATCAAATTTTTTTGTTAGGGTTTATACCTTTATGCATCAATTCTTGATTCTTGGCTTCTGTTTTTGGCTATGGGTGTAAGTGGGGCTCAGTTTGGGACTGACCTAACAATAAATTTCGTGGGTTAGGGAGAATGGAAGACTTGGTTGGGAGTTTATGTACAAAAGAGGCTAACAAATGACATTTCTCTCTCCTTAGATCTATATATCATGTGACACAATGCACATGACTGAGATTGCTAGCAAGAATTGGCTGAGGTGTTGATAAATAAGTCACATTGTCAACATTAGTAGGTCACCAACTAAAGCTTTAGCTAGATTTACAAGTAAACTTCAATTATGCAAAAAGGGGTATAATAGTCATTAGCCTTATGATTTTAATGGCAAAGTTGTAACATGGCAAAGCCTTAGGGTTTGACCCTTAGGGTTTAACCCTAGGGTTTAGCATAAAAATTATAGAATTTCTAATTAGGGTTTGTAAAAATAAAATTTTAGTTTCTAAAAATACAGAATTATTGTTTCTTAATTAATTTAGGTTTTTAATTACCTAGTACATTGCTAATTAGGTTTAAGATACACTAATTAGCATTAACTTCCCAATTTAGCGATTAAGGTTTACAATTTATAAATTAGGGTTTATAATATAAATATTAGGATTTCTAAAAATTTAATATTTCTAAATATTAATTAGGGTTTACCTAATTAATCATAAAATTATATAATACACACATAAATCGTATAACACAGTTATATAGTAGTCTCGAACTCATAATTGAGTTTCAAATTAGGGTTTCTAATCAATTAGGGTCCACAAATATTATTTAGGGTTCGTAATAATTAGGGTTTCTAGTATTAGGATTTTTAATTACTAATTAGGGTTTTCCATAATTAGCGTTAAAACCGACAATACAAATCATATATCACATAACACAGTGACTTAACAGATTTTGAAGTCTCGTTTGACTGCGAAACTAGGGTTTAGTAGTAACACTAGGATTTTATCAGGTTATAATGAAACTGCTCCCCAGATTACATAACATACATATTTATAGCACCGAAAAATTAAAATATAATTAATATTATATTATTATTCTCATTCCTTGATCAAAATCTAAAATTAGGGTTTGGATTCCATATCTGATTTTCTTACATATGCTTATCATTATTAATTAAGTTAAATAATTTGCTTAATTAATCTGAAATAAATTCATACAATAAAATTGTTATTATAATAATTCTAAAAATCATTTCATATATTATTTAAATAATATATAAGTATATTTTCATAGAAAATAATTAATAAAAACATTTTTACTATAAAATTAATTATTATAAGAATATACTTTATAATATGCAATAATTCTAAAATAAAATTATTTGAAATTATTCATGTAATAAATAAATTTTATTTATCACACACACACACACACACACACACACACACACACACACACACACACACACACACACACACACATATATATATATATATATATATATATACACACACACACACACACACACATTGACTTATACATATTTTCCATATTTATTATAAAAAAAATTATACGCAAAATTTCTGATTTATTTATATAGAAAATATCGGGTTATTACAGTTCAAGTGAATTAAGATTTAATGGACTAAGGAATTATATTAAATTTGTAGCCCAATTATTTATTTAAGCAATGGATTTGTGACTAATTGATTTAAGGGTGATTAAATTATTTAATCTAGTCCAATAATATATATATATATATATATATATATATATATATATATATATATATATATATATATATATATATATATGACAAGGATTATATTGGCCCAATCTAATTTGTAGAGGAAGCCCAATTTTATTTTTTTAGTAAGCAAAATTATATAAAAAAAATGGCAAGTGTAATGGAATTAATTAAAAGCCCAAAGCTTAGCCCATTTGAGATGGACCTTTTAATCATTAGCGTGTTTAATATAAAGCAAAACTTGATGAGATAAGGAGGCTATGTGGTCAGATGGGATAAGGAGAAGAAATGAGAGAATAATGTGATGAGTGTACTTACTTTATTAGATAAGTACTTTTTAGGTGTCATTTCCCAACACTTTAGAGGTTACTTGCAAGTTACATATTGTATAATGAGAGATAAGGATTTGAAAGATATTATGGGCCGAATGGCCGGTTAAAAAAAAGAGAGGGGGAGGCTATTATTAGAGATAAGAAAGAGAAAAGCAAAAGGAAAAGAACGGGAGAAGAGGGAGAGAAAAAGGGGAAGGGGCGACAACCCTAGGGAAGAAAAAGGAGAGAAGAATCTCCATGGTAGAAAAGAAGAAGAAGAAGAAGAAGAGGAAGAAGGTATAAAATTATTTTCTTAAGCTTTCCTCTAAATTATTTTTTTTAATTTGATGAAAGGGGGTTTTTGATTTGAAAGTTCAAACTTCTATAATCTATGTTGTTTTCATGGATTCAAGTATGGATTTACCCATATTGGGTGTTAATTTGGTTGGAAATCAAAAGAAAAGAAAATTAATTTTTCTAGTTTTGAAAACCTAACTTTTGGGTGCTTTAAATATCCACCGTTTTTGATCTATGCATTCTTTTCTCGATTCATCAAAAAGATGTGCTAGATATATGTGTTGACTAGTAAACCCAAGTGGTAGAACTCAAAAATCACGTTTCTAAAAGTCGTGGTGTGGATTTTAGTGAAAACAGTCCCGTTTTCTTAAAATTATTTTGGACCAGTCAGCAGCGGAGGCATTTTCGTCCACTTTTTTGTTTTAAAAAATCTGGAAAAATTTGGAGTGATAACATCAGAAGATATAAAGGTTGTGTAAAAAGTTGAGAATTTTTGGCCATACGGTTTGAGAGTTATGGACTTTACGGTGAATGACTATTTTTATGAAGCCACCCGAATAACTCTCTGTGTATAAGTCCAAAAATTACAAAATTTTTACTGGAAGTACATATGTATAACAGGAACATACTGTAAAAATATCAGAATGTTTGGAGCTAATCTCGATTTATGAAAAATCTGAAAATATTTGACTATAATGGACTATTTAAATATAGTAAATGAATTTTAAAAATTCTGAAAAAAATATATGTTCAATATGAAATTATATTATGTCAAATCTCAAAAAAAAAATATTATTGGGACTGATTTGGTATCTTTCATCTAAAAGATGATAAATGGATAAATGGATATAATTAAATATATGATGTCCAAATATATGAAAAATATGATTTATGACTTGAGACCCTTAAGCATGGTTTATGCAGATTTTTGATGTAGTTTTGGGTCGGGTGTGAAGTGTTGTGATGTTTATGGCATTTTAGAATGTTTAATGAGTTAATTAAGGAAAGGAAAACAATTGAACTAAATTGTTTATTAATGTGATTAATGACTTAAATTATTTTTATATGACTAATAATATTGGATTACGATATTATTAGTAGTATTTGACTAGAATGTTATTAAAAGGTTAATAACCTTAGCGTAAAATATTATTAACTAATTAATAATATTCGACGGGAGATTAAAATAAGAGATTTATGTTATTTTTCAATATAATTGTTGAATTTGGTATTCAATGAACTATATTATGCTTGTAATAGACTAAAATGACAATTCAGGGTGCTGAATTGGATTTTGGATTGCTGAAATGAATCCGATTCACTGAAATGGTTTTAGTATGCTGAAATATTTTGTGGTCTGCTGAAATAGTAATTTCAGGATACAGAAATGAAATACGACTTACTGAAATGGTATTTCGATTTACTAAAATGTTATCTAATTTACTAAGATAACATATAAAAGAAAAAAACTTATAAGTACAAGCTATGACATGATGAAAAGATTATCAAAGTATAATGATAATACTAAGAGTAAGGTGTAATGTCTAATACTTATGTAATACCCGAAAAAAATAACAATAATAAATAAATAAATAAATGACATTTAATTTCATATTTTTAAATATTTTAATTGGGCTTTCTTATGTTTGGGTAAAACATGGTATTTAATTATATGGACTATAATAAGTAAAGGATTACATTAATTTGGGCTTTTAAGTTACTTAGGTCTAATTGGTATTTGGCTAATTTTAAATCCTTTTAAAATTAAAAGAATTCATAATAATATTAAATAAATATTTAAACCCTAATCTATCTCAATTCTCACATACATCTACATCTGATAACTGACAAAAAAATAAGGACGCGACGAGAGGGAGAGCATTAAAAGGATAGAGTAGGAAATAAAAAAAGAAGAAGAAGAGAAATTGCAGATTCTTTGTTGCATAGGAAAAGCGAAAAGGTATTGTAATTTTTGCTATTAGTAATGAATGGTTATAACTTGTATTTGATTGGCATACTAAATTAATTAAACAGTTTCTAAGTTATATGTTGTGTATGTGAATTTATGAGTGCGTTTTCCTTAAAAAAAACGCTAACATGATGATGCAGAGAAAACTAATGTACTTTTGTAATGTAGGAGGATTATATATATATCTTCTTGGGTTGCCTGCAACACTGCTGCAGGTGTTGATTTCATTTTATATTATATATATATATATATATATATATATATATATATATATATATATATATATATATATATATAATATTTTAATTCGTATTCAACCATGAAACTTATAAATCAACATTGGTAAATCAAATTGAAATTATGTATATTAATTAATTTTGCCGACAAAGTTATAAAAGTTTTTAATAATAAATTTAATAGTATTATTTTATTAATGATTGGATTGTAATAAAATCTTATTAAATTAGTTAGATTGAACGGAGAGAGTCTAAACTAGTCAAATTTGGAATATAAATTTTGGGTATTATATTACTTAATTCAGGTACGGATTCCGTACTCTTTCAGCGAGACTATTTTATTTTTAGTTGTTTATTTCGCTATTCGTTTCGAAATTTAGTATTGCATCTCATAATTATTACTTGTCAATTTATTGTGATAGTTTCGTTTTAGCGTTGTATTAGAACTCATATTTGTACTCTTTAGACTAGTGTATCATCTCTGAATTTTATTTTGATAATTGTAGTGGTGTACATGTTAATATATATTTTGGAGACTTTGAGTGGATGATTCGTTTCAGTTAACATGTACACGTTAGAACCCCTTTGTGTTAACATTTTGTCGCATGTGTTGTGACATTATATTTTGTTAGAATACCGTAGGGTATACCTGAGCTATAACCACCAGTGGGGGTACCACAGGCATGTCCTCTTGGCACCGAGGCATGACACCTTCCGTGGCGGTGTGATCAGTCCACGGCGTCTCCGTTTTGTGCTCCGGTGGGAGTTGGCCATTTGGTGTTTTGTTGTGGGAGGCATATGGGTCAACCCTAGTTTTCTGTTATGTTCTGTTCTGCAGAGTGGTGATGTTTGTGCCAAACACACCTTCTGATTTGCCATCCATCTGGATTGCGCAGTCCGATGTGTGATTGCCTGTGTGGCATTATTTTGATTGCCTGTGTGGCATTATTTGACTTGCCTGTGTGGCAAGGTATATTACTATTTATTTTGAGTTCGGTATGAAATAACACCCAACCATTTGATTCAGCCTATCATTTCGTTGTGTTAGTTTTGTTCATTTCATTTTAGTTTGTTTCGTTTCATTTCAATGAGTTAGTTATTTTGATTCATTATTTGTATTCTATATTCGTACTGGGCATTTGGCTCATGCTGTGACGCCCCCAAAAAAGGTCCATTCCACCCAACCTATCCTGAGTCACCAAATATATGGTACAGAAAATAACTACAACTTTATTACAACAATTGTCGTGCAAAATACAACAACACATATGCTGTGAGTTTGGATACAAATATATACCAACTGTGACTCATGTCCCAACCTTGGATAGCACGTCACAATGACACCTTACATAAAGGTATAGTCAAAAACTGTTTTAGAAATTAGAATCTTTGAGAAGTGCTCAAGGAAACCCTCGTACATGGGAGGTCATGCTTCTAGGTTATGATAGATATCATATGGCCACAGAATTATCCTTGGTTGACCCAATAGACCCCAAAGAAAAATGAGAAGATTACTATTATATTCTTCCCAATGGTGAGTCTTTTCTCGACTTATCATTATCTCAACTGTCTCTAATTGAGAATTATACTTCAAACAAACACCAAGATTATATAGGTAGTGCTCGTAGATATACTCGGCAAGTGGATGTGCACAACCATGTCTTATGATGACACGGGATTGTATGTCGTTAGACATCTTGTATGATAGTGGCAAAACACCATTCCAACGTTGGGTACACCTTACCCTATTGGATTCACCAAATAAAACTACTAAATGAACTTTTTTATACTGCTTCGGGAGAACATCCACAGCTACAGACTATCGTTCTATTTTTCTGTTACCCTTGCTCGACCCAGCTACACTCTTATTACCTGAAAGGAATTGTGAAGCAAAAGGGTGAGCACAACTAGCTCAGTAAAGAATATCATGACTAAAGATAATTAAATTATCAATAGCCTTCATCAGTAATAAATCAGAGATTTAGAGCATATGGTAGATGATAAAACTTTTCAACCATAGTTGCAGCGGAACGAGCAATCCATTAGAAGAGTCAAATAGACTATAAAGTCTATTATCTTCTCCATGTTAAAAATCCACCAACAATGTTTTATCCCTATAACATCAATCAACAATTTCTTTCCACAATCATATGAATATCTCATAATTATAATTGTAGTTCTAAATTCCTCTTCTCATCCAGAACGAAGATAATTTTCATCACTTGTCTTTACCTGAAACATCAAAGATCATGGTTATACCAAATCACAGTTCCTGTTCATAATCATACTAATAATTTTATCTTTGAACTACGGGCCAAAGATATTCATCAACAACTCATCTTTGCACTACAGGCCAAATATATTCTTCAACAGTTCATATTTGCACTACAGACCAAATATATTATTATCTCAAAGAAATATATAATCATTTCAGAATTTATATAACCAATAATTATAACCATGTTGATCATTTCACCTTTGCACTTAAGCTAAAGATATTCAATTATAAATTCAATGGTCATGATCATACCAGTCAACAATTCAACTTTGCACTACTGGCCAAAGAGAACCCATAGCCATGATCGTACCAAAAATCTACCCATCTTTACACTCAAGTCAAAGAGAAATATCATCATTAGGGTTATAAAAATGTTATATATGATAATAAAAAAATAATATGATCAATATATAGTTTTAATCTCAAGAGTAATATTCATAAATCAACTATAATTTGGTTAGAAAAAGAAACTAATTTTGTCATGAATAGTAACCCATGAATAGTAACTCGTGAATAGTAACTCGTGAATAGTAACTAGTGAATACTATTCATGAATAATAACTCGTAAATAGTAACTCATGAATAGTAACTCATGAATAGTAACTCGTGAATAATAACTCGTGAATTACTACTCATGAATAGTAACCCCGACATGAAAAGATAAGAATTTTACAAGAAAAATTCTACCAATATTCTGGTATAATGATATTGAAAGAAATAATATCATTAATAAAAAAATAACATCCCTTACCTCAAAAGAGCAGTACTCCTAACTGGAATAACGCTGAACGAACTTGCACCGTATAGCAACACTCAAGATATCAAAATACTCACAAGAATACACTCGATAATATGGAGAGAGAAATAGAGAGAAAACTTCAGTTTCTGGTGTGATTTTCAATTCTAACCTAAGCACCCTATTTATAGAAAATTGCTTAGAACACCAAAGCAGAAAATTTAATAAAATAATAATATAATTATAAATTTTCCTTAGCCCACCTTTGAAAATCTAGATTCAGCCATCAACATGTGCAAGTGGGGCCCACCAAAGTGTAAAAAACGTTTTTGTTAATAAAATAAATAAAACTTCCAAAAATCAATTCACACCCGATATACCGAAACTTCAATAATTCACAATAAAAAGCCCTTTTATCAGAAAATTCAAATCTCGCAATTTTTTATAGGAAATTCAATTTTCTACAACTTTGCAGAAGAAAGTTTTTCCAAATTCCAAACAGAAATTGACCGAAATTCACAAACGGGCGATTTTACAGTCTATAATAAATTTTCGGTCAAGAATTGTGTCCACCAACACACAAAACATGTGTTAAACATTTAATCCAATAAAAATACTCTTCCTCCTCATTTATTTATATATCCCACATTCATTGTAAAAATATCACCATTAATATATTATTAAAATAATATATTTAAATGAATTATTTTATCAGAAAAAGATAAAATATTAATTTTCAACAATTGTTACATTTAAAAAATTTCTCCATCTATATCCACATAAAATCAATATTTTCCTCATCATATAAATCAATAATTAATTATTCACAAATAATATTACAGAATCACAGTACTGGCAACCAGGCCGTTCCCAGGAAAAAGGGGGCTTTCCAATAAGAATCTATTCCTTACTGGCGCGCAATTAGATGACCAAACCTCTCCTTAGACAGAACTTCCTAGACATTGCCAATAATGTTATCTAATAATATTATTCAGATAATATGAATTATTGCTCCGATAATAGAAAATACTGTGCAGTGACAATTATTAAAATAACAGTAATATAAAATATCAACGCAGCAATTATTGAATCAATAAAATAAAATACTGAACAGTAATTATTGTAACAATTATTGAGTAATGCCTTCTTACGTAAAAATCAATAATTGGTGCAATACCGTGTGCTACTATGCAACAATGCGTATTACTGTGTTTTAACCACCGGGTATTCCAACAGTGTTAACGGTAATAACTACACCGTTATTTATAAACAACTTACTCTTGTCGTTTTCTTCATCCAATCGCTTTCCGTTATGGGACCCACAAAAGGCTGCGCCGTCGTATGAATATTCCCCGACAGTGAGAATATTCCACGATCAAACGAATATTCCCCGACAACAATAAATATTTTATAACCACTTGTGTATTTCGAAAAAAATTCATATATCACCCTTAACTTTAACATTTATCAATTTATCCATTTACTGAATAGTAATTATAAGAAAAATTGAATACTTTTATTTCATAAAATTCGGGGTCTTACACATGCTGTGTTTTTCTCCCGACAGGTAATCAGGGGAATCAAGGGCAAGTGTGACGAGAGCTCCCTTTTATCCAAATAGTTTAGATATATTATGTTTAGGTTGTGATACATTAGTTTGTTCTGAATTGTAATAATTATTTTAGATTGTGGTTTGAGACAGTTTAGCATTTTTTATGGTTGACTTGTGGTCTTTATCAGATATTAAGACTATTATTTTGGGGCTGTGAGCCTTGCTATTAAATTCATCAGTTTTGTTATATTTTGTGTAACCTCTCTTTCTATTTCGGAAAGGGGGTGTTACAGAGTTGGTATCAAAGCCAGGTTCTTTCTTGTAGAAAACCTATTTAGGTTTGACCTGTGAGTTATGGGTAGACTTCTGGGTTAGGTTTCTGTTTTGTTTGATTTTCTGTTCAGCTATTATATCAGTTATATTTGAATTTGTCCCTAATCTGCTTTGTTTATATTCGTGATCTCTTTCTTAGATGGCTCGTAGATCCGCCAGAGTTGTTGGGAGGTGAGGTAACAATAGGGGAAGAGGTGAGGGTCAACCCAATGAGCAACCTAATGATCAGATGAATGCTCAATTGGCTACCTTGGTGAATCAGGCAGTGAATCAGGCTTTACCTCAGTTGGTGGCACAGGTTGTACAGGCAATGCAGCAGCCGCCATCAGAAATTCCTGAGCAGGAGAACCCGGGAAATAATGGTCAGCAAGCAAATATTGAGTAAGGGAATATAAATGGTCTTGAGCAGCAGGTGGTTCCGATGTATGTATGGTTGGAGAGGTTTCAGAAGCAGAAACCACATGCATTCAGTTCATCTCGGACTCCAATTGATGCAGAGAATTGGATTGCTCACCTAGAGAAGATATTTGATGTGTTGGGGTGCTCAGATAATCAGAAAGTGTTGCTTGCAGCTTACAAGCTAGAAGGGGATGCACAAAGGTGGTGGAAAGCGATGAAAGTAACAAAGGGTGATGGTTATGTTGAGGCACTTAGCTGGGCAGAGTTTTGTGAGGTCTTTTATCAACAGTACTTCCCAGCTGTGGATAAAGAGGCCTATGCCAGAGAATATCTATCAATTCGACAGAGAGATGATGAGTCCATCATGGATTTCATGACGAGGTTCACTAGGTTGGCAGGCTTTGCGGGAACTTCTGCAGGGACTGCAGCGGAACAGGTGGAAAAGTTCAAGTGGCGGATTCATTATAGGTATCGCCAACATCTTATAAACAACAAGTTTGCAAATGTGTCGGCTGTGGCAAATGCGGCCAAAAATATTGAAATCGAGCGACAGGACTTTTGGTCTTCTAAATCGGAAGGGAGTCGAAAGAGGGACAGGACTTTTGGTCCCTCTTCGGGTCAGCACGGGAAGAATCAGGGTGGTCAGTGGAACAAGAACTGTGGTGGCCAGCAGGGGCAATGGCGTGGGCAGAATCAGAACAGGGGTTATCAGCAGATGCCTCAGCAAGGGCAGAATTGTCAGCTGCAGCTACCTTGGAATGGTCAGAATCGTCCGCAGTGGCAGAATCGTCAGCAGGGGCAGAATCAAGGTCGTTATCCGGGACCAGCTGATGGGGGTAACCCAAACCTTATTCTGATAGCTCCTTGTGCTACTTGTGGGGGTAATCATCCGGGGAGGCAGTGCCACAGACTCACTGGTGCAAGCTTCTTGTGTGGACAGATGGGTCATATTGCTAGGGATTGTACCGGTCCACGTGGTAATGGTGAAGGTGGTGATAATGGTGGCAATGGAGGTCAGCGTCAAGGTGGTCGAGTGTTTGCCTTGACATATAACCAGGCGGCATGTGCACCAGGTATTGTTTCTGGCACTCTTTTAGTCGGTAATCGTGAGGCTTCTATTTTGTTTGATATGGGTTCTACTCATTCCGTTATTGCTCAGTCTTTTGTTCAGCACCTGGGTGTGCCATCTCAGTCTTTAGATTATGTTATGTCTATTGCTACTCCGATGGGGACTTCTGTTGTTATTTCTGATTTGTATCGAGGGTGTTCGATAAGTTTTGGGGATTAGATTCGTAGGGCTAATCTTCTTCCGATGAGTATGCACGATTTCGATGTCATTCTTGGGATGGACTGGTTGGATAAGCACTAGGCCACTATCGATTGTCAAGCGAAGAAGGTTATATTTGGAGATATGAAGTCTCTAGAATTCGTGTTTCAGGGTTCACAGCCGAGTAGAGTGGTGAAGTTGATTTCAGCTTTGAAGGCTGGGAAGTTAGTGGCAAAGGGTTGTGAGGGGTATTTGGCGTTTGTGAAGGATACCTCTAAGTGTGAGTCCCGTATTGAGGATGTTCCAATTGTTTGTGATTTTTTCGATGTGTTTCCTGAGGATTTGTCAGGGTTGCCACCATAGCGGGAAATGGAGTTTGCTATTGAGCTTGTTCCTGGTGCGGAGCCTATCTCTAAGGCGTCATATCGGATGGCACCATTGGAGTTGCAGGAGTTAAAGGAACAATTACAGGAGCTATTAGATTGTGGTGTGATTCGCCCGAGTGTTTCGCCGTGGGGTGCTCCGGTCTTGTTTGTAAAGAAGAAGGACGGGTCTATGAGGTTGTGTATAGACTACAGGGAGTTGAACAAGATTACCATCAGGAATCGGTATCCATTACCGAGGATTGATGACTTGTTTGACCAACTTCAAGGGGCAAAGTATTTTTCGAAGATAGACTTGAGATCGGGTTATCATCAATTGAGGGTGAGGGATGAGGATATCCCTAAGACGGCCTTTCGTACTCGATATGGGCATTACGAGTTTCTGGTGATGCCATTCGGATTGACTAACGCTCCGGCGGTGTTTATGGATTTAATGAACAGGGTGTTCAGGGAGTACTTGGACAAATTTGTCATTGTCTTTATTGATGACATTCTGGTTTAGTCCAAGTCTAAGGAAGAGCATGAGGAGCATCTTCACACAGTGTTGGGGATTTTGCAGAAAGAGAAATTGTATGCTAAATTCTCTAAATGCGAGTTTTGGTTGGAGTAGGTTGCATTTTTGGGTCACATTATTTCTGCTGAGGGCATTAAGGTGGATCCTGCGAAGGTTGAGGCTATCACTAAATGGCCGAGACCTACCACGGTGACAGAGATTAGGAGTTTATTGGGTTTGGCAGGGTATTATAGGAGGTTTGTGTAAGGATTTTCTTTGTTTGCCTTACCATTGACCCAGTTGATGAGAAAGGGTGTGAAGTTTGTGTGGAATGAGGAGCGTGAGAAGAGTTTCGAGGAATTGAAGAAACGACTTGTGACAGCTCCTCTACTTGCATTGCCATCGGGGACTGGAGGTTACCAAATTTATAGTGATGCTTCTAAGAAGGGCTTGGGCTGTGTTTTGATGTAATACGGTAAGGTGATTGCTTATGCTTCTAGGCAGCTTAAACTTTATGAGGTGAACTACCCCACTCATGATTTGGAGTTGGCAGCGGTGATCTTTGCCTTAAAGATTTGGAGGCACTATTTGTATGGAGAGACTTGTGATATCTTCACCGATTATAAAAGTCTTAAATACATTTTCACTCAGAAGGAGCTCAATATGAGGCAGAGGCGTTGGTTGGAGCTTCTAAAGGATTATAATGTGAGGATTCAGTATCACCCGGAGAAGGCAAATGTGGTTGCAGATGCTCTTAGCCAAAAGAGTTCAGGGGGTGTAGCAGCCCTTATTACACAACCTCATCTTATTTTGGATATGGAGCGGATCGAGTTGGAGTTGTATGTA
This sequence comes from Panax notoginseng, assembly GCA_016801055.1. Lineage (NCBI taxonomy): Eukaryota > Viridiplantae > Streptophyta > Magnoliopsida > Apiales > Araliaceae > Panax > Panax notoginseng. Next base: position 225,012,690 of record CM029012.1, on the reverse strand, counting down.
CAAGGTTCAGATGGGCATTTGGCAGGTATGAGAGTGGAGCCCTCTCTTATCTCACGAGTCAAAGAAGCTCAAAAGGAAGATGGGGAGTTGTGGAGTATGACGCAGAATCTAGAGGAGGGCAAGCAGTCTGAGTTTCGTATTGATGATCACGGCGTGATTTGGTTGGGTAAGCGATTATGTGTACCATCAGATCCAATCATTCGAGAGGCTGTGTTGGCTGAGGCTCATAGTTCACCATTTTCTATTCATCCTGGTTCTACAAAGATGTATAGGGATTTGAAGAAGAATTTTTGGTGGAATGGGATGAAACGAGACGTGGCTGAACATGTTAAGAAGTGTCTTACTTGTCAACAAGTGAAGATAGAACATCAACGAGCTAGTGGTTTGCTGCAACAGTTAGACATTCCAGTATGGAAGTGGGAAGATATCACGATGGATTTTGTGACTGGTTTGCAGAAGACTTTTAAGAAGAATGATGTCATTTGGGTAGTAGTAGACCGGCTGACTAAATCGGCACACTTCTTGGCTATCCATGAGGGTTACTCGGTGGATAGGTTGGCACAAATCTTTCAGTAGGAGATTGTTAGACTTCATGGCACTCCGGTATCAATTGTTTCAGATCGGGATCCACGGTTCACTTCTCGATTTTGGAAAGGGATTCAACGAGCTTGGGGTACTCGACTCAATTTCAGTACTTCTTTCCATCCGTAAACTGATGGGCAATCCGAGAGGACTATTCAGACATTAGAGGACATGTTGAGGTCTTGTGCACTTGAGTGGTTGGGTAATTGGGATGATTACTTGAGCCTAGTTGAGTTTGCTTATAATAACAGCTGGTATGCAAGTATTGGGATGGCTCCTTTTGAGGCATTGTATGGTAGAAAGTGTCGGGCACCGACTTGTTGGGATGAGGTTGGCGAAAGGGCCATAGAAGGGCCTGAGTTAGTTCAAATCACTACGAAAAAGATAGCGGTGGCTAAGGAGAAACTAAAGTCGGCTCGATCACGGCAGAAGTGTTATGCTGATAAGCATAGCAGGACTTTAGAGTTTGAACCTGGTGAGCATGTGTTTCTAAAAGTTTCTCCTTGGAAGGGTATTCAGCGATTTGGGTTGAAAGGGAAGCTTAGTCCGCGTTATATTGGCCCATTTGAGATTTTAGAGAGGGTTGGTGAAGTTGCTTATCGGTTAGCTTTGCCTTCGCAGCTAGCTCAAGTGCACAATGTGTTCCATGTGTCAGTGTTGAGGAGTTATCATTATCATCCGTTGCACGTGGTGCAATATCCATTCGATAAGATTCGGGAGGATCTTACTTGTGAGGAGCAAGCCAAGGCGATTTTGGATCATCAAGAGCGGATTATGAGGAGGAAGACAATTCCGTTCGTTAAGGTTTTGTGGAGAAACCATTTGGAGCGGGAAGCTACTTGGGAAATAGAGGAGTCTATTCGAGCAGAATATCTGCATCTCTTTGAAAATTAGGTGCGTTCCATATTTTTTTTAATTTTTTTTTATTCTGGGGACGGAATCCTTTTTAAGGGGTAGGTGATGTAATACCCGAAAAAATATAACAATAATAAATAAATAAATAAATGACATTTAATTTCAAATTTTTAAATATTTTAATTGAGCTTTCTTATGTTTGGGTAAAACATGGTATTTAATTATATGGACTATAATAAGTAAAGAATTACATTAATTTGGGCTTTTAAGTTACTTGGGTCTAATTGGTATTTGGCTAATTTTAAATCCTTTTAAAATTAAAAGAATTCATAATAATATTAAATAAATATTTAAACCCTAATCTATCTCAATTCTCACGTACATCTACATCTGATAACTGACAAAAAATAAGGAGGCGACGAGAGGGAGAGCATTAAAAGGATAGAGCAGGAAATAAAAAAAGAAGAAGAAGAGAAATTGCAGATTCTTTGTTGCATAGGAAAAGCGAAAAGGTATTGTAATTTTTGCTATTAGTAATGAATGGTTATAACTTGTATTTGATTGGCATACTAAATTAATTAAACAGTTTCTAAGTTATATGTTGTGTATGTGAATTTATGAGTGCGTTTTCCTTTAAAAAAAACGCTAACATGATGATGTAGAAAAAACTAATGTACTTTTGTAATGTAGGAGGATTATATATATATCATCTTGGGTTGCCTGCAGCACTGCTGCAGGTGTTGATTTCATTATATATATATATATATATATATATATATATATATATATATATATATATCATATTTTAATTCGTATTCAGCCATAAAACTTATAAATCAGCATTGGTAAATCAAATTGAAATTATGTATATTAATTTAGATTAATTAATTTTGCCGACAAAGTTATAAAAGTTATTAATAATAAATTTAATAGTATTATTTTATTAATGATTGGATTGTAATAAAATCTAATTAAATTATTTAGATTGAACGGAGAGAGTCTAAACCAGTCAAATTTGGAATATAAATTTTGGGTATTACATTGCTTAATTCAGGTACGGATTCCGTACTCTTTCAGCGAGACTCTTTTGTTTTTAGTTGTTCATTTCGAAATTTGGTATTGCATCTCATAATTATTCCTTGTCAATTTATTGTGATAGTTTTGTTTTGACGTTGTATTAGAACTCATATTTGTACTCTTTAGACTAGTGTATCATGTCTGAATTTTATTTTGATAATTGTAGTGGTGTACATGTTAATATATATTTTGGAAACTTTGAGTGGATGATTCGTTTCAGTTAACATGTACACGTTAGAACCCCTTTGTGTTAATATTTTGTCGCATGTGTTTGTGACATTATATTTTGTTAGAATACCGTAGGGTATACCTGAGCTATAACCACCTGTGGGGGTACCACAGGCATGTCCTCTTGGCACCGAGGCATGACACTTTCCGTGGCGGTGTGATCAGTCCACGGCGTCTCCGTTTTGTGTTCCGGTGGGAGTTGGCCATTTGGTGTTTTGTTGTGGGAGGCATATGGGTCGACCCTAGTTTTCTGTTCTGTTCTGTTCTACGGAGTGGTGATGTTTGTGCCAGACACACCTTCCGATTTGGCATGCATCTGGATTGCGCAGTCCGATAGGTGATTGCATGTGTGGCATTATTTTGATTGCCTATGTGGCATTATTTGACTTGCCTGTGTGGCAAGGTATATTACTATTTATTTTGAGCTCGGTATGAAATAACACCCAACCATTTGATTCAGCCTATCATTTCGTTGTGTTAGTTTTGTTCATTTCATTTTAGTTTGTTTCGTTTCATTTCATTTAATTGAGTTAGTTATTTTGATTCATTATTTGTATTCTATATCCGTACTTGGCATTTGGCTCATGTTGTGTTTTTCTCCCGGCAGGTAATCAGGGGAATCAAGGGCAAGTGTGACGAGAGCTCCCTTTTTTCCAAATGGTTTAGATATATTATGTTTAGGTTATGATACATTAGTTTGTTCTGAATTGTAATAATTATTTTAGATTGTGGTTTGAGACAGTTTAGCATTTTTTATGGTTGACTTGTGGTCTTTATCAGATATTAAGACTATTATTTTGGGGTTGTGAGCCTTGCTATTAAATTCATCAGTTTTGTTATGTTTTGTGTAACCTCTCTTTCTATTTCGGAAAGGGGGTGTTACAACTTAACTTTGTGAGTGAAGGTTAGACAAGTTAATATAAGATGATGAGATTATAAGTAAGTAAATGAATATGGTGTTAAGATTATCTAATATTTGACTATGTGATTAAGTGTTAGATAGTATTATGAAATAAGATATGATATGTTAATTGAAAGATCAATCTTATACCTGATAGGTCTTTTTCAATAAAGAGAATAAATTAATTTGCATAGTGGTAATCGACTATGCAGGAAAGTTTCCTTAAATCAAACTCGAGTTATATTTTAAAGCATGTTAGTGAATGATTATTGATGATTATTCATGTCTATATTGATTATTAATTTGCACTTAGTGCATGTTGCACATATTCATGAGGTATGAAAGGCTGATCACCTTCATTACCCTAAGGTTCAGATAAAGTTATTCATGGTCCTTGTTGACTTTAAACGTTATTGATTCAGTCATTCAGTTATTGACATCTTGATTCATGCTCATTCACAATTATTAAATTGTTGAAAACTCGAAAGCTTATTATTCTTTCAATCATGATATATCTTTATTGAATTTCAACTTGCTTGGCAAAGTAGTTGCTCACCCTTGCTATATCATGATAATAAATTTCAGATAAAGGCGAAGGCTTGAAGAAGGACAGAGAATTTTCAGATAAATTTCAGATAAATTTTCAGATAAATTTCAGATAAATTTTCAGGTATACATTGAAGGATACTTGGTGTAAGCTGTAAAGAATACGAAGTTGTTTCTCTATTTTCTGCATGTGTATATTTTTTGTGTTTCATCTTTTGTAAAGTTAACTAATTATACATGGTTGTGATGATTTTGGGTATGGAATTATGGTTGTTTGGGTGGTTTGAATATTTATTGATGATTGTAAGTTTTGTAGACAGGTTTAGATTTTTCTGGATATCCATTTTTAAAGGAAATTCTGTCGAAATTTATTAAAATTAGTAGCGATTAGCTTGATGTTTTGGTGGTAGGATGTGTTGATGATTGAGTATGTATTAATTATTGTGGTTGTATGGTGAATTATGATAATTGTTATGTCTGATTGTAAGTTATTTTAAGTTGCAAATAGTCTTTAAGTAATGTATTACTTTTCAAATTTTAATCTAATTTTTCGTTTCGCTGTGCCTTTAGCCACGGGCAATTACTAGTATATATATATAGACAAACAGTCAAAATTAGTCAAAGTCTTAAAAGAATTCTATAAGCAAGCAACAAAAAAAGGCATTATTCAAATTTCCGCCAAAAGGATAAGGAAGGGGAGGCTTCCTTGAAAAGCCTCCCAAGATATTTTTTAGGTAGGGTGGGTGGGTGGGGAGGGTGAGCTTATCTAAAAACTTGAGCAAGTTGACCTAATTAAATTAATAAGTATTTAATTAACCAAAAAGGTATTAGCTAAAGTAAAACGTGATTAACCTTCCTAATGATTGGGCAAGATTAGAATAAAAGTAAGTCTTGAGTGACTTTCTTATAAACTATCAAAACATTTGCCAATATATATAGCAAGCTCCTTTCATTTTTCCTCACTTTACCAACAAAAATCAAAAACCAAGTAAGGAGAATCGACAGCCTATAAGGAGAAGGAGAGTGAGCTCAATCAACAAAAAGAAAGGAATAAGAAGATCAAAACCAAGAGGAGCAACCACAACAACTAGGTATAAACCCTAATCCATTTAGAAGTTTAAAGATCTTTCTTTTATGAAAATAATTAGGCCTTATGTATTCTTAAACTTATTTTGAAGATCTATATGTTGTTATACCATAGATCATGGATGAAAAGTTGCAAATACAAAGAAAAATAAGAAGGAAACATGAACTATTCAAGAAAACCCTAAACTAGTTCCTAGAAAAAAAATTATGAAGTAAACATGTATGTATATGAATTTGTACATTCTAGGAGTAAATAATAATGTTAGGGTGTGATAACATGAACTATAACAAAAGAAATCAAAGATCCTACAAGAACAAAAAAGAAAAGGTAAAAATAACTTTGTTGAATTTTTTAGCAAAATAGGGTAAAAAAAACCTAAAACAGAGTCTGATTTTGTAACGATCGAAACTTTTAGAGTATTTCGAATTTTTGAGTAAAATTAGTTGGGATTGATAGCTCTGTAAGTTAGCTAAAATCCTGCACAGGTTTGAGGTCTAAATTCCCAATTTCTTTTATTTCAACCCAAGTTTACAAATTTTGAGCTCCCAATTGCATAAAAAAACACTTGATTTCAACAACCCACATGATTTCAAAAATATAAATTTGTAATTTTTGAGTATCCATTTCATAAAACCCACATGATTTCATTGACAAACAAGAATTTTCAAGATTCTGAGGGAAAACAAGGAATATTCTCTCTCTTCTCACATTTTTGTTGTTTCAGTACGTAGTGGATGTTTAGATTCTGAACTCTATATAAGTTAGATCTTACCTCTGTTGTTGCAGATTTGAATCGTTGATGGAGGCTATTGTAATGATGGTAGACACATTTTCTTTGATAGGGATGGGGATGGGTTAAGATGTTTTCTTTGATGGGAATGGGGGCAGGGATGGGATGGGTTGGGATTTTGGTGACGATGTTGGTGGGTTGAAGTTTTGTAGTTGTGTTTATGATAGTTTTAATGGCGGTGGTGGTGGGATGAAGGTTTATATAGTTGCTTGTGTGGTGGTGGAGTTTTGGGATGAAGAGGTGTTGATGAGAAGTTATTATGAGGTTGGTGTGATTTAGGATTTAATTTTTTTTGGAATTAAAGATGAAGATGGTGATGGGGAAGATGATTTTTTTATGGTAACTAGGTTTTGTATTCTTCAATTTGTTCTTGAATTTGATTTTGTTTTGCCTTTATTTTTCCATTATTTTGTTTTGATTTTATATTAGACAAGTATTTAAATTCTTTTAAATATTTTATACGATCAAATATAAAAAAAATACGACCAAACCGTTTGTATACTCCCTGTACCGAAACACGTGGCAATTCCGACAACTTTTCTAGCCGAAAATTACAAAAAAGTAAGTTATGGTTATTTAAGAGTACTTTGGGTAGCGGGATGACAACTTTTGAACCTAGGGGTTCCAAGTGCAAAAGGGTACATATATTTTGACACCTAATCTTTTACTTAACACTAATTAACTCTAAAATTAAATAAAAAGACAGGTGTCAAAATGTAAGTGGGGGGACACAAGGAGGACATAGAAATTGGGGACAGAGGATCTGCTCTCAGTTTAATTGTAACCCAATTAAAGTAATAAAGGAGAAAATAAAGAATTATATTACCCCTTCGTGTTATTAAATATGTTCAGGAACCTATTGTGAAAGGATTAGGACATTATATCAAATTCATTCCATAATATTTAAAAATAATATTTATAGAAAAATCATATTTATTAAAAAAATTGGGGTCTTACAACCTCCCCTTCTTATGAAATTTCGCCCTCGAAATTAGGGTACGTACTTGGTATGTCGAAGAGGTAAGGATACCTTGATTTCATTTCAGATTCTAACTCCCAGGTCATTTCCTCAACATCGTGGTTTCTCCACAAAACTTTGACTTGAGTTATAACCTTGGAGCGTAAAATATGTTCCTTCTTATCCAAGATTTGAGCAGGAACCTCTTCATACGTCAAATCTTCTACTATTTTGTCCAGTTCTAACTCAATAATGTGGTTCGGGTCTTTCACATATTTACATAACATAGATATGTGAAAAACGTTATGAACACGAGACATACTTGGCGGTAAAGCGAGTCTATAGGCCACAGTTCCTACTCGATCGATGATTAAAAATGGGTCAATGAATAGAGTATTGAGCTTTCCTCTCTTTCCAAATCTCGTAACTCCTTTCTATGGAGCAACTCGTAGCAACACATGATCTCCAATATCAAATTACACGTCCTTTCGATGAAGATCATCATAACTCTTTTGTCAATCTTGTGAAGTTTTTATACGTTGTCGGATCATTTGAATCTTTTCCGTAGTTATACGTACCAACTCCGGTCCCAACAACGTTGCTTCACCCATCTCATCCCAGTATACTGGAGAACGACACTTTCTTCCATACAACGCTTCAAATGGAGCCATGTTAATACTTGCTTAATAACTGTTGTTGTAGGAAAACTCCACAAATGGTAAGAACTTATCCCAACTTCCCTTGAAGTCAAGGACACAGAGTCTTAATAAATCTTCAAGAGTTTGAATAGTCCTCTCCAACTTCCCGTTCGTCTGAGGATGATATGCCGAGCTAAATCGTAAATCCGTGCCCATAGCTTTCTGCAAACTAACCCAAAATCGTGAAGTGAATCTTGGGTCTCAATCAGAAACTATGGATACTGGCATACCATGTAGTCTTACAATCTCATTTATGTACATACGAGCAAGACGTTCAAGTGTATAAGTTTCTCGTATAGGTAAGAAATGAGCTGACTTGGTCAATCTATCAACAATGACCCAAATCGCATCTATGCCTTGAGAAACCTTGAGAAGACCGGTAACGAAATCCATGGTAATGTGCTCTCACTTCCATTATAGAATTTCAAGTGGTTGCAATGGACCTTTTGGTACTTGATACTCCGCCTTGACTCGTTGACAAATTAGACACCTTGAGATAAATCCCGCGATCTATCTCTTCATATTGCTGCACCAAAATGTATGTCAAAGATCATGATACATTTTGGTACTTCCAGGATGGATTACAAACGGTGTGTTGTGCGCCTCTATCATGATTTTATATTTTAAATCAGGGTCGTTAGGAACACAAAGTCTGGAGTTGACTCGAAGTATTCCTTCTTCATCGATTCTTGCTTCCGGCATAGAACCTTCTTGCACTTTCTTCCTCATACTCATTAGCTCCAGGTCTGTAGCTTGAGCAGTTTTAACTTTATCGATTAAAGTCGGTTCTACTCGTATATTCGCCATCATCACATGGGCCCCCGGAGTCTTTTACTCTATCTCCATCCTTTGCAAGTCACACAAAATGGGCCTTTGCGTTGACAATATCGCACTCGTACCCTCATATGATCTTCTACTCAATGCGTCAGCTACCACGTTCGCTTTTCCAGGATGGTATCGGAGGGTATGATCATAATCTTTCAACAGTTCAAGCCAACATCGTTGCCGCATATTAAGTTTCTTTTGGGTGAAGAAATATTTAGAGCTTTTATGATCCGTAAAGATCTCCACTTTCTCCCCATATAGGTAATGCCTCCAAATTTTAAGTGCAAAGACAATATCTGCCAACTCTAGATCATGAGTAGGATAATTCCTCTCATATTCTTTGAGCTGTCGAGAGGCATAGGCTATGAATTTCCCATATTACATGAGAACACATCCTAACCCTTTGCCTGAAGCATCACTGTAGATGACAAATCCCTCCGAGCTTGATGGTATGATTAAAACAGGTGCTGAAATGATTCTTCTCTTGAGTTCTTAAAAACTCTTCTCACATTCCTCACTCCAACCGAATTTTATGTCTTTTCGAGTTAGCTGAGTTAATGGAGTAGCGATTCGAGAAAATCCTTCCACGAATCTCCGATAATAACCGGCTAATCCGAGAAAGCTACGTACTTCGGTTACTGATTTAGGTTGCTCCCAGCTTTGAATATCTTCAATCTTTGACGGGTCATCAGATATTCCCTTACTTGATACTACGTGCCCAAAGAATGCTACTTCCTCAAGCCAGAACTCGCATTTCTTCAACTTGGCATAAGCTTGTTTTCACGAAGCTTTTGGAGTATCAACCTCAAGTGTTGCTCATGATCTTCACGGCTTTTGGAATATATGAGGATGTCATCAATAAAGACGACCACAAAGTGATCCAAATATTCCTTGAATACCCAGTTCATCATATCCATGAAGGCAGTAAGAGCATTAGTCAATCAAAAAGACATGACTAAGAATTCATAATGCCCGTACCGAGTTCTGAAGGCAGTCTTTGGAATATCCTCAATTCTAACCTAGCTGATGATATCCAGAACGAAGATCGATCTTTGGAAAGAATTGTGCTCCTTGCAACTGGTCAAACAGGTCATCAATGCGAGGCAACGAGTACTTATTTTTGATGGTGACATGATTCAACTCCCGATAATCAATACAAAGTCACATACTTCCATCTTTCTTCTTCACGTATAGAACAGGAGCACCCCAAGGAGCAGTACTAGGTCGAATGAAACCGATGTTTAACAATTCCTGCAATTGGGTCTTTAACTCCTGAAGTTCAATAGGAGCCATCCGATATGGGGCTTTGGAAATGGGTTTTGTATCGGGTTCAAGGTCGATACAAAATTTAATTTCACGCTCTGGGGGCAGGCCAAGGAGTTCTTCAGGGAATACATCAGGAAATTTATTAACAATAGAAATATCATTCAAAACTGACATATTTTTGTTTAGATCTGTGACATGAGCTAAGAAAGCTTGACATCCGTTTTTCAATAAACGAATAACTTTATGGCCTGAGATGACTGTGATTGATTTTAATGGTTTGGTCGCTTGAATTCGCATAATAGGTTGATTAGGAATATGAAAGCTAATAACCATACGAAAACACTCAATTTTAGCATTAGTTAACCAATCAATCCCTAGAATCACATCAAATGCAAGTATTTTCAATGAAATAAGATCGACAGGTAATGTGAGGGTACCGATTTGAACCAAACAAGACTTATAAACAGTGGATGTAATGAAGGTTTCTCCCAATGGAGTTTTCAAAGTTAAGTCAAAGTCTAATTTCTCCGGAGTCAAATTTAATCGTTGAGCGCAAGTAGGAGAAATAAAAGAATGGGTAGAACTGGTATCAAATAAGGTATAGACTTCGCTAGAGTTTATGATAAGCTTACCCGTGATGACCTCGTTTGGGTTCCTTGCTTTCTGGGAGGTCACAAAAAATGCTCTCCCTTGAACTACTGGTTTTGACTTGTCTGGGATGGTATTTTGTGTCACCGTTCCAACTGGACTTGTCTTCGGTGCACGATAAAATTGGGCTAGGTGACCTTCTCTTCCACAACTATAACACGCTTTGGATGGCATCGCGTAGTTTGGACTGATATGTCCCTCCCCTCCGCATTTGAAGCATATGATAGGTGGTCGTTCTCCTTCCATAACAACGGGTGTTGGTGCTGACGTCTTTTCATCATTGTTGAATCTCCTCTTCTTGAAATGTCCACTTTTATTGCCTTGGCTATGATTACCACCAAAGTGGTTACCATTTCTGGCATGTTGATTTCCTCTACATTTGTTGTCACCGCTTCGATGACTGTTACTACGGGTATTTTCATTCTGCCGGCTGCTTTCTCTTGGTTGCATTGACTCGTTATCGCGCTCCAATAATTGAGCTCTATTTACAACATCTGAATACAAACACAGTTTATGAGAAATAAGATATTGACGTATTTCCGGTTTCAAACCTCTATAACACGCTTTGGATGGCATCGCGTAGTTTGGACTGATATGTCCATCCCCTCCGCATTTGAAGCATATGATAGGTGGTCGTTCTCCTTCCTTAACAACGGGTGTTGGTGCTGACGTCTTTTCATCATTGTTGAATCTCCTCTTCTTGAAATGTCCACTTTTATTGCCTTGGCTATGATTACCACCAAAGTGGTTACCATTTCTGGCATGTTGATTTTCTCTACGTTTGTTGTCACCGCTTCGATGATTGTTACTACTGATATTTTCATTCTGCCGGCTGCTTTCTCTTGGTTGCATTGACTCGTTATCGCGCTCCAATAATTGAGCTCTATTTACAACATCTGAATACAAACACAGTTTATGAGAAATAAGATATTGACGTATCTCCGGTTTCAAACCTCTTAAAAACATCCGCGTCATTCTCTCCTTATTATCAACCAAGTGGGACGCAAACCGGGATAACTCGGCAAACTTAGCTTCGTACTGTAACACGGTCATATTATTCTACTCCAACTTGATGAACTCTACCTCCTTCATGTGACGAATACTTTCGGGAAAGTACTTGTCATTGAATAGTTCTTGAAACTTCTCCCAAGACATCTTCAATGCGGCAGGTTGAGTACGCTTTACTGATTCCCACCAGTAATCTTCCTCTCCTCGCAACATAAAGGTGGCAAAGGGAACCTTTTGCTCCTCGGTGCATCCCAAGACATCAAATATATTGGTGATCTGCTTGATCCACGTTTTCACCTTAAGTGGTTTTGGCTCTCCAATAAACTCCGGTGGTCCCAGCTCCTTGAACTACTTAGCGGTGACCACCCGAGAGTTTTTAGTATTTTCACCTACATTATGGACAGGAGCCACTCTAGCCCGATGTTGCATGAATTGCATAAAGCCTCTGAACACTCCGTTATTCATCATTTGGTCAGTGTTGTTGTTTGCATGAGGATTGTCGCCTTCCTGATGCACATTATCCTGATTATTGATATATGGAACCTCAACGGTCTCCTGTGCTCCACTGCTATTCTCAACATTCTCGGATGTCATTTTCAGATACTACCACAAAACAAAGGTTAATTGACATGTAACATAATATCCCTATACTCTGACCGACTAATTAAATACCAAATAAACTTAGGTAGGTTATACTAGCGAAGGAATTCCCCGTCTCTCCCCCCAGTTCTAGTCTCACACCTTAGCCAGGGATCATATCCCTAAGCTCTAATACCAACTGTGACGCCCCAAAATAGGTATACATCACCTATTCTGAGTCGTCAAATACATAGTACAAAATAACTTAATTATACAACTGTCGTGTAAAATACGATAAAACATAAGCTGTGAGTTTTAATACAACATTGTCTTCTAAACAGTATTCAAACTCAAAATAAGTCCTCAATACATTTATTTTCACACTATTTCATAGAATAGTGAGGACTACTAATGCTATCATCTGAACCGTCACTCCGTTCCCTGACTAGTCGCCTCTACGTTCTCATTTCCTTAAGAGAACAATGAAAGCAAAAGGTTGAGCTCAACTAGCCCAGTAAGAAATATTATGACTAAGATAACGCAGAATAAATTATCATTAGCCTTCAATAGTGTTAAACTGATAAAATATAACAAACATCAAGTTTAACTGCAGCGGAACAAGCAATCCATTAAAAGAGTCAAGAAGAGAATAAAATCAACTATCTTTTATGATTTAAAAAGGTTTTTCATCACTTTTATCGCTGAGACTCAGCTTAATAAATAATCCACATCATCCCTGCACTACGGCCAAGGATATTCATTAGTATCACGACCATAAATTATCCATGCACTACGGGCCAAGGATATTCGTGTATTCATCAATGGTCATGATCATGCCAACAACTGTCCATCAATGCATTATGGGCCAATGAGGACCTTTACCACATTATTTGTAACATTACGGTCATGATTACACCGAATAATCCCCGGTCATAATCATACCAAGTCCATCTATGCACTACAGGCCACAGATGACTTTCAACAAAATATAAACATAAGGATGATGACAATGATATAAGAATTCAATAAAACAAGTTCAAGAATTAATTTATCCAAGAACCAACAACGTCCAAATTGTCAACATGATACTGCTTTGTAGAGTGAAGTACAAGAATTCTCAGAAGAATATTTCCATGAAAAGACACTGGATGAAGCGCAAATATCAAAGATATTCCACTAATTTCATGGAGTATAAAAGCCAAAACTTTAACCAACTGAGTATAATAAAGAATAGAATAACAAAAGAATTCGCCAAGCATGCGATAGACCGCACAGACAGGTTATTCCAATAGAAAAATAAATAATGGAACCAGGTCATGCGTAAACGCACCGACAGGATATTCTGACAGAATAATAAATAATGGAACCAGGTACGGCGTAAACGCACATATAGGATATTCCGGCAGAATAATAAATAATAGAACCAGGTCCGGCGTAAACGCACAGACAGGATATTCTGACAGAATAATAAAGAACGAAATATTAGAAGAATTTCACCATGTATGCGGTACTTCGCATAAACAAGTTATTCCAACAGAATAATAAGGAATTGAATAACAGAAGTTCTCTTCATGAATACGAAAGAAATAATACCCCTTACCTTAGAAGAAACTGGATATAGGATTAGTGAAGTAGTAAAATATTTTTTTTCTTTCTCTCTATAATTTTTCTCTCTAGAGTTTCAATGAATTCGTAAGAAATGATGAAGGAATGAGCTTCTATTTATAGGAGAATGGACTGAATAGTAACTAATTCATGAACGGTCCAGATTGATTTACTTTTAAACAGACGGTCCATATTGATTTATTATACAGTATTAATAAAATATAATATATTCTAATTATAATCTAATAAAACGAATAACTTTATAAAAGTATTCTATTTTATATAAAAAGATTTTACTATGCAAATACTATGCAGGCACTATGCAACACTATGCATAATAAAATATAATATATTCTATTTATAGTCTAATAAAATAAATAACTTTATAAAAGTATTCTGTTTTATATAAAAAGCTTTTCTATTTTATTACATTAATAATAATAATAAAACAAAATTTATCACCATTATTATAATTCACCATATTAATCGACCAGGTCGTTCCCAGGAAAGAGGGGGCTTTCCAATAAGGATTTCTATGGCGCGCAATTAGGTGACCAAACCTCTCCTTGACAAAACTTCTATACATCGTTAATATTATAAATAATAATATTAATAACTTTATCATCGTAGTTATTGATTTAAAATATTGACAATAATTGAATCAAATAACGTGAGATACTATGCAGCAATTACTGTAGCAATAATTAAAAAAAACTGAGTGACTTCTCATGTGAACATCAATAATCAATACCGTGTACTACTATACAACCACGTGTATTCCTGTACTTTTAACACCGGGTGTTTCAACAGTTAACGGTAAAACTTTCGCCGTTATTTTCATAAAATATTTTTGTCATTTTCTCAATTCGACAATAATTCTATTGTGGGGTCCACTAATAATTGTGCCGTCGTACAAATATTCCCTGTTAAAACGAATATTCCCTGACCAATCGAATATTATATAACAACTTGCATACTTTGCAAAATTTATAAATATTACCCACAACTATAATATTATATCAAATTCATTCCATAATATTTAAAAATGATATTTATAAAAAAATCATCTTTATTAAAAAAAAACGGGGTCTTACAAACGCCGTCCCCACTGCCATCGAGCTTGCAGCCAAGTATAAGTATAAAGGTTCCGAAGGGATCGGCTTCATCAACAATGGTGCCGAAGATAAATATTTTTTGATCCCTTGGAACGCATCTTCGCACTCCGAAGTCCACTGAAAACTCTTCTCATTTTTAGGCCCCTTCAAGGTGTCAAAGAACGATAGGCATCTCTCTGCTGACTTTGATACAAACCTCCGAAGGGCAGCGATCCGACTTGTTAATCTATGAACATCCTTATAAGATTTTGGGGATTTCATATCCAAGACTGCCTGAATCTTCTCCGGGTTCGCTTCGATTCCCCTTTTGCTGAACAAATATCCCAGAAACTTTCCAGATCTCTAACCGAATGTGCACTTGGTCGGGTTCAAACGCAACTTATGTCTTCTGACTGTTTCGAAGCAATTTTCCAGATCCTCGAGATGGTCACGAACTGACATGCTTTTGACAATCATGTCGTCCATATAGACATCCATGCTTTGTCCTAACTGCTTCGTGAACACGAAGTTCATCATTCGCTGATACGTCGCCCCTGCGTTCAGCAATCCAAAGGTCATCTTTTGATACTCATAAATAACCCGATTCATGATAAAACTAGTCTTCGGGATATCCTCCTTACTTATTGAAATCTGATGGTATCCTGAAAAGGCATCCATGAAACTTAGCATGCCATACCCCGAAGTGGCATCAATCAACTGATCTGTGTTGGGCAAAGGATAGAAATCTTTCGGGCACGCTTTGTTCAAGTCCGTATAGTCGATACATAACTTCCACTTCTCGTTCTGTTTCTGGACCAAGACCACATTAGCCAACCACTCCAGGTAATCGATCTCGAAGATGAATTCTGCCTCCAAGAGCTTGGTGATCTCCTTATCTATGATCCTTTGTCTCTCCCGGGCAAAAACTCTTCATTTTTGTATAAATGGTTTTCTCTTCGGGTCCACATGTAATCTATGCTGGGCTATCGACTCACTTACCCTAGGCATTTCACTAGGTTCCCATGCGAAGATGTCGGTATATACCCAAAGTAGATCTATCAGTCCTATTCGAAATGGTTCTGCCAATCCCAACCTAACCTTGATCAACTTGTCTATTTTTCCCGGGATCAACTCCACATCTTTTGTCTCTTCGGCGGGCACAGCAAGCGGTTCTGTGCTACTTTCAGTGAAAGGCTCTATTTCAATAACCATTGTCTGCTTCTTCTTACTGACCCCGACCCCTGAAGAGATTAAATTATTCCGATAACACCTTCGGGCAATGTCTAGATCACATTTTACCTCCCCGATCTTGTTCAGTGTGGGAAATTTGATTTTAAAATGGGGTATGGAATTCACCGCTTGCAGGGCCGCCAGGGTCGGTCTTCTCAGGATCGCATTGTATGCCGAATCCACCTGGACCACAAAAAACCTTACCAATATCTCCCCCTGTTGGGGTGCTCTGCCGAACTTTACAGGCAACTCAATAGTGCCAGACACATATACCGGATCTCCATTGAACCAGTACAAAGGTCCTTCTCCACCCAATTCCATCTTCTTTCCTTCCTGGTCCATCCTTTGATAAGCGTGAGTGTACAGTGTATCGACCGAGGATCCATTGTCTATCATCATCCGCTTTATGTCCACGGACCCGTCCTGAGCCGTTATCACCAACGCCCCGTCATGCAGTTATATGAGGTTTGTAGGATAATCTTCGTCAGTGAAAGAGATAGATGTTCTCGAATATGCCCGATCCTTTCTCGACATAGAACCTGTAACCGACAACACTGCATCGAGATGTCCACTTCTCTTCTTCCCTGTTACTCACCCTACAGAACCGCCTGAGATCACATTAATCACGCCTCGGGCTGGCTGGTTCTATTTTGGATGTGTATCCCGATCTTTCCTCTCTCGGCGCCACAGCATTATCCTGACCTGCTATATACTGAACTAACTGGCCGTTTTGAACATTCTTCTCTATCATGTCCATTAAGTCGTTTCACGTCTCCTGGTATGTCCGAAACTCTGGTGGTAGTCACAAAACTTGTCCCGACCCCTCTTCCCGGGCTTCGTACGTTTCGAGGAAGGTTCGTAGAATGACTTATTTCTTATCTCCTCTAGTATCTTTGCCCAATCCATGTTGAGAGTGGTGTACACTTTATTGACATTTCGACTTGGAAGGGGGGTCGGCTACTTCCCGATCCCCCGCCATTGTAAGTTTTCTTCCTAGGATTATCTGCCCTCCATTGGTTATTGTCCGAACGCTGATAACTCTGTTTGTCCCGATCTTTAGACTTCTCGTAAGATTGGGAGTGTGGTTTGAAATTTCACATAGCCTCTTCCCTTCAGCCCGATGGAAGGCTTCAGTCAAATCTGCAAGAGGGTTGATCACCAGGTCTTTCATCAGCTTCTTCGACCTCTCTATGTCCAGACCAATTGTGAAAAATCCCAAGGCTTAAGGGGAATTTAACTCTGCTTCCGAACCTACTGCTTCCTGGAACCTCTTAACGTACTATTCGAGGTTTTCATATGTACGTTGTCTCACTTGCATGAGGGAAGCAATGATTTTTTCCCTTCTCCTGTTACTCCCAAACTGAGCATGAAACTTCTCCCGAAGGTCATTCCACGAACCGATCGATTCGGCTGCCAAAGTTCCCATCCATTCCCGGGCGCTCTTCTTTAACGTCGTGGCAAACATATGGCACTTGGCAGCATCCGAATGCCCATAGTAAGTCATCAGACGATCATATCCATCTGAATGATCATAAGGATCCCCTAGCCCATTATATGTATCCATTGGGGGCATTTTCTTCTTTGGGTCGGCCGTGAC
Source organism: Panax notoginseng (assembly GCA_016801055.1). Taxonomy (NCBI): domain Eukaryota; kingdom Viridiplantae; phylum Streptophyta; class Magnoliopsida; order Apiales; family Araliaceae; genus Panax; species Panax notoginseng. The sequence continues at coordinate 224,995,116 of CM029012.1, read as the reverse complement.
TTGATTAATTTCTGATGAGAAGGGTGATCATGGACAGCTTGAAGATGTTCCCATCGGGCTTTTAGCCGCTAGCAGCTTTTTCAACTCTGCGACCCTTCTAGCGAGGGATCGGTCTCCTCTTTAGGAGGGGACGACCTATGTATGTCCCTTTTGTATTCGGGCGACGCGATCCTGCTCCTCTGCCCCGACCATCCCTGGTACACAAATTTTCTGTCTACCAATAGACTCCTCCTTCAGCTCCTACCTTCTCGAGAGCAACTCCTGGGTCTGCTCCTTTCCTTTCCAGCCTCCTCTCGGTGAGGCGTTCGGGATTGACTCCGATGCCTGCGTCTTTTCAAGGAGGCCTCATGTTCTCAGACCATTTTGGACATCTATGTTTCAAGCTCCTCCTGTTAAAGCCGTAGTGCCATCATGGCGTCTTTATTCTGCTCCATCTTCTTCTGCAGAATAAATTCACGCTGGTCCCGGTTGCCTTCTGCCCGATCTTTCCCTCCCTTTTCGTATGCTCGGGACTGGTTTTTATCAGCATGACTGACAAGGAGGGGTGTGTGCTGACTTGCCAAAAACAACTGTCGTCTGAGAGATGGAATGAGTTCATCCTATCCTCATTGAGTCTTAAAACCCAGCCTATCTTTTACCGACCCCCTCACCTGGGTAGTCTAGTGAGTTTTTGCTTTTTCCTGGACGAAAGCATTGTTACCTTCACTCGCCATAGCCTCCTACCGGAAAAGATCTACTATGATTGTGAAAAGCACTAAACGCCCTCCTTCTAGTGCCAATGTTAACGCCAAGTTTTGCCGGCGCGTTCGGTCACCAAATCCAGGCTCTTAACCTGCACAATAACAGATCATACACGAAGCTTGACGGCTTATGCCGCCGGGGGATAGCTCCAGTGTAAGAATGAATACAGGCCGTTCACAAGGATTAACAATGAAGGCTTTAGTGTTTAGTGCTCAAAGATGTATTACTTGTTAATTGTAGTCAAGCCTTGTATTTATAGCCAATTCTCACTTCCTTAGAATCCCTCTCTGAGTCAGATTAGGACTCCTAAATATGGTAGTTACCTATATTTGGATCCAACACAATCTCCTTAAAAGGTGTAAGTTGAATCCAATTTAAATACTACCTCTAGAGTTACCTTATTTGAATACGATTAGGACTAGAGTCCTTAATCGTGTAAACCCCTTATAACTCCGGACTCTGTACTTGGGCTACCCAACTGCACAGGCCCAGTCCAACCGAACTCATATATATTGGTCTGGGCTTCGGCCCAAGAGACTCGGAGGCCCGACCCTGAACACCAATAATCGAAATAGGAATCCGGCCCAGAGGGCTCGGATGTCCGAACCTGAACACCTTCAACATCCTGCATGAATTTGTCCCAATGGGCCCAATTTCCTCGACCCCAGCCCAGACCTTCAGCCCACATGAGGATCAGTAAAACGCTCCCGAACAATCCCAAAATCCGACCAAATTTCGACCCCCCGACTTTGATCATTAACAAAGCATTCACATTATAGCTTTACATCATTAATCAATATTATCACTGATAAAATGCGAATAAATTTTAAACTTTTATAACTTTTTTTTCATTATCTCTCACTGTACATAATAGTCTATAACAATATAGAAATTAAAACTTAGCGATTTTAGTCCTTTCTTAATTCCAGAATTCACTACCTTTAGCATCCGAAATTATATTTGGAATTGTGTAAACAATAATTTGTGTCGAAATAATGTAAGTGAACATAAAGTTTAACCTCTAACTTCAAACATTTCCCTGAATATTTGTAATATATATAGTCATCAAGTATTCATATTCACGAATCTCTAACCGTTATACATCATATCCATTATTTTTACCTACTTTACAAAGTAATTGTAAAGTTACATTTTATATTCGAAACATATATTCTTTTCAACATCTACTTCTCACGTATATCAATATGTATACAACTTAATCAAATTATATTATAACAAGTAAAACCAGCTTGGTATAACTATATAAACTTAGCAAGGTAATTCACTGCTATAGTCATGGTGCGTTCCGAATCTCCATTGATATAATCAGCTGAACTTTCATCTGCAACTTTATATTTTTGTCTGGTTGAGCACAATGGCCCAACAAGTTTAACAGAGAACACGTAGCACATAACTTGCATTTTATCAATGATAATATTGATTAGTGATGTAAAGCTATAATGTAAATACTTTGTTAACGACCAAAGTCTAATTTTCCTTTCCATACGATCGTTTCATCTTACTATCTCATTACTTCTCTCTTCAATCATGTTATATTATGATTTCATTTATACTTTTCAACTTAGTTTTATCATTATCTCTTTGAATTTCTATAATCCGAGTCAAGTGTTCCCCGATCCTTTCTTTTTTATTTATTATAGTTCTTCGAGATTCTTCTTTGAATCATTATGTTTATAACGTAATTCCTTTTTTAAAGAATCTTCTAAATTTAATTCTTATTGATCAAACTTTGTCCAAGTTTATCTCTATACTACAACTCTGATACCAACCGTAAAATAAGATCACGACGTGATCTGATGAAATTGTAAAATGGCAGATGATCAATTGAATGATTGAATAGTTATAGTCTGATGCTATAAAGAGAATGTACTAGAAATAACACGAGATAAACTCAGAAATAGTTGTAGACGATGAAATACAGATTAAAGAAAATTCGTATTGAGTAAAATGAAAATGAGGATTTTGTGGGATTTCAAGTGAGAACTAAGAATTTTTTAGTGTAATGGTGTTAGAAATAGGTAAAATTTTTAAATAGTGGGACAATGGAGAAAAATGGATATTCCAAATCTTCTACCTATGTTAGATTTCGAAATTTATTGATATCGTATTGATATTTACATTTTTGAAAAATATTGGATCATATTATTGAACCAATAAGTTTTAAAAGTCCTATTATTCACGTGTTTATGCTAATTGCTTCGGCTAAACAAAAATGATTTGAAATTATCAAAATGTGTTTTATATGTCATATGCATCATTGAACATGGTGTAAAAATGATAAACGATGGAGTCATTAATCCAATCTAACCTGGTGTTGGATATGATCATAGGATCGTCAACCCACTATGGTATGTTGTAGTATAACAAAGTCATAAAAAGATTTTCAGTATTTTGAACAATTTAAAGAAAATATGCCAGTTGAGTTGGCTAAAATATTTTAATTGATGTCCGAATTGTTAATGCAATTCTAAACTATTTGATTCAGCTAGACAAATGATGAGATATGTTTATGAAATTCAAGCATTCTTTGAGAATTATGCCAAGCCAGATTGTTCTAGTGCGGAATTTTGTATTAAGCCTGAAGTGAACCAACCCTGTAATAGGGGACATGCTATCGGAGGCTATAGTTCCGAGCTACGCTTATGTGTTAATATGTATGTTCACAATACATAGGTACAAAAAGTTGATCACCTGGCATACGATGATGGTTTGTCCATAGTCTTTTGACTGTTAAAGGTTACAATTGAAATATCTGTTAACCTAGGACAAGGTTTAAGTCTCTACAACTACTCAACATAATATGAAAAATGAATGTTTTTAATTCATACTGCTTCACAATTATTGAATAATTGTTGAAGGATCCTATTATTCTTGGAGTTGAAGGAGGGAAGTAAAAGTTTCCCTAAAAGAAGTAGTCGTAGAAGCGACAATTCTAAATATATTCTTGAAGAAAGAAAGTGTAGAGATTAGTTTAAAGAAATGAAATTCTTCGAGAAGATTATACGTAAAAGACAATGATTCTAGAAGGATCCTTCGAAGAGAGTATTGGTTATAGAACCTAACGAATGAATAAAGCTTAATATAAAAATCTAGTTCAATGAATCGAATAAATGAATATTAGTGAGTTGAAATTTCTAGGACGAAATTCTTAGAAGAAGGTGTGAGTGTGACATCCCTGATGTTTACGTGATTAGTAACTATTGCAATTAAACAATTAGGGCAATATTGGCTTACGTACAGTGATCCGCAGACAAGAATGTTGATGGGTTAAAGAAATAAAATACTTGAAATATAGTTGAGTCTAAATGAAGGTTATGCATTTTAATCTATAAGAATTATGTTGGAATTTGAGCCTAAATTAATGTGGGTATCATTAATTAATTTTAATGATTTCATATATTAATGTGTTCTACTCTATGAGTAGATTAAATTAAGTATTTGGAAGCTCAAATCCATTGAGTAATGAATGAGATATTAACTCCCAAATATCATGATAAAAGATAATAAATACATGTGGGAAAAACCAAGTCCCACATAGGTTAGGAATTAAATGTTTTATATGTTTATATATAAGGAAAGTGCTCTTGGGTTTGGGCCTCAAGGGGCACCCCACGTTTGTGAAAGGGAAAGGACCTAGCCAAGGCTAGGTTCGAACCCACACGTGCGCGCCGCAGCTGTCCGTCCGGTCGGCTGGCCTGGCCTGGCCCTGGCACATGGGTCGTGGGTCTGGGTCCTGTATATAATTTTTTAGACAAAATTTATTTAACTATGTTGTTTTGAAGAGTCTGAACGGACGGCCAAAACTATGTCGTATTGGTCGCGCCTTTTCTACTAAACTAAAACTACGTAGTTTTGGTTATGTTAATACTAAAACTACGTCGTTTTATATGTCTGAATGGACGCGCCTATACTACATATAATCAAAACTACGTCGTTTTGACCAATGGATGCCATATATGCTTTTTCAGTGGCATCTCATGCCTTTTCAAAGGGCTAGGCACCCATCCGAAGGGTCACTAACCCTCCTATAAATAAATAGGAGGGGCCAGCCATTTGATTCATCCATTTCTCAAGCATTCTAGTCTTCTAAAGCATTCTAGCATATAGTTTTCTTCATCAGTTTCCTTAGTATATAAAAGAGAGAGTTAGAGCATTTCTTTTGGTTCGTTGTGTATACCTTTTGTAGTGCTGCTAAGGTATACGAAGTCATTGTATCCTGGGAGACAAATGCTATCAACTCTGAGCATCATACGGGGGGCATAATTGTCTTAAGGACATAGTACCAAGTACTAGCCTTGACAGATTATTTTCTACGAGATAAGTTCATATAAATATATATATAATTTCCTTTAAGGGATACTAACAATCTTAAGGCAATTATTATTTATATATATATTTGCAAGAAATATGGATACCAATTCTGTTACTATAATTGGTTCTTCTTCTACACCTTCTATACCAAATGTTCTTGTGAACCATAGTGAAAAATAAGAAAAGTTTAATGGAACGGAATTTAAAAGATGGCAACAAAAGATGTTGTTTTATCTCACAACTTTGAACTTGGCGAGGTTTCTTCACGAAGATCCCTCTGTGCTCAAAGAAGATGAAACAGACAAGCAAGTTGTTGCCGCAATAGATGCATGGAAACATGCAGATTTTTAATGCCGAAATTATATCCTTAATGGATTGGATAACACATTATACAATGTGTATAGTTCTCTCAAAACAACAAGAGAATTATGGGATTCCTTGGATAAAAAGTATAAAATAGATGATGCTGGCACGAAAAAATTCATAGTTGGCAGATTTTTGGACTACAAGATGGTGGATTCCAAGGCAGTCATCAACCAAGTCCAAGAATTACAAGTAATCCTTCATAAAATACATGCAGAAGGTATGTCATTAAGTGAATCTTTCCAAGTTGCTGCTATTATTGAAAAACTACCACCAATGTGGAAAGATTTTAAAAATTATCTCAAGCATAAACGCAAAGAGATGAAACTTGAAGACTTAATCGTAAGATTAAGGATAGAAGAGGACAACCATGCCTCTGAGAAGAAAACTGGAAGGGTAATATAAAGCAAATGTGGTGGAACAAGGTCCGAAGTCCAAAAAGAGGAAATTCTCCGGGAATGGGCCTCAGCAGGGAACAAATAAAAAGTTTCAAGGCAAATGCTACATCTGTGACAAACCCGGACATAGGGCAAAGGATTGTCGAAAATGCAAAGACCAGAACAAGAAGTCTGCACAAGCCAATGTAACAGAAGTGGATAGTCTTCTTCAAGATGTTTCTGAAATGAACTTTTCAGCGGTTGTTTCATAAATAAATATGGTTGAGAATCCAAGAGAATGGTGGGTGGATACTGGAGCAACCCGCCACGTGTATTCCGACAGGAAGATGTTCTCCACATATCAAGAAATTGAGAATGGAGAACATCTATACATGGGAAATTCTTCTTCATCAAAAATAGCTGGATAAGGAAAGGTGATTCTGAAGATGACATCTGGCAAGGAACTCACCCTCAACAACGTGCTCCATGTGCCTGATATTAGGAAAAATTTAGTGTCAGGATCCCTTCTTAGTCAAAAGGGATTTAAATTAGTATTTGTATCAGACAAATTTGTATTAACTAAAAATGGGATGTATGTAGGGAAAGGTTATATGAGCAATGGGCTCTTCAAAATGAATGTAATGACTGTTGTACCTTCCAATATTAATAAAATTACATCTTCTGCTTATATGATTGAGTCATCTAATTTATGACATGGTAGATTAGGACATGTTAATTATAATACTATACGTAGATTAATTAATATGGAATGTTTGCCAAAATGTGAGATTAACTCTAATCATAAATGTGAAATTTGCGTTGAGGTAAAACTTAGAAAATCTTCTTTTAAATCAATTGAAAGAAGTACAGAACCTCTTGAATTAATACACACTGATATTTGTGATTTAAAATATATACAGACAAGATGAGGTAAGAAATTCTTTATCACTTTTATAGATAATTGTACAAGATATTGTTATGTTTACTTATTGAGAAGTAAAGATGAGGCTTTGGAAATGTTTAAACATTACAAAAAAGAGGTTGAGAATCAACTTGATAAAAAGATCAAGATAGTTAGAAGTGATAGAGGTGGGGAATATGAATTTTCATTTGTTAAAATTTGTTCACAACATGGTATAATATACCAAACAACTGCACCTTATTCACCACAACAAAATGGTGTTGCAGAAAGAAAGAATAGAACTTTAAAAGAAATGATGAATGCATTATTATTAAGTTCTGGACTACCTCAGAATTTGTGGGGGGGGGAGCAATTCTTTCAGCAAATTATATTCTCAACCGAATACCTCAAAAGAAGTCTAATGTTACACCCTATGAATTATGGAAATGACATAAACCGTCTTATAAACACTTAAAAGTGTGGGGGTGTTTAGCAAAAGTAATGGTTCCTCCACCCAAAAAGGTGAAAATAGGACCAAAAATAATATATTGTATATTCATAGGTTATGCTAATAATAGTAGTGCTTATAGATTTTTGGTTAATAAATCAAAAATAGAGGAAATACATGAAATTATGATTATTGAGTCAAAAGATGCTGAATTCTTTGAAACAGTATTTTCTAATAAAAAGGAACAAGAGCCAGGTTCTAACGAACAAGAAACAAGTTCAAATAAAAGAACGTATGATAATGTTAATGACAGTAATCATGGTTTAGAAGATATTGATGAACCTAGACGGAGTAAACGTGCTAGAACATCAAAATCTTTTGGTCCGAATTTTCTAACCTATTTGTTAGAAAATGAGCCTCAAACCTATAAAGAAGCAATATCGAGTCCTGAAGCTCTATATTGGAAAGAGGCTATAAATAGTGAAGTAGAATCCATTTTGCATAATCATACATGGGAATTAGTAGATCTCCCACCAGGCTCTAAACCTCTTGGATATAAGTGGATATTCATGAAGAAAATGAAAGCAGATGGATCTATAGACAAATATAAAGAAAGACTTGTAATCAAGGATACAGGCAAAAGGAGGGTTTAGATTATTTTGATACTTATTCTCCTGTGACAAGAATATCCTCAATTAGGATGTTAATAGCCATTGCAGCTATATATAATTTAGAAATACATCAAATGGATGTAAAAAAAGCTTTCTTAAATGGAGATTTAGAAGAAGAAATCTACATGGGACAACCAGAAAGGATTTATTGTTCCAGGACAAGAAAAGAAAGTTTGTCGGCTTGTAAAATCTCTTTATGGATTAAAACAAGCACCTAAACAATGGCATGAAAAATTTGATAATGATATGTTATCAAATGGTTTCAAAATAAATGAGTGTGACAAATGTGTATATGTCAAGGACACTAAGAATGGGTATGTTATTATTTGTCTTTATGTAGATGATATGCTCATTATGGGTAGTAATAATGATATCATTAAAACTACTAAAAGAATGTTAAATAATATGTTTGACATGAAAGACATGGGTGTTGCCGATGAAATATTAGGAATTAAAATTTCTAAAATATTGAATGGATTAGTGTTATCACAATCACACTATATAGAGAAAACACTCAAGAAATTTAATAAATATGATTGTAATCCTGTGGGAACACCGGTAGATATAAATCTACACCTGTCTAAAAATAAAGGAGAGAGCATATCACAACCTGAGTATGCACAAATAATTGGAAGCCTTATGTACTTAATGAATTGTACACGTCCTGACATAGCACAGGCTGTCAATAAATTGAGTAGATTTACAAGCAATCCAGGACAAGATCACTGGAAAGCGATAATAAGAGTTTTGAGGTATTTAAAATATACTCAAAATTTTAGATTACACTACTCAAGATATCCAGCAGTACTTGAAGGATACTGTGATGCGAATTGGATATCGTATACAAAAGACTCTAAATCCACAAGTGGTTTTATGTTTACACTAGGAGGAGAAGCAGTATCATGGAAATCTTCTAAACAAACATGTATTGCTCGATCAACAATGGAATCTGAGTTTATTGCATTAGATAAGGCTGGAGAAGAAGCTGAATGGCTTCGTAACTTTTTAGAAGATATTCCTATGTGGCCTAAACTTGTGCCGCCTATTTGTATCCATTGTGATAGTCAATCAGCAATTAGAAGGGCACAGAGTCACATGTATAATGGTAAGTCTAGACATATTCGTCGTAGACATAATACCATAAAACAATTGCTCTCTAATGGCATTATGTCTATTGAGTACAGAAAGTCGAAAGAAAATATAGCGATCCGTTGACTAAAGAGCAAGTAAAAATAACTTCGAGGGGAATGGGTTTAAAGCCTATAAACAAGGATCGTCATGATGAAAACCCAACCTAGTTTACTAGAGATCCCAAGATCTAGGTTCAAAGGGATAACTAAATTGTGAATGATTCAACCAAATCACTATAAAGAAATTAATTTCTTCTGCTCATTCCTATGATACGAGATAGTGATACCTACAACGGTTATAGGATAAGCTTTGCTTTTAATGATTCTTAAATCTTGATAAACATATGGAGTATGGCAAGATACTCTTCTTAAGAATCACCTATGTGAGTGTGAACTGGGCTAATTCTATGAGAAGAATAAGGTTATACTTCTCTAAAGCACTCATAAATCTGGGATTGTTCGGGGCCAAAATGAACAAAATCATGAGAACCAAATAATGTCTAGAAAGATTCTGTGTGAATTACTATTGCCTAGATTTACACAAACGATTGGACAGTTCAAAACATCACGTTCACTGGACAACCAGTAAACCCGATAGTTTTCATAAGGGAAGGTTCAAAGCCAAAAGCTACCTCTCTCGATACAGAAAATTTCTAATTCTATCTCTCTCTCAGAGTCTGCATAACATTTGCATAAGGGTGGTAGTCAATATCATTCATGTGGGGGATTGTTGGAATTTGAGCCTAAATTAATGTGGGTATCATTAATTAATTTTAATGATTCCATATATTAATGTGTTCTTCTCTATGAGTAGATTAAATTAAGTATTTGGAAGCTCAAATCCATTGAGTAATGAATGAGATATTAACTCCCAAAGATCATGATAAAAGATAATAAATACATGTGGGAAAGACCAAGTCCCACATAGGTTAGGAATTAAATGTTTTATATGTTTATATACAAGGAAAGTGCTCTTGGGTTTGGGCCCCAAGGGGCACCCCACTTTTGTGGAAGGGAGAGAACCTAGCCAAGGCTAGGCTCGAACCCACACGCGCGCGCCGCCGCCACCGTCCGTCCGGCCTGGCCTGGCACTAGGCACGTAGGTTGTGGGTCTGGGTCCTATATATAATTTTTTAGACAAAATTTATTTAACTATTTTAATTAAAATTTATTTAAATTTATTTATTTATTTATTTTTATCAAAACTGTGTCGTTTTGAAGAGCGGTATTTATTAAAACTATATCGTTTTGAGAAGCGGTATCTGCTGAAAGGGTATAAGTCTGAACGGACGGCCAAAACTACGTCGTATTGGTCGCGCCTTTTCTATTAAACTAAAACTACGTAGTTTTGGTTATGTTAATACTGAAACTACGTCGTTTTATATGTCCGAATGGACGCGCCTATACTGCATATAATCAAAACTACGTCGTTTTGACCAATGGATGCCATATATGCTTTTTCAGTGGCATCTCATGCCTTTTCAAAGGGCTAGGCACCCATCCGAAGGGTCACTAACCCTCCTATAAATAGATAGGAGGGGCCAGCCATTTCATTCATCCATTTCTCAAGCATTCTAGTCTTCTAAAGCATTCTAGCATATAGTTTTCTTCATCAGTTTCCTTACTATATAAAAGAGAGAGTTAGAGCATTTCTGTTGGTTCATTGTGTATACCTTTTGTAGTGCTGCTAAGGTATACGAAGTCATTGTATCCTGGGAGACAAGTGCTATCAACTCTGAGCACCATACGGGGGGCATAATTGTCTTAAGAACATAGTACCAAGTACTAGCCTTAACAGATTATTTTCTACGAGATAAGTTCATATAATATATATATATATATATATATATATATATATATATATATATATATATAATTTTCTTTAAGGGTTACTAACAAATTAATCAAGGAAATGAATCAGACAGGTAATATAAAACCTATATTAAAGCGATATATTGAAATGATTCAAGCTATCAAGATTTCGGAAGAGAATAGACCGAAATCGAGTAAGGATCTAATTCAGTGCTTGTGATTCCGAGGACAGAATAAGAAGGGAAAAATGTGATAACTCGAATTTTCAGAAACTATTAAAATAAGAATTTAATAAATATTCTTATTATGAGACGTGTCAGGTTTGAATGTATAAATATATGTGTGATATATATTTATGTGAATTATGTGGTGAATTTAATGTGTATATATAAGTATGAAATATATGCAGATGTTTTGAATGAGAGAGTTAATAGTTAATTGAACTATTGAATTAGTTAGCTTGAGTTAATTACAGATTGAAATATGAAGGCAAGACAATTAATTAATTAATATTAACTAATTGAGATTAAGTTAAAATTATATTATGAGTAATATAATTTGATATAATTTAATTATTAAGCCTTGAATGACAATAGAATTATTATGAATTAAATTTCATAAGCAAGATAATTAATTCACTTAATAAAATTAGTTAATTAATATATGTATTCTGTGTGAATGAAAATGAAGGAGTTAATTAAACTCATTATGTTAATATATTACATATAAATGTAATATATGTATGTAGTGGCTTAATATATTTCATTATGCCAAACAAATATAAATTAAACATGGAATGAAGTAATTAGTTCATTATTTGAAAATTGGTTGGTAAATATATTCGCTTTAATTAATTGAAGAGAAAGTTATTTTCTTTTAATAAATTGACAATAAAAATTATTTTACTATAATGTAACATATAATGGTAAAATATGTAATATTATACTAGATGGATGTGAATTAAGAATATGAGGCAAGGGACCAATATATATGAATATTGATGTTAAGTTAGTAAATTAAATTAATATTTAATTTGAGGTGAAATGTATAAGTTAAATAAAAAAAATTTCAAACAAATTATGGAAGGAAGTAACAATTTTACTTTAATTTTAAGTATACAATATTAATTGTATAAACTATAAAAGTTATTATTTAATGTAATGTTCCGTTACACAAAAATTGTTAAACTTATTATGAATTAATTTCATAATTAGTGGGATAATTTTTATTCATGATTATAATGTATAATATCCAATTTTGGTTAATAGTGGAATTACATGTAATTAAAATTCATAAATTAATTAATATGGGTATTGAAAGGCATGTTATTAAATTGAATGAAAATGTATTAGAATGTGGTGTGTTGGAACTAAAAGCTAAACATTAGTGCTGAGAATACATACTAAAAGGACAACTCAAGTTTTGAGTCATTTGTTACAAGCAGGAGCTGGCATGTACTAAACTATCATGGACACTAACCCAATTGCCTGATAATGAAGAGAGCAAAGAAGCTTATTAACATAGTATGTCTCCCTTCTCTATTCTCCCAAATTCATCCGTTCTATACTCCATCTCTCTCTCAAATTACTTAAATCTCTATGCTTCCATAACTACCCACAACACAAAAGTTCATCATATTCTCAGAAAATTGGGGTTGCAATTGAGATTGAAAGAAAATAATTCTCTACGAATTAAAGTTAGCAACTGAATTGGGGAATGAATTAAAGCTATTGACAGCAAGACGAAGTTGCTTTCACCCATCATCAAGCTAGAGTTGTATCAATAAGCTTGAATTGAAGGTAAGTTTTGTATTTCTTTTAAGTTCATGTAAATTAAGATGAACAATGCTTTGTAATTGGGTTTGTTGTGGGAAGATTGTGTTATGGATAGAACCAAAAGGGTTCTGGGGTAATAAGGAAGGAGTATTACGAAATGTTTTTGGTTAGAACCCTCTTAAAATCATATGTAATTCTGTGATTTAAACAGTGCATGTAGGGTGTTTGAGAAATTACCTCAAAGAGGTTAAAATGTATAAAATTGAGAATAGGCTAGTATTATGAGCAAGATAGCATACATATATGTATTAGAAGATAACCTAATAAGCTATTTGGATGCTTCAAATTAAGTCCAAAAAGAAATTCATAAGTTTTGTTAAATTTGAATTTGATGAAAAACTTAGCTGTCAAGGTACTTCTAAGCCTTTATAAATATGTCTTGAATAATTTTTTTTAGCCATGTAATATTTTATAAAATACTATCTAGTATAGTCTAGAACATATCAATAGTTGAAGCCAATCGGATGTGTAGGTTGTGAGATATGAAATCGCAAAGTAGGTAAGGAAATAACAAATTGCTGGTCTGGAATTTTTCCAAGTCTGAAACTGTGTTGAGTAGGCTGTTTCGGGCCACTGTTTCAAAGTCTGGCCAAATTCTTTTCGTACATGTTGTATTTTCTAAAAATACTAAGTAGTTTGAGGTAGAACATATCCAAAAATGGTTTCAATCCGATGTATATCAAGTGAGATAAAAATTCACAAAAATAGCCCGAGAATCACAAAAATACAAATTTCCAGAATTTGGGCAAATTCTGGGCAGCACCTTTGGGTGAATTTCTGTACTGAATAGTATGTGGACTGAAATCAGGGTCTATATGGTGTTAAATTAGATGGAATAAGCTTTAATTTGGCATAAGAATCGGATAAGTAACGAGGAAGTTATGATTAAACGAAAAATAGTGCTCATTAACGATTAAAATAGTTCAAACGAGTGTCATAATTCGTTCTAAATAGCAGTGTTCTAAAAATCGGCCTAGGCGGTGCTAGGCGGGGGCCTGGTGCCGCACCTAAGGTCAAATCGGTGAAAAAAACTCTCCAACCAATTAGGCGAAATCGGTGAAAAAAACTCTCCAACCAATTAGGCGGCTCCTAGGTGGGAAGGCGGGCTAGGCGGATTTTTTTTTTGTTGAAATTACTACCAAAACTTGATCTTGATATATTTATTTTTCTAATGATTTATCATATTCTTAATGCAGGTTGTAGCATATCAAATCACAACAAGAAGTGAACAAGATCAAGTCAAAATGGATAATTTTATTATAGTTGTAATTTTTTGAACTTGTATCAACTTTAAATTATATAAATTATGATACATTTGTAATATTTAGTTTAATTCAATATAATTCTTAAATTTATGTTTAGTTTCTTAAGTTTTAATATTGGATTGAATTCTTAAAATTTTAAAATTTATTATTTAATATCAATTTTGTTTATGAATAAAACTAATACGTTAAAGATATGTTAGTCATACTTATTATATGGTATTTGTCATTTTCTTTAAGTTCTCAATTTTGAAAATTACACAAATAAAAATAATTTCATAATTAATAATATCAAATGTCTCATTTTTTAAAAAATAATATTTATTTAAATTTTTGAGAGAGAAGTAAGTATATAATTATATATATGAAGATAATACTTATTAGTTACTATTTACTAGTAACACTAATTCTATAATTTAATTATTTCAAGCAATATATATATATATATATATATATATATATATATATATATATATATATCTTAAATTTATGTTTAGTTTCTTAAGTTTTAATATTAAATTGAATTTTTGAAATTTTAAATTTTATTATTTAATAACAATCTTGTTTATGAATTAAAAGTATAAAACTAATAGCCTAATACGTTAAAATATGTTAACCATACTTAGCATATGGTATTTGTCATTTCTTTTTTGTCCTCAATTTTGAAGATTACACAAATAAAAATAATTTCATAATTAATAATATCAAATGTCTCATTCAATAAACTTCACACTAATTTTTAAAAATAACATTTATTTAAGTAGTAACACTAATTCTATAATTTAATTATTTCATGTAATGGATATATATATATATATATATATATATGAATTCTTGAAATTTTAAATTTTATTATTTAATAACAATCTTGTTTAGAAATAAAACTAATACGTTAAAAATATATTTGTGAGTTAGTCATGCTTAGCATATGGTATTTGATATTTTTTTTAAATCATCAATTTTGAAGCTTACACAAATAAAAATAATTTCATAATTAATAATATCAAATATCTCATTCAATAAACTTCACATAATGGAGATAAAGCTTTTATTGATACTTGTAGATAAAAATCGAATTGTAGTAGTTGTGAAACTAATAATGTCTCAAAATTATAGTTCGTTATAATTATAGTTCATTATAATTCAAAATTATTAGTTTTAAATGTCTCAATTTTGATACTTGTCTCATTAACTCACATAATTCAAATTGCTTTGAAGATAAAAATTAATAATATCAATAATCTTCACATAATGTCTCATTATAGTTTTCTTACAAATAAAACTAATTTCGTAATTAATAATATCAAATTTTTTATTCAAATAAACTTCACACTAATTTTTAAAAATAACATTTATTTACATTTTTTAATTCAAAATACTTGATGGCATATTGCTCAACACGTGGCATGATGACAAATTGACAATACATAATTGATAGCTTACAAAGTTTGTGGTGAGGGTGTATACATGAGATCTTTACTCAAAGTAAAGATAAAATTTAATTCCCACCACTCATAGTCATCAGTCATCTCTTTTTTCCATTCTCTAAAAAACGTACAGGACCATTACTGAAAGTGAAGAAGAAAAAGCAGAACTGCAGAAGAAAAAGAAGAAGAAGAAGAAGAGGCACGGGTGCACGGCCGCCACAGCTCCATCGCAGCGACAGCGCCACTCCATCACCGCCACACGGCAACATCGCCACTCCATCACAGTGAGTTTTGATATCTTGTAAACATCAATTACAAAAAGAAATTTCCCTTTCCTGCTAAGCAACTAAAAAGGTTAGAGTTCATCAACAAACTTTAATCTCAAATTAAAACTGAACAATCTCAATCACAGTTAGTAAACATTCATGGGTCACCAAACAAAGATTTAACTGTGTATACCAAACAGAGATTCATGGGTCACCAAACATTCATGGGTCATCAAATTAAAACTAAACAATCTCAATCACAGTAAGTAAAAATATAAAATTTAAGCTCTAGAAATAACCAAGCATGAGCTATAACTGTGTATACCAAATAGAGAATATGAATATCTTACTGACTTACTTATTTTGCCTCTGTTTGTTGCTGCTGCCTTCTATAGACTGTGACATTTGTAGGTTTGTTTCAAACTTTCAATTTCAATGGCACAAATTCCTTTTTCGGGAGCATCTAATTCTGCCACTGTACCTGAATCACAATTGAAACGTGCATCAAATGACGTTGGATGGGAGTATAGGATGTTGATTAATCCTAAAAATACCGATAAGGTGAAATGCAAGTTGTGTGGACATTGTATTAGCGGGGGGGGGGGGGTTATAAAATTAATTAAACAACACATTGCGCAAATTACGGGAAATACTAGACCATGCCCAAAGGCTACTGATGAAGATAAAGAAATGTGTAAAGCCACATTAGAAGAAGTAAAAAGGAAGAAGCAAGAGAAAAAGAAAGAGATTAAAGAAAATAGAAAAGAGGTTAATATAATTGTTGAAGAGGGAGAAAAAGAAATTGAAGTGACAATGTCAAGAAAAAGACCACAATTTATTGGGGCTATGGATAAATTTGCATCGACCATAAATCCCGATTCTTGAATGAGTGCAAGTAAAAAGTTACGACAACAAAATATCAATGATGCACTTTGGAAGGAAAGGACGCATAGTGTGCATCAATACATGGCTCGATGGGTGTATGAAGTCGGTATTCCTTTTAAGGCTATCGACTGTGATAACTTCAAGAGGTTTTGTGAGGCGGTTGGTCAATATGGCCCGGGTTACCAACCTCCAAGCCAATACCAACTAAGGGAGCCATTATTGAAAGAGGAGGTAGAGAGGACTAAGAAGTCACTCAAAAAGCAAGAAGAGGAATGGTCTTTCAATGGTTGTTCTATCATGACCGATGCTTGGACCGATAGAAAAAGAAGAAGTATCATGAATTTGTGTGTGAATTGCAAAGAGGGCACAACTTTTCTTTCTTCTAAAGAAGATTCTGTGTGACGCCCCCAAAATTAGGTATACATCATCCATTCTGAATTGCCAGATACATGGTACAAAATTCAAATACAACTTCATTTATACAACTATTGAGCTGACGTATAGAATACGACCACATTTAACTATGAGTTTTAATACAAATGTATGTAACTCTCATGGTATCTCGACCACAACCTTACAATGATACTTTATATAAAAGTATAGTCAAAAACTGTTTTAGAAATTAAAATATTTAGGAAGTGCTCAAGGAAACATTCGTACATGGGAGGTCATGCGTCTAGGTTATGATAGATATCATATGTCCACAGAATTATCCTTGGTTGACCCAAAAGTCCCCAAATAAAAATAAGAAGATTACTATCATCTTCTTTCCAATGGTGAGTCTTCTCTTGACATATAAATATCTCCGTTGTCTCCAAGTGAAAATTATACTTCAAATAAACTCCAAGATCATATAGATAGTACTCGTAGATATATTCAGCATGTGGATGTGCACAACCATGTCTTATGAGAACACGATGTTGTATGTCATTAGAAATCTTGTATAATAGTGGCAAAACACCCTTCCAAATTTGGGTTCGCTTCACCCTATTTGATTCACCAAATATAACTACTAAATGATGTCTAGAATACAACACACTTTTCTATACTATTTAGGGAGAACCTCCACAGCTATCACACTATTTCATAGAATAGTGAGGACTACTAATGATATCATCTGGACCGTCACTCCGTTCCCCGATTAGTCCCTGCTACGTTCTCACTTCCTGAAGAGAACAATGAAAGCAAAAGGGTGAGCTCAACTAGCCCAGTAAAGAATATCATAATTAAAGCTAATTTACATCATCAATAGCCTTCATCATTAATAAATCAGAGATTTAGAACATATGGTAGCTGATAAAACTTTTCAACCATAGTTGCAGCGGAACGAGCAATCTATTAGAAGAGTCAAATAGACCATTAGGTCTATTATCTTCTCCATGTTAAAAGTCCACCAATAATGTTTTATCCCTGTAACATCAATCAACAATTCCTGTCCACAATCATATGAATAACTCATAATCATAATTGTGATTCTAAATTCTTCTTCGCACCTAGGACGAATATAATTTTCATCACCTATATTCACCTGAAACATCAAAAATCATGTTTATACCAAATCACAATTCTTGTTCATAATCATACTAATAAATTCATCTACGACCAAAGACATACAACTGTATTTTAGAAGAGTCAAGTAGAGCATGATATCTACTATCTTCTACAAATTAAAAGCGTATAACCAATATTTTATCGCTGAGACTCAGCTTAATAAATAATCCACACCTTCGAATTATCCATGCACTACGGCCAAGGATATTCGTTAGTATCACATATATGAATTATACATGCACTACGGCCAAAGATATTTATTATTATCACATCCATGAATTAATATTTCATCGCTGAGACTCAGCTCAATAATTAATCCACATCATCGAATCATCCTTGCACTACAGGCCAAGGGTATTCATTAGTATCACGACCACGAATTATCCATGCACTACGGGCCAAAGATAATCGTGTTTTCATCAACGGTCCTGATCATGCCATAAAATAATTCATCTTTGCACCCTTGGCCGAAGAGAATCCATAGCCATAATCATACCAAAAACTGTCCATCAATACACTACGGCCAATGAGGATTTTTTTACCACATCATTCATCACATTACGGTCATGATTGTACCGAATAATCCCTGGTCATAATCACACCAAGTCCATCTATGAACTACGGGCCAAAGATGACTTTTACCACATCATTTGTAATATTACGGTCATGATTATACCGAATAATCCCTGGTCATAATCATACCAAGTCCATCTATGCACTACAGGCCACAGATGACTTTCAACATAATATAAACATGAAGATGATGACAATGACATAATAATTCAATAAAACAAGTTCAAGAATTATTTTATCCAGGAACCAATAACGTCCAAATTGTCAACATGATACTTATTTGTAGAGTAAAATTTAAGAATGCTCAGAAAAATAATCCCATGAAAAGAAACTGGATGAAGCGCAAATATCAAGGATATTCCACTAATTTCATGGAGTACAGAAGCTAAAACTTTAACCAACTGAGTATAATAGAATATATAAAATTGCAAATAGATTTTCGTCCGCCATGCGGTAATCCACATATACATATCATTTCCACAATTTAATAAGGAATGAATACAAATGATCATTCGTCATGCATGTGGTAATCCACATAGACAGGTTATTCCAACAGAATAATTAAGAATGGAATAACAGAAGGATTCACCATGAGTGCGATAGACTGCACAGACATGTTATTCCCAACAGAATAATAAAGAATGGAACCAGGTCATGCGTAAACGCACAGACAGGATATTCCGACAAATAATAATGAACGGAATCAGGTCAGGCGAAATTCGCACCGACAGGATATTCCAACAAAATATTAAAGAATAGAACAACAACAGAAATCACCATGCATGCGATAGACCGCAAAGACAGGTTATTCCAACATAATAATAATTAATGGAACCAGGTCAGGCGTAGTACGCACCAACAGGATATTCTGACAGAATAATAAAGAACGGAATAATAGAAGAATTTCACCATGTATGCGGTACTTTGCATAAACAGGTTATTCCAACATAATAATAAAGAATGGAATAACAGAAGAATTTCACCAAGTATAGGGTAGTCCGCGTATACATGTTATTCCAACAGAATAATAAAGAATAGAATAACAGAAGTTCTCTTCATGAATACAAAAGAAATAATACCCCTTACGGGTACCACAATTAATATCCCTTACCTTTGAAAGAAGAGTATTCTGACTGGTAGGGCGAGGATATACTCGAAGAAAACTTGCACTACGCTCAAAGCTTTCTTAAACTCTAAATAAATACGCTCAAGATTATAGAAGAAGAACTCTTTCTATAGTTTCTCTCTCTAGAGTTTCAGTAAATTCGTAAGAAATAATGAAGGAATGAGCTTCTATTTATAGAAGAATGGACTACATAGTAACTAATTCATGAACGGTCCAGATTGATTTACTTTTAATCGGACAGTCCATATTTAAAGTAAAATCTTTTAAATAAAATATAATATATTCTATTTATAATCTAATAAAACGAATAACTTTATAAAAGATTTTACTATGCAAACACTATGCAGTCACTATGCAAACACTATACATAATAAAATATAATATATTCTAATTATTGTCTAATAAAATAGATAACTTTATAAAAGTATTCTGTTTTATATAAAAAGATTTTACTATTAGCCTAATAAAACGAATAACTTTATAAAAGTATTCTGTTTGATATAAAAAGTTTTTCTGTTTTATTACATTAATAATACTAATAAAACAAAACTGAGTGACTTCTCACGTAAGCATCAATAATCAATACTGTGTGCTACTATACAACCACGCGTATTATTGTACTTTTAACACCTGGTGTTTCAACAGTTAACGGTAAAACTTCCGCCGTTATTTTCATAAAAATATTTTTGTCATTTTTTCAATCCGACAATAATTCCGTTGTGGGGTCCACCAATGATTGTACCATCGTACGAATATTTTCCGACAAAAAGAATATTCCCCGACTAATCTAATATACAACGAATATTTTATATCAACTTGCTTACTTTGCAAAAAAAAAAATTCACATATTACCCTTAACTTTAAACTTTTATCAATTTAACTATTTACCAAAATAGAAAAATTGAATACTTTTATTTCATAAAATTCGGGGTCTCACATTCTGAGGAAGCGCACACTGGAGAATATATTTTCAAATATGTAGATGATTTCATTGAACAAGTTGGGCCACAAAATGTAGTGCAAGTTGTTACTGATAATGCTTTAAACAACATGGTCGCAACGGACTTGTTAATGATAAAGAGGCCACATATGTTTTGGACTTCTTGTGCCACTCACACTTTGAATCTCATGCTTGAAGGAATTGGCAAGCTACCAAAGTTTAAGGGAGTGATTGAGAAAGCAAAGGCCTTTACTATCTTTATTTATGCACATCATATGACATTGATGAGGAAGCATACAAAAAAGAGAGACATAGTGAGACCTGACGTTACTAGATTTGCAACTTCTTTCTTGACTTTGCAAAGTTTGATGGAAAAGAAAGAGAAGTTGAGGTATATGTTTACTAGTACTGAATGGGATCAATGCAAATGGTCAAAAAATACTAAGGGAAAAAAGGCCTATGCTACTGTCTTGAGTTTGAGTTTTTGGAATGGAGTAACACTATGCTTGAAAGTGCTTGTTCCATTGGTAAAGGTGCTTCGCCTTGTTGATGGAGACCGAAAGCCATCAATGGGTTTTTTATATGGAGAACTCAAAAAGCAAAGGAAGAGATCAAAGAGGCGTTCAAAAATAATGAGACTAACTATCGTCCCATTCTCATGATTATCGATGCTAAAGCCAAAGACTTGCTTGATAGTCCTTTGCATTTGACGGCCTACCTATTGAACTCTTATTACTTCTTTAAAGATCCTAACATACAAAGTGATCCACTTGTCATAGATGCGATGTTTACTTGTGTTGAGAAGTTCTTTCCCGATGACTTCAATATGCAAAGTCTTGTCATAAATACAGAGTTGTTGAAGTATAAGAAAAAAGAGGGTGGGTTTGGAAGACCTTTAGCGGCGGCGGGATTTGCAACAAATGATGATAATTATGATCCCGGTGTAAATATTTATTGTTTAATCTTTCTTTACTATTTAATACTTGTTAAGATATTTGTTAATAATTTACAATCTTTAATGACTAGTTGGATGGTGGTCCAATTATGGCAATAGTACACCCAACTTTCAAAGGATGGCAACAATGATTCTTTCGTTGACTACTAGTTCATCCAGGTGTGAGAGAAATTGGAGTACTTTTGAGGGGTTAAGTATCAACTATCTAGTATATAGTAACTAGAAAGATGTTGTGGTTTATCAAGTAAAATCTAATATAAATATATAATTTTTTGATTTTTTTAATTATTTGTTTCATTTTTTGTAGATTCATACAAAGAAAAGGAATAGACTAGACGCGACAAGGTTGAACAATCTAGTCTATGTCTAATTTAATGCAAGGCTTAACAACAAAAAGAAACGGGAGAAAGATAGGAAAGTAGATGTGCTACTAGCAAGTGATGCTTCAAAAGCGCAAGGATGGATTGTTGAAGGTGGTGATGATGAAGTTGAGGATTGTTTGAGCCTTACTTGGGAGACGGTTGGTGAAGCATCCAGAGCGGATAGCGTGCTAGAGCCTAGGAGAAGTAGTAGAAATGTTAGAGTAAGAGAACTTAATGAAAAAGATTTTTTGCCTGATGATGACACAGAGGAAGAGGGAGATGAGGAGTATGAGTGTGAGTCCGATGGAGACATTATCTTGGAAGGATATGGAGAAGAAGAGTTAGAGATATAGAGGGTTATGTGGATGAAGACTATTAGTTTGTATTTTTGATTATTTGTTTGTGTTTGAACTTTGAACAATTGTTTGTTTGTGTTTAAACTTTGAAATTGGCTAAATGGATGTGTTTAAACTTTAAACAAATGCCTTTATTATCTTTATTATAGACTATTTTGCTTTATATTATTGTTTTGTTAGAATAATGTAAGATAAAATATTAAAATTGACTTACAATAAAAAATCCCGCGTAGGCCCCCCAGGCGCTAGGTCCCCCTGGCCGCCGCCTCCCGCCTCCCGCCTAGCACCTTTTAGAACATTGCTAAAAAGAAATTTGGAGGATTGATATATTGTGACTTTTGATGAAAAAAGAACCAATAATAGAATATGTTTTGCACATAATTGACCTATAAAGGATGATGAAATCAATAAGGAAGTGGATTTAAGATTAGTCAACTAATTTAAAACATGATGAAATCCTAAGAACTTAGGATTATGAAAATGTGAAATTGGTATGTGGGATTTCGATTATGACACATAATACAAGTTAAAGGTTTATGAATCAATTTAGAAATGCATTAAGTTATAACCCAATGCATTGTATATAGATTATACAAGGATGATAGGAGATCGGATGAGGTTAGCCGACAAAGGAGGTTATGCGAAGGATGTTCGATGAGTATATAACGAGTTACGCAATCGAAGGCAAGTTTTTCAGGTTTAATTGCTGTGTGTAAATTCATCAACATTTATGTGCCTTTGTGCTATATTGCAATCTATTCTTTCTAAGGTCAAAGTATGACCGGATTGAATTGAGTTACGGAAACTCAATTGATATGTGATATATGCTATTTGAAAGAAATGATTATTATAAATCATGTATAAAATGCAAGTTATGTGCTACGTGTTATCTGTTAAACTTGTTTGGCCATTGTGCTCAACTTTGCAAAAATATAAATTTGCAGATGAAAGTTGACTTGTCAGCTCTGATTATATCAATGGAGATTCGGAATGCAGCATGACTATAGTAGTGTATTACCTTGCTAAGTTTAGTTATACGTACCATGTTATAATATAATTTGATTAAGTTGTATACATGTTGATAAACGTGAGAAGTAGATGTTGAAAAGAATATTTGTTTCGAATATAAGATGCAACTTTACAATTACTTTGTTTCAGAGATTCATGAATATGAATACTTGATGACTATATTACAAATATTCAGGGAAATGTTTGAAGTTAGAGGTTGAAATTTATGTTCACTTACATTATTTCGACGGGGATTATTGTGTACACAATTCTAAATATAATTTCGAATGCTAAAGGTTGCGAATTCTGAAATTAAGAAAGGATTAAAATAGCTAAGTTTTAATATCTATATTGTTATAGACTGTTATGTACAGTGAGACTAAAGTTGTATTGTGATGAAATTTCAGATAATGAAAAGAAAGTTATAATAGTTTTAAATTTATAAGCATTTTATCAATGATAATATTGATTAGTGATGTAAAGCTATAATGTGAATGCTTTGCTAGCGACCAAAGTCGGGAGTCGAAATTTGGCCGGATTTTGGGTTCGTTACATATAAACTTAGGGCACTGCTGCTTTTTCAAAAAATTCACTATCAATTTTTTTGTGTATATTTGGAATCAAATTTTATTATATGGAGAAATTGTGCATTTGATCACACACATACAAAAAGAAGTGAAATTAATTTGTGTGAAACTTATTAGTATTCATTAAGTAATACATTTGTGAAAATATCAAACTCCTAATTAATTAGTTTGATTCATCTGTCCCAAGATAAAAATCAATTGTTTCATTTCTTAAGCATATTAAGATTATTCTCTGAAAATCTAAGAAAATATTTTGCTTAAATGGCAAGTTGTTGAAATATTTATCAAAAAAATTATTAATCAAGATGGGTGAAACTGTGAAGGACATAAAACAAAACCTGAGCAACAAAATTTAAATTATGTATTATTCTTGATAAAAATTGGGATAAAATGATCCCATCGGAAGGAGAGAGAGGTAACTAATTTTTCAGCAAATTTTATTGTATAGTTAACGCTAGGCTTTTCCAAATATTAGGTCCAATATTGGTCTTTCCACTTAATTTTTCTTTTTTAAATTCATAATTTTTAATGTATTTTTTGAGTATATCGGTCATTATAAAATTATTTGTTGGATATTTCATATGAATGTCGCATCAAAAAATTTCAAAAGTATAGATGAATTAATAAGTATGGTAAAATTTAACCCAATGATTTAACATTTTGGGTAAGGAGAATATCTAATATAATTGTTGGGTCAGTATGATTAATTGTGCTCTACATTAACATTAGTAATAATTAAATTGATGTAAGATGAATTTGTATAATTCTTTTACAACAGAGCCATGTTCGATATGATGGAGCATTCGTAGGCTGCCCATTATTTCGGATTCAGATCTTCTCCATTTTAATTTTAAATGGAGAGTCTTCATTTAAAGTTTTTGATTTAAAATTATTGGATCTAAGGCCTAAAAGTTGTCACCTTATTTAAAATCCACTAACCTAACTCTAACCACCTCATTTAAAAGCTAGTAATTTAACTTTAGTCACCTCTTTTAAAAGTCACTAACCTAATTCTAGTCATTAATTTAATATATTTTGTATTCTATTTTTTTCTTTTTTTTTTGTGCGAAAATTATGTACCTATTTTGTCTAAATATTTATTGAGTGGAGCTTTGTGATAAGCACTTTATCATGCTAAGGTTATGCAGGACAAAAAAACAGAGAAGAATAAAATAGAAATTATAACCTGTAATTTACTAAAAAAATTTACTTGACTACATGTATTCTTAACTTACACATGGCAACTTATAATTTTGAATTAAACTACATATAAAATAATATTATTATTTTTTTGCTACGTTCATTAATTAAATGACTGGTAAAAACTAATTTTCTTTTAATTTATTTTAAACATATTAAGATTTGTTAAAGAAATATTTTTTTAAAATTCATGTAATTTTTTAATAGAATAACCGGCATTTAAAAACATGTAAATTTATGTAGCATAATTTTTTTTGTCCTTCATAACCTTAACATGATAAAGTGTTCATCAATGATCCACTCAAAAAATATTTAGACAAAATAGGTACATAACTTTCGCACCAAAAAAAGAAGAAAAAAACATAATACAAAATAATAATAATAATAATAATAATAATAATAATAATAATAATAATAATAATAATAATAAAATAATTATTAAAAAAAACTAATGAGGGACATAACAAAGTGCTTATAATATTAGTGTTATATTAAATTAATGGCTAGAGTTAAGTTAGTGGCTTCTAAATGAGGTGGCTAGAGTTAGGTTAATGACTTTTAATTGAGTTGGTTAAAGTTGGGTTAGAGTTAGGTTAATGACTTTTAAATGAGTTGGTTAAAGTTGGGTTAGTGACTTTTTAATGAGGTGACAGCTTCTAGGCTTTAGATTCAATAATTTTAAATCTGAACCTTTAAATAGAGTTTGCATTTCAAATTAAAATAGAGAGGGTTTGGATCCCATTATTCCTTCAACTCTATGCAGTTGACACTTCATGTTGGACCATTCGTAGGTTGCCTATTATTCTTTCAGTGATGTGGAGCCAAATAGAGTACTTGAATTAGGTGGAGCAAGATCATTCTCGCGTTTGTGGACTAGGTAGTGAAGTGTGATTTGAGTTGAATGGGATGGGCTCAAATGGTTTTGAGGAGCTACTTAGGGTGAAGGTTTCACAAAGAGTAAGATTGTACTCCCACATTTGGTTTTGGCATGGTAGAGTAATATTAGAGTCGAGTAGGGCTCTTGAAAAACTCAAAGAAGGCGTGCTCAATGGTGTGTGATATTTGTGATGTGTATTTAAGTTAACGATGGAAACTGTACATATATTTCACATTTAAAAAAAATTCAAAAAGTGTACGATGGATTAATAAATATGATGAAAATTTAACCCCACAGGCCAACTGAAAGAAATCCAACATGACTCTTAAGTTTGTCTATACAAATATACACTACATTGGTGATGAATTAGCGTGAGATTCGTACAATTGTGCTACATCATGTTGGTTGGTACGTAGACTCTTTTAAGAAATCATGTGATACACATTTGTTAAGGAATAGTGGCCCGGGTCCAATGTCCGGTCCCGGTCCCAGTCCCGATCCCGATCCCGATCCCGGTCCCGGTCCCGGTCTCGATCCCGATCCCGGTCCCGGTCCCGGTCCCGGTCCCGGTCCATACATGTATGTTGCCCTACTCTTATCATGATTTAATAATAGCACCGGTGATAGTGAAGGGAGGTATGGTTATCACACGCATAATAAATTTAATTCCTAGTCTAAGTGGGAAAGGTGGAGTTTAATCAAACTTGGTGTTGGGATAGAATTTTTGATTTGGTTTGGGTCTCTTGTTCCACCACGCGGGGGTCCCAAATCCTCCCATGCTCAACATGCAAAACAAGCATATTATGAAGGAATGACGCTCTCTACATTATTCAAGGGTGCTCTACACTATGCATGCGTGCTAGCATATTATTAGTTGGGGACCTCTACATTATGCATGCGAGCTATATCCTTTACCACTAAGTACTTAAACTGCCTCCATGCAAAACTAGTCACTTGCATGGTCCAATACATGTGATATGATGTCTATCTTTTTTGTATACTAGGATGATGTAAACTCCACAGAAGTTATATATCCTTCACGTCTATATCTGTGTATGTTTGGTTACACAGTTTTTTTGGGCGTGTTTGATTTATTTGAATTAGGATTGTCAATTGGTATTCAACATGATCCACCAAGTGTGATTATGGCTCAATAATCTAATTCATAAAGTAATATGTCAGTGATCTGCTCTATGATCCAACCACTACAAGAAAAAGGGCTAAGTTCGACGGAATTAACTTCGACGGACTATATTCCGTCAAGATTAATCTATTTTTCGACAGAATAATCCGTCGAAAATAAGTCCCTCGGAAATAACCTAATCCTGATGGAATTTCGTCGGTAGTAGAAGGCCCACTTTGGCTCCAAGTTTTCCGTCAGCACGAAACCTAACTTCGACGGAAAGATAGTTATGTCCGAGGGAATGTCCATCAATGTTAAGTTAATTCCAAGGGACGTATTTTCGATGGATATTCTATCGAAATTAACTTTTAAACCTAAAATCAGATCAGATCAGCCCCAGTCGCCCATTTTGTTTTTTTCCTCTCATCTCTCCAGCTCTCCTTCTCTCCATCTCTCATCTATTATCTTTCAAACTCTCATCACTGTGCAAAGCTCCCTCCCATACGTCCTTTCCTCCTCCTCCTCCCCTCCTCCTCCTCCTTTTTTCGACCGAAGCTCGTGGCAGCGTTGTGGTGGTTGTGCAAAGCTCGTGGCGGCACTGTGGTGGTTGTGCAAAGCTCGTGGCGGCATCGTATCCTCCTCCTCCTCTACCACTATCAGCTAGCTTAAGGCTTTAAGGTTTTGCCCTAATTTTTCCCTTATTTATCAGTCCCCAATTATGTAACACCCCCTTCCCGAAAAGGAAAGGGAGGTCACGTGCAAAGCACAATAAACCTCAAAATTAGTAAACAGAGTACTAATAACTTTAAAATATTAATAATGATATCCATCAATGAAGTACTAAATATAATTCTCGAACTAGAATCAAAATAATCAAAACCAAAAATTCGAATAAACTTAGATGGTCAATGCAACACTTTCATCACACTGGCCCTTAATCACCCCTGCAAACCTGCCGGAAGAAAAACACAGCATGAGCCAATTGCCCAGTACGGATACAGATATACAAAAGATATACAGCTGATATACGAAAATAACTGAGACAAAATATTGAACAAAGCCTTAAGTGTAATACTGACGAAAATATAATCTCCAAAGATCTGAATGGAATATATATGAATCAACAGAATTGACGAAACCAATAGAAGAACAAAGAAATAACGAACTGAAGTAGCTAACTCAATGAATTGAACTGAACAGAAACCAATAAAACTAATACAATGAAATAATAGGCTGAATCAAATGATTGGGTGTTATTTCATACCGAATGAGCTCAGAAATATACATTGCCACACATGCAAGTTAAAATAATGCCACATAGGCAAATCAAAATAATGCCACACAGGCAAGTCAAATGATGCCACACATGCAAGTCAAATGATGCCACACAGGAAAATCACACATTGGACCGCGAATCCAAATGTATACAAATCGAATAGGTGTGTTTGGCACAACATCACAAATTCGCAGAACAGAAAATTAGGGTTAACCTATACGCCTCCCACAACAAAACACCAAATGGTCCACTTCCTCCGGAGCCCAAAACGGAGACGTCGTGGACTAATCACACTGCCACAGAAAGTGTCATGCATCTCGTGCCAAAACGACATGCTTGTGGTACCCCCACAGGTGGTTATAGCTCGGGTATACCCTACGGTATATTCTAACAAAAATACTATGTCACAACACATGCGACATAATACCAACAAAAGGTTTCTATATGTACATGTTGAACCAAATCAAATTATAGTCACAAGGTCTTAAAAAGAAGTTAGCAACATGTACCGCTCTACAATTATCAAAATTAATTACTAAACATGATATCCTAATTCAAAGAGTACAAATACGAGTCGTGTGTATCAACTCCAAAATGAAACTAATATATTTATTTCACAGAAAACAATTATGTGAAATCATAACATAATTCGAAATAAGGAAACAAACGAACAAATCAAATTTAACAAGAGTATCGCTGAAAGAGTACGGAATTCGTATCTGGATTGAGCAACGTAATACCGAAAATTTATATTCCAAATATAACTCGTTAAATTCCCTCCGCTCGAGCTAATTAGAGAAAATAATAATGCAGTTATAAGTTACTTCATAATAACATGAAATTATTTTTCAATTTACATAAATTTTATAATACAAACCCAAATTAGATTATAATTAATCTTTTAATCATTTTCTCTTTTTATTTTTGACAAATCAGTAGTTTTTTTTTCATGATACAAATTCCTTTTATTAATGATCCTCTTTTTATCTTGACAAGTCAGTATCATTGTTTTATATAACAGTAGCCTTAATTCTTGTTACGAATTTATTTTATTGCAGGATCCATTATTATTATTACACACACACACACACACACACACACACACACACACACACACACACACACACACACATATATATATATATATATATATATATAGTACAAAGTCCTCCGCTCCAACCAAAACAATCTGACAATTTCTACAAATGGCCTTTAATATTATAAAATATGTATTTAGAATCCCACATGGAAGTTCATTATTTAAGTCAGTTTTTTTTTCATATGATACCCACGGAAGAAGCTTAAATTAAAATAAGGTTTTTACCCTTTTCAATGATGAACTCTTTTATTGTTATTGGATTCAATACTCTCTAATTGCTATATGATCACATCGGCAATAAACAAATAATTCAACAACTTACCTGACTAACAATTCTTCAGCCGCCTTCTCTCTTCTTTTCTCTCCACCAATTCGTAACAAAATATATGTGAAGAAGATTAGGTTTAGTTATTAATTTATTAAACATTAACTCTCCTAATTTAAATAGGATTTATTATTACCC
The DNA here is from genome assembly GCA_016801055.1 of Panax notoginseng. Classification (NCBI taxonomy): domain Eukaryota; kingdom Viridiplantae; phylum Streptophyta; class Magnoliopsida; order Apiales; family Araliaceae; genus Panax; species Panax notoginseng. The sequence goes on along the minus strand of CM029012.1, from coordinate 224,965,170 downwards.
ACAAATATAAATTAAACCCAATAAATTTTAAAGCTCAAATTGTACTAAATTAATTTACCCATCACTTATTAATATTTATTAGTCCATACAAATTAAATAACTAGTTTGACCCAAATAAATGACAAAGTCCAAACAATATGTTTTAAGAATATAAATTTAATATTATTATTTTTTACGGGATATTACAAATTAACTCTATAATAATTCTCAATATATAGTTTTTATGCCATAATCAGTAATTATCAATAATTGTTCTTACAATAATGGGCTAAATACACTTATGTCCCTCGAAGTATGACCCATTTTACACTTATAACTCTAATGTTTAAAATTTTACATTAGCATACTCCAAGTACATTTAAGTAAACAAAAGTAACCCCAAAAAATTTTTTGGCAAAAAAACACGCCTAGATGTTGACGTGTCACCTGAAATGTTTATTTTTATAATTTTCAACGTATTTCACTGTTTTTTACTATTAAAATAATTAATAAATTTTTATACCAATTTTCTCTCTCTAATCAACTTCCTCCTCTCGCTTTTCCACTTCCACAAACTTTCTTCATTTAAATCATTTTGTTAGTTCTCGGGGGCACACAATAGATCTAGAAGGGGGTAGGGGGGTTAAATAGATCCTTTTTAAAATCTTTTTCTTTTTCCTTAATCTTGTAAGTAATTAGCAGATAATAAATAGAAGAATCAATTCATGCACAACAGAATAGGTTAAGATCCCCTTCAAGGATATAGCATTAAACACAGTCCTAAAGTTAGATTAGTTGTAAGCAGATATAGCAGTTATAGTACGGAATGTAAATGACATAAAGTAAATGACACCAGGAGTTTTAAGTGGTTCAGAGACTAAATGCTCCTACTCCACTCTTCTGCTTCAACAAGCAGGGATTCCACTAAGGATTTGATCAAATTAAAATCACAAAGATTCCTTCAAGACCAACAGCTTTGGAACTCTAGTTCACTAAAAACTCTTCAAGACCAACAGCCTAGGAAACTGTAGACTAAGCCCAGCAGACTTAGAATCTCTTGTACCCTTCGGTACTCAGCAAGCCCAGCAGACTTAGAATCTCTTGTACCCTTCGGTACTCAGCAAGCCCAACAGACTTGACTTTGGTTTAGTCACAAAGATAAGGACCCCTCAGGTCCTGGATGTTTGGATGGTTGTTTGTTGTAGTTATTGAGCTGCTAAGATAACATTTAGCTTGTTCATCTTCTGGTACTTAGCAGCTCCTTGTGATCATATGGCATTCAGCATTGAAACTTGATCACAACTGATAGACTGCTAAGATGTACATTTATCTTGACATCATTGTGTACTTAGCAGTCTGATTAATCTCCTTGGTGCTGCAGATCTGTGTAGTTGATGCTTGACTTCATCGGATACTCAGCATAGCACACTATCACCACTTAGGTACTACTAAGTCTTACATATCAGTCCGACTTCTTCTGGTACTTAGCATCCTTTGAACACTGGTTGTCTTGTGCATAAGTTCGGCTCTACATCTTCTTCCCTTCAGTTCATAGTGGTCATGGTGAGACGTAGAGTGGCTCTTGAAGTCTGTTTTCTGATCTGCCACTCTAGTTCTTGTCTTCTTGGCCTTCTGGCTCTCAGCATGGATGCCACTCTGTTGGTATACTCCTTTTTATTAAGTAGAGATTTTAGCAGTGTAAGTCTCTCATTAGATATGCTTCACTCATTCTGTGGTAGTCTCACTCTCACTGAGACCTTTTTTCTGTTAAGCTCTATATTGCTCACTTTTTCTCGAGTCAACTCTTATCTCTTTGAAGTTTCAGCTCTTTATAGGTTCATCCATCAGCTTACCGTTGTATTATAGCCGTTGAGAGCTATTTGAAAGTCTTCAAACATTCTTAGTTCATTGATGCAAACATACTTAGTTGATGTGACAACTCCTTTTTGACAGGCCTGACATAGAAGATTATTTTTTGATCTAACACTTCTGAAATGTCACTTTCAGCAGACAGTTGGTAGTCACCTTTTCTCTTTCCTTTTTGTTCCCTTGATCCAAACCAAGGATATTGGTGAGAGAATTGGTGTGACGCCCCCAAAATATGTCCACACAACCCATTCTGAGTCGCCAAAAACAACATTAATGACGCGAACTTTCCTAATACAACAATTGAACTGTCGTGCAAAATACAACGACACATATACTGTAAGTTTCAATACAAATATTGTAACGTATATAATACGACAATATTCATACTCAAATTATTACAATGCCATATAAAATACACCAGCAAATATTTCTAGTTCTCAAAGAAACACGAGAAGATTTTTGTCCTCCTCATTTTAATATAGTACATTTTTGACGCTTTTAAATTCGAGTTCGCATCACCCTATTTGGTTCACTAGAATTAAATATTAAATGACGTAGAAAATACGACACACATGTTTTAAGTTCTCAATACAATTATATATTGTCATACTGTTCTATAACTTGATGAGGATTGTGACTAATTTGAAACACTACTTTATACCCATGTCCTCTCTGCTAGTCTCAGCTACACTTTTATTTCCGGAAAGGAACTGTGAAGCAAAAGGGTGAGCACAAATAGCCAGTAAAGAATATCATGACTTAAGGTAATTAAATTATCAATAGCCTTCATCAGTAATAAATCAGATATTTAGAACATATGGTAGATGATAAAAAGTTTCAACCATAATTGCAGCGGAATCAACAATCCATTAAAAGAGTCAAGTAAAACATAATGTCTACTAACTTCTCCAAATTAAAAGTCCATCTATTTTATTCCTGTAACACCAATCAACAGTTTTTCGTTGTACCCAAGATAAAGAGAACTTTCACCACCTGTCTTTACCTGAAACACCAAAGATCATGGTTATACCAATTCACAGTTCATGCTTATAATTATGCCATTAAATTCATCTTTACACTCCAAGCCAAAGATATTTATAACACAAATAGTCATGCCAATTAACAGTCTATCTTTGTACTACAGCCAAAGACATACAACTGTAAAATCAATAATCAACAGTCTATCTTTGTACTAAGGGTCAAAGATATACAACTGTAAAACCAATAATCAACAGTTCATCTTTGCAATACGAGCCAAAGACATACACTTGTAAAACCAATAATCAGCCGTCCATCTTTGTACTATGAGCCAAAGATAACTTTCCAACACAAATTTAAGTCTGAGGATGATGAAAATGATATATATAATGAATGGACAGAAATAATCATAATAATAAGATAAAATAGATCTTAGTGATTTTCAACTTAATTATCCAGAGTCCAAATTGCCAACGTGATATCCAGAAAATCGATTAGAATTCTTGATAGAATATAAAGGTCAAGTAAATGTGAAGTTCCCGGCTCAAATATAATAACTTAAAACTGAATAGAAAGATTCAGGTCAAGATACTAGATGAAACACAAACTATTAAGGATATTCTAATCATTTCAGGACTTTTCACCATTTAATGATAAGCTGAAGAAACGAATAATAATATCTTACCATAATATGGAGTATGAAAGAAAATGATATCCATTTACCATAAAAAAAATGATACCCCTTACCTTAGCATGTGACTTAATTCTATTTTTTGTGAAATAGATCAACTTAAACAATGTTTACATTCCTTATCTACACTTGGAGTAATCTTACACTAAACAGAAATACTCACAATATTATACTCACAATACTGTAGTAAAAGAATTTTATATTTCTAGTGTAGTGATGGTGTGTTTTGTTTCTCATCTAAGCAATCTATTTATACTGAAAATTGAGAAAACAGCTAGCACACACACTTTGACAAAATAACCAAATGAGGTATACAATAATGCTGGTAGTGGAATTTGCGGTCCCATATAGAAAATTAAACCAACTCGTACACGTTTTAATAATAATTGAGTTGTGGTCCAAACTACTTTAGGAAAAGTAGAGTGTCGACTAGTTCTGCCAAACTTACTTTTGTAAAAAAAAAAATTGAACAAACATCAGCATATCATACTTATCTTTAATCAACACCTTTTTATAAACAATTTAAATTCTATTAAAAGTCGGGGTCAACACCAAAACATATTTACCTCGAATAACATATAAACCAACTAATAATTCAATATTCATTCAAGTTGTCTTTATTTGTCGCATTATTTTTCAAAACTTATAAATGAATAACAAAACTAAAGAAACCCATATATGACAATTTATTTTTAAAACATCAGTCCACTGTTATTGTATTATCACCATTAGCCAAAACTTAACTATCAATTTAATTAATTTTAACAAAAACTAAGCTTCAAATAATCCAATTTAGCAACAAAAATCACCCAAATTGAATTTAAAATCAATAAGTTATACATTTTTAAAACATAAAATTTGTTGCTAAAACCAGCCAGCTCACGAAATTCATAAAAAATCATACGTTAATCTTTAACAGTTCAAAATTTATGAACATATACTCAACTTATATATGTATAACATATCCAAAAATTAAAACGATCCAACGGTCGGATTAAAAATTATAACTCACGCAATAGAGCTTAAGAAAACAGATTTGTCAGACTATGAGTCCTTCGGATCAGTTTCATTTAAACAGTCACCACGGAAAATCCACAACGAATTTTCGGGTGACTCTAATTTCTGTGTTTAGTTTACTTCTAAGGTTGTGTTTGATAAAATTAGTTATTAAGATCTGAATACTTTAGACATCTGAATAATATAGAGTATCTAAATAGAATTGTATTGAATAAAAAAATGTTATTTGATAATTATTTTTTCAAAATGTCTGAATAACATGTTTTTACTTTTTTAACCCTTCTTTCTTCTTCTTCTCCCTTCTTCTTCTTCTTCTTTTTCTTCTCCCTCTTCCCCCATCCGGCCCATCCCCGCCCCGCCCCAACCCACCCCAACCCACCCCTCTCCTCCCCTCCCCTCCCCTCTGAATAACATACGCTCGTGTTCTCACTTCTTCATAAAATTGTTAATCAAATTTGAGCTAGTAGTAAACCATACTTTTCTGAATTGGGTCTCAGTTATTTCCTCTATTTCTTTAGAGCAGTCGTGAGCTTCGCTTCGAATGTGAAGAAGAAATACATATTCAGCATTTTACAGGGAAATTGTGGGTTTGTTTGGTATTTTGTGATCTGGGTTTTTGTTTTCTTGGTTCATCGAGGCTTTGTTTGTGAACCAATGATGGAAGAAGGTCAAAAATAGAGGTTTTTGTGCAGGTTTTGTAACAAAAGTTTCTGTAGTGGAAACTCATTGGGGGGTCATTTGGCCTTGATTTCTGTCGAGAAAACTGAAGAGAATGATAATGGCAGTTTGGGTTCTGAAAGAGAGGATACCAGGAGGGGAATGAAGGTTTCAATAGCATCTAAAATGGAGCCTGTAAATTAATAATATTGAAGAGCGTATTTGTGTCTAAAAAATAACAAAGTCATTAAGAGGCATGTCTGAATAATTTAGATTTAATTTTTTATCTCAATCATTTAGAGGCATTCAGATATAACAAAAAAATAAACAAACAACATTTACCCTCTTAGCGAATAAGGGGTGGTCTATTAAGACCTTTTAAGAGGTAAACAAACAGCACCTAAGTCTTTCTTTTGATATAAGACTCATCTCCAAACTCATTATACACAAAGAGTTATGGATTTTACAAAAACATAGTAGCGAACTAACTTTTCTAAATTTTTTAGATTTTATTTTTTATTTGATTTCTCTCATTTGATTCATGTTTATGCAAGTTTAATCCATTACAAATTAATAAGCATAATAAATCTTCTTTCCATAAATTTCATAAAACTTAATAACCATATATGAAAATCAAAAATTAACAAAGGTTTTGAGTTTACCTTTCTTTGTTTTCATTTATTCTTCCTTCCTTCTTCTTCATCTTCTTCTTATTCTATCTATTTCTCTCCTCTCCAAAATTGGCAGCCGATTATGAAAAATAGTAAATGGGAAATGGGGTCTAATGTGAGTGGATGAAATAAGTGGTAGATGGGTGGAGTATTATTATTTATTCTTTCCCCTTTTTTCCTTTTTTTATCCCCCACCTCCTTCCTTTTCCACCATTTTCCACTAACTCTTCCACTTCTTTTTCCTTTCTTTATCTTTTATTCTCTCACCTCTTCATCTCCCATGTTTTCTCTAATCAGACTCTTAGCTACCCCCCCCCCCCAAATGGCCCACCATTTCATTAATTTATTTTCTCCTCTTTTATTTACTCACTTATCCATATAATTGTCTGTTTGACCATTTATCAATTTCACATTTTACAGTTTTAGAATAATAATCATAAATTAAATTAGACTTTTATTTCATAAAAGTCGGGATCTTACAATCACCCCACCTTGTGAAATTTCGTCCCCGAAATTTACAAACATACCTAGAATTCTGATAGAATATAAAGGTCAAGTAAATGTGAAGTTCCCGGCTCAAATATAATAACTTAAAACTGAAAAGAAAGATTCAGGTCAAGATATTAGATGAAACACAAACTATTAAGGATATTCTAATCATTTTAGGACTTTTCACCATTTAATGATAAGCTAAATAAACGAATAATAATATCTTACCATAATATGGAGTATGAAAGAAAATGATGTCCCTTTACCATAAAAAAATGATACCCCTTACCTTAGCATGTGACTTGATTCTGTTTTTTGTGAAATTGATCAACTTAAACAATGCTTGCATTCCTTATCTACACTTGGAGTAATCTTACACTCAACAGAAATACTCACAATATTATACTCACAATATTGTAGTAAAAGAATTTTATATTTCTAGTGTAGTGATGGTGTGTTTTGTTTCTCATCTAAGCAATCTATTTATACTGAAAATTGAGAAAACAACTAGCACACACGCTTTGACAAAATAACCAAATAAGGTATATAATAATGCTGGTATTGAAATTTGCGGTCCCATAGAGAAAATTAAACCAACTTGTACACGTTTTAACAATAATTGAGTTTGGTCCAAACTACTTTAGGAAAAGTAGAGTGTAGACTAGTACTGCTAAACTTACTTTTGTAAAAAGAAAATAATTGAGCAAACATCTGCATATCATACTTATCCTTAATCAACACCTTTTTATAAACAATTTAAATTCTATTAAAAATCGGGGTCAACACCAAAACATATTTACCTCAAATAACATATAAACCAACTAATAATTCAATATCCATTCAAGTTGTCTTTATTTGTCGCATTATTTTTTAAAACTTATAAATGAATAACAAAACTAAAGAAACCCATATATAACAATTTATTTTAAAAACATCAGTCCACTGTTATGGTATTATCACCATTAACCAAAACTTAACTATCAGTTTAATTTATTTTAACAGAAACTAGACTTCAAATAATCCAATTTAGCATCAAAAATCACCCAAATCGAATTTAAAATCATTAAGTTATACATTTTAAAACTTAAAGTTTGTTGCTAAAAATTCTGCTTGAAAAAATTCCGAACCACTCAGCTCACAAAATTCATAAAAAATCATATGTTAATCTTTAACAGTTCAAATTTTATGAACATATATTCAACTTATATATGTATAACATATCCAAAAACTACAGCGATCCAACGGTCGGAATAAAAATTATAATCACACAATAGAGCTTAAGAAAATTAATTTTTTGGACTATGAGTCCTTCAGACCAGTTTCATTCAAATAGTCACCACGAAAAATCCGCAACAAATTTTTGGGTGACTCTAATTTTTGTGTTTAGTTTACTTCCAGGGCTTTCTTTTGATATAAGGCTCATCTCCAAACTCATTTTACACAAAGAGTTATGGATTTTTACTAAAACATAGTAGCGAACTAACTTTTCTGAAATTTTCAGATTTCGTTTTTCATTTGATTTCTTGATTTCTCTCATTTGATTCATGTTTATATAAGTTTAATCCATCACAAATGAATAAGCATAACATATTCTATTTCCATAAATTTCATAAAACTTAATAACCATATATGAAAATCAAAAATTAACAAAGGTTTTGAGTTTACCTTTCTTTGTTTTCATTTATTCTTCCTTCCTTCTTCTTCTTCATCTTCTTCTCATTCTCTCTATTTCTCTCCTCTCCAAAATTGGCAACCGAGTATGAAAAATAGTAAATGGGAAATGGGGTGTAATGTGAGTGAATGAAATAAGTGGTAGATGGGTGGGGTATTATTATTTCCTCTTTCCCCTTTTTTCTTTATTTTTATCCCCCACCTCCTTCCTTTTCCACCATTTCTCACTAACTCTTCCACTTATTTTTCCTTTCTTTATCTTTTATTCTCTCACCTTTTCATCTCCCACATTTCCTCTAATCAAACTCTTAGCCGCCCCCCAATGGCCCACCATTTCATTAATTTATTTCCTCCTCTTTTATTTACTCACTTTTCCATACAATTGTCCGTTTGACCATTAATCAATTTCACATTTTACAGTTTTAGAATAATAATCATAAATTAAATTAGACTTTTATTTCATAAAAGTCAGGATCTTAAAATTGGGATTCTCAAACATCAATGTTCGTATGTCAGTCTTTACTGTTAGACATTGCTAAGACTCAATCACCAGATGAATTAACTCTACGATTCTGATGTTGATGTTTATGTACTTGGTCGTAGTTTGTCTGTAGGAATCGTGGAGTGATTTGCCTGGTCCACAATTCCCCTGACATTTCTATGATTCCGAGAGAGCTCTTTGACTTGACAGTACCATCTTGCACTTACAGTCTGTTCTTCGACCATGCTTGTCTTGTCTTTCTTCAGGAACTAGCAAACTTGTTGACTGCCTTGGCCATTTGATTTACATGACTCTTTTGATTAGTAATGCTTAGCTTTCTCAATTTTTCTGCCCTGTGATATTTTGTTCATTCTTCATGGTGAGACTGAGCATAGACAATCCTTTTCGTTTGTCCTCTGTAAGTTTGCCATTATCTCTGAAAGTGCTTTATCAGACTCTGCTACTAGATGGAAAACACTATGATCATTGTCTTCTGATGGGTGCTTGTAGACGACTCCTGAATGGCTCTTCACTTCTCAATCAGCCTTGCTGATAGAGTTGGTACATGCTTTGATCTTTTGTTAGCTTGCTGGCCATGCAGAGAATGCTTTCAGATACTCTTATAGTAGACTGCATTCTAAAACTTGATTACTCTTATCAGAGGATGAGATCTACGATTCTACTTTAGCATTATGAGCACTTGACTGACTATGATTTTCATTGGTGACGATTTGTAGAATCCACGATTTCTAGCTAAGCCTGTGATTCTTGAATTAGCTCGGTAGACACTTGGCAGACTATCTCTATGATTTTGAGAGTGGTTTTCTTTGACAAACTGCTATTCCGAGAAAGGCTTTCTTGATAGACTATGATTCTGCCTTGGCTTCTGCAATCTCTTGGTTGGCTCGTCAGGCTAAGATTCGGATTTGTAACGACTTAATTGTAAATTTCATGATTTCGAGTGAACCCTACGAATCTTGTTTTAGCTCGGCAAGCGCTCGACAGACAGCTTCTACGATTCCAAGTTTAGTCTATGATTTTGCCTTGATAGACTACGATTTTGCCTTATCTCTCTTGGCAAACTATAATAGTTGGCGAAGTGCTTTTCGATCAGACAAGCCTATCTATTTACACTTTATAAAATCAACCTAACAAGTTTGATATTTCTATTTATAGTATTTGTACATTATGATCTTTTGAAGGACTTCACAAAGCTATTCATTCATATCAGATCAACCTAACACATTTGATCTTTTCAATCTAAGTCCTTGTCCATATTGTCTATTATCTATTAAGGACTTTACAGCTTTTATCAATACAGACATATTTCTATATTCATTTATTGACTTTATCATTTCATCATCAAATTATATAAATAAGGAATAATATTCACACGCATATTCCTGACACATTTGACTAAGTTAATTCCATTTCTCTCTAGATCTCTCTCTCTTATCCATATATATTACATGCCGCATTGTTTCACGGTGAGAGGCGGGAGTCAGAGCTAATAACTCTGGCAAAGTCAACACCTAAATAATTCAAACTTCTCTCTGACATAGATGACCAAGGTCTTCGATTCCGAATCCAGTCATCCAATTTTAGCACAACGATCACTTTATGGATGTTATGCTTGAGGATTTTGGTTTGTGGCTCTTCATCTTCTTTTTCTCCTTCATTAATTTCTTCATTAGCGTAACGAGTTTCTATATTTACAATTTTTGCTTCATGGATTTGTTCAAAAACAAATTGAGTTTGTGATTTCAGGGTTTTTTGTTCAAGAATTTGTTTTAAAATGAATTGGGTATCTCCTATTTCAAATCCCAGTCATCCAATTTTAACATAAAGATCACTCTATGGATGTTAGGCTTAATGATTTTGGTCTTCTTTTTCACCTTCATTAATTTCTTCATTAGCGTAATGGGTTTCTATATTTGCGATTTTTGTTTCATAGATTTTTTTCAAAAACGAATTGAGTTTGTGATTTCGAGATTTTTTCTTCAAGAATATATTTGTATAAAAAAAAATTAGGTCTCTCCTATTATGGTTTCATGTTGATGAAATTTTTCAAAAATGTATTGGTTTGTGTTTCTATAAATTATTGTTTTTGATGGGTGATTGGTTTATAGGATTTGTTTGTTTTTTATTTTTCCTAAATTTATTTCAACCGTATTTATTCATATTAAATGAGAAAGAAATAGGTATTTGTGATTTTTTCTTCACAAGCTTGTTTAAAGAAGCTGTTAGTGGATTAAAGAGAGAAAATGAGGGAATATACATGTATTAATTTTTTTAATGGTAAAATACAGTGAAATAAGTTGAAAATTATAAAAATACACATTTTCGATGACACGTCAGCATTCAGACATATTTTTTGGCCGAAAATATTTTTGGGGTTACTTTTGTTTACTTAAGTGTACTTAGAGTATTAATTTAAAGTTTTAAATATTAGGTTCATAAGTGTAAAAAGGGTCAAACTTCGAGGGACATATGTGTATTTAACCCTATAATAATTATTGATAATCTATTTCCTAACTTTTCCAAGATATAGAAAAATACATATGTTTTGAAGAAGGGGTTTGGGATTGTTAATTGTTCTGATTTTGTGATACTGTTAATTGATGAGTTATGTAATTTGAATTGGGATTGAGAAGTTATATATAATTTTTTCATATTTGATTTTTCTTTGTGATCATTTTGGGACTGATATATTATGTATTTTGGGACTGATTGGTATAAATTTTAATTAATCAAAAGTCATGTTAATTGGCACAATTGGGATTGAATTTGTTTTTGGGGATTGATTATGATTGATTTTAATTGATCAAATTTATGTTAATTTGTGTTTTGGGATTGATTGGGACTGAATTTGTGTGTTGGGATTGATTGGGACTGAATTTGTATTTTGGGATTGATTGGGACTGAATTTTGTCTTGCAATTTGTGTCTGATAGGTAACCTTATGATTCTTGTTGTGTATATGGACTGCTTTTTGGTATATTTGTTATGTCCGACGGAATTTCTGTCAAAATTGTCCAATTGCAAAATCTGTGGACCCTACTTTATAATATTTATGTATTCTAATTAGTTTCCAATATTGAACTAAACTAAGTAGTATTTAAAATAGTTTTATATAGGATAATATATTATAAAATTATAAAATCAAATAACATAAAATAAAATAAATAAATTTATTTTATTTATATTTGGGAAAATTAAATTAAATAATATGATATAATATAATATAATAAAAATAAATTAAATTAATTAAATAATATAATATACTATAATATAAAATGAAATAAAAAAATAACTTAATAAAAAAAATAATATAATACAAAATAAAATGAAAAATTATAAAATAAAATAAATTTACTACAATAAATTAAAGCAATTAGATAACTTAAATTAAATTAATATAAATTAAATTATTTTAAATTAATTAAAATTAATTAAATAATTAAAATAAAATAAAATAAAGTATTATAATACAATAAAATACAATATAATAAACTAAGTAACATTTATTTAGTTCTATTGGTAAATAATATAATAATTTATTCAAATAATAGTTTTCATAGACTAAGTTGCATTTACTTAGTTTTCCATTGATAAAATAAACTAAGTAGCATTTGGTTAGTTTGTCACAATTAAAATAAATTGAATAAGTACTATATGTATATATACATATATGCTCAACTGTATTTTGGAACTTAGAAACACGTTTTCCAAGTAAGAGTGAATATCGAAGAGTAGTCCCCATATATATTCAAATAAAGTTCTCATAAACTGAGTAGTATTTACTTAGTTTTCCATTAGTAAAATAAATTAAGTAGCATTTGTTTAGTTTGTCACAATCTTCAATAAACTCAATAGTACTCTCTATTTAATCTTCAATACACTCAATAGATCATTCAGTTTGACATTATCCTCAATATATAAACTCAATAGTTATAATCAATTACGACAATAGAATTTATAGTACATATATCATTCCAGTAACTTGCAAATATGTTGACAGACTTATTTGACCTGACTAGGCGTTGTTCGATAGTAGTTGTAAGGTGTAGGAACAACTTTAGTTAGCATCAGTATGGTATTATGCAACTTACCAGCCAACTCATTATGAAGAAAGCATTAACTGTCTTGCTTTCTTCAAATTCCGTCTTCACAACCGCATTTTGGGACATTAAAAGTTTCCCCTTCCCCACTTAATCTTCCTACTTAAAATTATTACAACTTTTATCCTTTTAAAATAGAAAGTTCATAAATTACAATGAACTATATATGAATGAGCAAAGAAGAGCAACTAATTAACCGGTCAATTATAGAAGTTTCGATTAGAACTCTTGGAAGATCCAGAGGTCTTGAGTGGGCAACGAATACCGCAACGAGTGCAACGACAGTAAGGTGGAAAATACTTTAACCCGTCGCCACATTTTATGGGTTCAAGGCAACTCTTTATACAACGCGGCGGCTTAGAGTATTCTCCACCTTCCGTTCTTTGCCCTCATTGCGGTATTAGTTGTCCGCTCAAGGCCTTTGAAACATCCAGATTAGAAATCTTGGAAGATCTAGAGGTCTTGAGCAGGCAACGAATACTGCAACGAGTGCAACGAAAGTAAGGTGGAAAATACTCTAACCCGTCGCCACATTTTATGGGTTCAAGGCAACTCTTTATGCGATGCGACGGCTTAGAATATCCTCCACCTTCCGTTCTTTGCCCTCGTTGCGGTATTAGTTGTCTGCTCAAGGCCTTTGAAACATCCAACAATCCTAATCTCAAGTTCTAGAATTGACCGGTTAATTAGTTGCTCAACTTTGCTCATTCGTATATAGTTCATTGTAATTTATTAGCTTTCTATTTTAAAAGGATAACAGTTGTAATACGTTTAAGTAGGAAGATTAAGTAGATAAAGAGAACTTATAAATGTCCCAAAAAGCGGTTGCGGAGACGAATTGTGAAGAAAGTCAAGGTAGCTAATACTTTCTTCATAATGAGTTGGGCGATAAGTTGCATAATACTATGTTGATGCCAACTTAAGTTATTTCTGCACTTTGCAACTATTGTCGAACAACCCTTTTCCAGCTCAAATAAGACGGTTAACATATTTGCAGGTTAATGGAAGGATCATATATATACTATACTTTGGAACTTAGAAACATGTTTCAAATTCACTCATTAGGAGTGAATGTCGAATAATCCCCAGTTTGGGACTGTTACTAGATGTTATGTCTCTCACTTAGGCTGTTGCCAATATGAAACGATACGTTTTTTTTATTTTGAGGATTTTTCGGATGTTATCTCTACATGTTCTTCGAGTGCATACTTAGATTAAGTTATCTTTGTCTATTTCGTGTACTTGGAGACCATGGGGAGGTGCTGTCGAAATTTTCTTGAAATAGATGAAATGTGCTCAACGTGTTGACACTAGTGAGGAGACGCATACAGGAAAGAGATAGAAATCTTACCCCTGTCTTGTAGAGTGGAGATACTAGTAAAATATAATTCATGCCACATACATGAATATCCCTGTACTGAATGTGTCTTTTGTTTAGTTGAAGATGTCAGCCGTCCGGAGTTGGATGTACCATAGGATACTTATTGATGGGAAGGGATTAGTCTCAGCTTATCGTGATGGGGTGTCTAACTTTTTAAACAAAGCAATAGAACATACTGATGATCCGAAAGGAAAGATGAGATGCCCGTGTGTCAAGTGTAAAAACCTGATCTAGAAGAAAATCGACGAGACTAAATTCGACTTATTTTCTTGAGGGTTTGGGATGGGTATTCCGTATGGATTCATCATGGGGAATCAGCTGAGTTGAGAGAAGTGATCGATAGTACTGTAAAACCAACCAATTTAATGGGCTTCATATGCCGATAACTATGATGTCGTGGAGATGTTAGTCGATTCTTATGACCTTACCAATATTGACTGGGTTGAAAATGAGCATTCGTCAAGCAGTGCTCAACAAGTGCCAAATGATACAGCTGCTTTTTACAAGTTGTTATCTGAATCGGGGCCTCGCTGTATCCTGAAAATGATAAGCGCACCAGGCTATCTGCAGTGACTAAGCTCTTACACTTCAAAAATGAGCATGACTGCAGTGAGAGAGGTTTGAATAATTTGCTAGATCTTATCAGCGAGTTCTTACCCAAGGATCATAATCTGTCCGCAAATTATTACAAAGTGAAGAAGATGGTTAAAGGGTTGAATATGGGGTATCAGAAGATCGATGCTTGTGAGCAGAATTGCATGTTATACTATAGGTCGGACAAAGATAAGGGACAATGTGATATATGCAGCTTGCCTTGATACAAGGCGAAAAAATATGCGGGAAGGAGAAACATGTGCCCAAGAAGATCTTACGATACTTTCCTCTTACACCGAGGATTCAACGGCTATCCATGCCGTCCCATACGGTTCAACATATGAGTTGGCATAGAACAAGGGACGTCGTCAGCTGACTCACCCTACAGTTGAAGATGAATGGAAGAGATTTGATAAAAAAAATTCCACAGTTTGCGGAGGAAGTCAGGAATGTGAGGCTCGGCATGGCTACGAATGGCTTTTTCCCTTTTAATAATTTTAGCCAGCTTTACTTTGTTTGGTCAGTCATTATTATAGCTTATAATCTTCCACCGTTAATGTGCATAAGTGATCCGTATTTGTTCTTGAATTTACTCATACTGGGGGATAAGAGTCCTACAAAAGACATTAACATATACCTCAGGTTGTTAGTCAATGAACTAAAGATGTTGTGCGAGACTAGGGTCTAGACGTATGATAAATTGATCGAAGAGAATTTTTTTATGAAAGCAGCCTTGTTGTGGACTATCACTGACTTTCCGACTCTTGGGATAATTAGTTGGTCAACTCATGGGAAACTGTAATATCCAGTGTGTATGGGGGATGTGTAAGCTAATCAGTTGTAACATGGGCAAAAATATAGTTTCTTTGGAACAGCTCGTTGATTCTTTCATGTTGATCATAATTACATAAAGATGTCTACACAGTTCAACAAAAAGACAGAGAAGAAAGGGGTTGTTGGTCGACTATCACGATATGAGGTCTTGGGCTGGCTAAAAGAACTGACATTTCCACCACCAGGGAAGGAGCAAAGTAAATTGAGATCCGTCGAGTATGGGAAGACTCATAATTGGACACACTCTCCCATATGGTTTGAGTTGTCATATTGGGTCACACTTTCAGTTCGTCATTGTATAGATGTCATGCATACAGAAAAGAATGTTTTTGAGAACTTTTTTTCTAGCATATTTATGGTTAGACATAGTGGTCGAGGTCGCCGCGGTGGTGGACGATCCGGATCAGGAGACGCTAGCCATGATGGAGGGTCGTCTTCAGGAGCTAGTAAGTTGTCTGAACTAGGATTTAAATATATCTCAACCTGCATTTGTTTCTGTTTATTGACTCAGTTTTTTTAATAATTACAGATGTGCCTCTTCGACGACACCAAGGGACTAACTTCGGTATCTTTGGTCAGTCGCCAACATCTCCACCTATAGCCCCGGTGGATGTCGACTCTAGACAGTAAGTGTTAATTCTTCGTTGTAGTAAAACTTTAAATCTATATTATTTATTACATGACACAAGTAACGTAACACATATTGTTATATTTTTACTGTATTAACTTGTAGATCATTTATACATATTGTAGTCTAGTTGAGTCTGTACGAGTTTTGTAAATTATATTATATAATTTATGGAACATTAGCTTATATTTGTAATTGTTGATGAGTTAGTAGATTATTTGTAATTGTTAGCTTATATATGCAATTGTTAGCTTAGTTATGTTGTTGATGATGAGATAATACAAGGTTTTAGTGCTACGTTAAATGTGTGAAATATATTACTTTCTGTCTGTGTTGGGATAAAGCAGGTTACAGGTACAACAATGAGTTTAGAACCTGGAAATTACAATTTTAATAAATTATTAAAAAAATTACTATTTTCGATAGAATAAGCTGTTTTAGTGGTTAAATAGTTTTTTAAATATCTTATTTTTCGTCAGAAATAGCTTATGTCCAACAGATTGATTCCTCGTAATCTTTCCGCTGACAATATCTTATTTCTGACGAAATTCAGTCGAATATAATTTAATCGAACATGTGTTTTTTGAAAAAAAATTCGACGGACCTTAACTCCGACGTATATATATATATATATATATATATATATATATATATATATATATATATATATATATATATATATATATACGGCCGAATCTCCGACGGAATATTCCGTCGAAATTAAGACTTTTTCTTGTAGTGAACAACACGGATCATGATTCAAATCGATCTATTTAAAAAAATTGTACAATTATATTAATTTATAAAATATTATTATTTATAAGTTATATTTACTTATGAAATAGTATCACTTAATATCTCATAACTTTTTAGAGTTAAATGCACTTTGATCCCCCAAATATATCAAATTTTGCACATTGCCTCTTATACCTCAAAACATGAAAATTTGCATATCGCACATTTAGCGAATCGGCGCATAACAACCTCTGGCCCAAAATTTGTCGCTAAAAGTAACTAGAAAGTGTCGAATTTTGCACTTTTAGCGACAATTTTTGTAAGACCCCAACTTTTTATAAATAAAATTGATTTTCCTCTATTGATTATTTTGAAATAGTAAGGGGTGGATTTGATTAATGTGGTTAGGTATGGGTAAAATGCGCAAATATTTTAACTATGTAAGTGGTTATAAAATATTCATTGTTGTCGGGGAATATTCGTACGATGTCGCAGCCATTTGTGGGCCCCATAACAGAAGACTATCGGATAAGAAAACGACAAGTTTGAATTTTTTTTATAAATAACGGCGTAGTTGTTACCATTAACACTGTTGGAATACCTGGTGGTTAAAGTACAGTAATACGCGTGATTGCACAGTAGCACACGGTATTGCATAATTTTTTTAGATTATTGATTATTACGTAAAAAGGCACTACTCAATAATTGTTATAGTAATTAATATTCAATATTTTATTTTATTGATTCAATAATTACTACATTGATATTGTATATTATTGTTGTTTCAATAATTGTCACTGCACAGTATTTTCCATTATCAGATCAATAATTCATATAATTTGAATAATATTATTAGAAAGAATTATTGGCAAAGTCTAAGGATGTTATGTCTAGGAAAGGGGTTTGGTCATTTAATTGGGCGCCAGTAAGGAGAAATCCTTATCGGAAAGCTCCCTCTTTCTTGGGAACGACATGGTTGTCATTATTGTGATTCTGTAATATTATTTGTGAATAATTAATTATTAATTTATATGATAAGAAAATATTTATTTTATGTGGATATAAATGAAAGAAATAATGTTGAGGTATTTTATCAGTATATTATCAGAATAGAGGTATTAAAAATCATCCATATGTGAATTTCGGACATTTTCTATTTGGAATTTGAAAAAAATTTCTTCTAAAAAGTTGTAGAGAATTAAATTTCCTATAGAATGGATATAAAATTCGTATTTTTTTGATAAAAGGGCTATTTATTATGAATTATTGAAGTTTCAGAAATAAATATTTTTTTATTAAAAACATGGGTGGGACCCACTTTTTTTTGGTGGAAAAATGTGCTAAGATTTTTTTTCCAAAGTGGAGTGCTGAATTTGTCAAGGGGTGTGTGTAGAAAAAAATATATTAATATTTTATTAATTCAATCTGCTTTGGAGTTCTAAGCATTTTCCTATAAATAGGGTGCTTAGTTAGAATTAAAAATCACACCAGAATCAGAAGTTTTCTCCCTCTATAATATCGAGCGTATTTTGTGAGTATCTAGATACGTTGAGAGTTGCTATTCAGTGCAAGTTTCCTTTAGCGTTATATCCGATATTTCAGTCAGGGGTACTATTCTTTTGAGGTAAGGGATGTTATTTTCTTCGTAAATGATGTTATTTCGTTTAATATCATTATGCTGAAATATTGGTATGAATTTTGTTATGAAATTTTTATCTTTTTATGTCGAGGTTACTATTCACGTATACGATACTATTTACGAATACGGTACTATTCACAAGTACTATTCACGAAGTATGATTTTTCTTATGAAATAGTTATCTTTTGTGTCAGGGTTACTATTCACGTATACGGCACTATTCACAGAAAAATTATATTTCCTTTTCTTTGTCCAAGTTGTCTATTATGGTTACTATATTTGATTGTATCCATGTTTTGATCTTCATTCTTGAATTTTGCTCCACAATTGATTAATATGGAGTATTTTTGAACTTCGATAAACCAAAGTACGAATCCCTAATCTTTGTCCTTTTATCTCACTAGATTCGTTTCTTTAAGATATTTTTCATCATCCTCAGTCTTAAATGGTGATACTTGATGAATATCTTTGGCTTGTAGTGCAAAGATGAATGATTACCTGATGAATATCTTTGGCCCGTAGTGTAAAGATGGACACGTGTTGAGATGAACATGACCAACTGGTGATACAAATGAATATCTTTGGTCCGAAGTGCAAAGATGAATATTTGGTTCAAGATGTATATTGATTGATGTTACAGGGATAAAATATTGTTGATGGACTTTTCAATCATAGAAGATAGTAGATTTCATTCTCTACTTAACTCTTCTAATGAATTGTTATTTTCGCTGCGAATATTGATCTAAAACTTGTTGTCTACTATATTTTATCTGATTTATTGAAGGCTAACGATAATTTGTTATACATTATCTTAGTCATAATATTCTTTATTGGGCCAGTTGAGCTCATCCTTTTCTTTTTTGTTTCATAGCGGGAACTAGTCAGGGTGTGGAGTGATATTTCAGGACAGTTGTTTTAGCAGTCCTCACTATTTTGTAAAATAGTGTATCAATAATTTGTAATGAGGACTTATTTGAGTTTGAATACTATCTAGAAGACAATATTTGTATTTAAACTCATAGCATATGTATTGTCATATTTTGCACGACAATTGTATTAATGAAGTTTGTATTTGGTTTCTGAACCATGTATTTGGTGACTCAGAATGGGTTGGTTGGATTGGACCTATTTTTGGGGCGTCACAGTTGGTATTAGAGCTTAAGGATATGATCTCTAATGGAGATCTAGGGTTAGAACTAGGAAGGGAGTGACGAGTAAATTACTCGTTAGTGTGTCCTACCTAAGCTTATTTGTGTTTAATTGGTCAGTCAGAATATAGGGATAATATGTGGCATGTTAATTTGTTTAAATAATCCTTATTTTGTGACAATATTTGAGAATGGCAGCTGAAAATGTTAACAATGGAGTGAATGAGACCATTGAGACACCTCTAATCACCAACCAGGATAATGTGATGTCATGCAAAGAAGAAATTAGAGATATTCATGTGGTGAGTGAAGAATTAATAGTTGCACCCGAGTTAGTCGCAGAGGTAGCAGTTGAAAGTGTGGAAGAAGAGCAACCTGAGGAGGATTTATTAGGAGAACTTTATGATCGAAATGTAGAATTACAAAATCGTATTCATGAGTTAGAAGAGCAGGCTGAAGAATGACAGGCGGTCGTGGAGCAAAAGGATGCAATAATTCAAGCTTGTGTTACCCGATATGTGATGCTTGAACAGAAGCACTCTTTGGAAGAGTATAAGATGATAAAGCTAAAATATGAGAATTCAAATATCAAGGATCAGCTAAAAGAAGAAACAACTAAACGAGTGAGAATGAAGGATGCATGGATAAAAGCCGCACGACGCGTTGATATTGTGGAAAGAGAAGTTCGATCCAAAAAGGCTAAAATAGATGATATGTATTTCTTGATGAGTGAGTTTTATACCCTTGAATTGAGTACGTTTCAGCTTAATCTTTTGGATGTTTTTAAGTGTTTGTATCTATTCATGCATGTTTTACATTGTTTTGTAGGAATTGGGACAAAAGTTACTTGGATCGACGTTTGGGATTGCTAGATTTATTTTTTCGGCATATTATTTACACAGCAACCATTTCAGGGCCAATTTCAACATTGCTCCGGACCTTATTTCGAAAAAATTAAAGAATAAAAGTTGTAGATCTACGTCTCCTCTTTCCAGAACATCTTGAATCATTGAAATCGGAGTTCGTAAGAAGACGTTATGGCTATTTTCCCAAAGGACGTCAGAGCAGAAAATTTTCAGAAAAGAGGCCAGTGCCGGGGCGCCCATTCCTAGCCTATTTCCAGCGCCGGGGCGCTGGGGGGCAGTGTTCCAGCGCCGTGAGCAGCGCTGGGGCGCTGGGCTTGGGCCTGGTCAAGTTGGGACGCGTTTTGGAGCGAATTTTGACACTTTTTTGACTCCAAATTGGATTATTGGGTTTCCTTCTAAGCTAGAAATTAGACTTGTAGCCTATAAATACGTGATGGGAGGCATAAAATAAAGGGGAATTATATAAATTAGATTAGAGATACACTCCATTAGAGTAGGAATTCATTCATAAACCCTAGTTCTTAATTAACCATTGGAGATTGAAGCAACTTGAAGAACACTGAAGATTCAAAGCAGGAGTGGAAGAGGAGTCTCAAGACTGCTGACAACAGATTCTATTCTCTTCTCTAATCTTACTTTTATCTTTTAATATTTATTCAATTGTGAATTCTTGATTTTAATTCAATAACAATGAACTAAATTTCTTGTCTAAGATTGCAACGGATCTTATTGCATAGCTTATTTTAGTATGCTTCTCTATTAATTATTGTGATCTATTATATGGATTGCCTATTATGATTATGTTTAATTGTTTAATTGTCTAGCTAACAATTACCATGATAATCTATATGGATTTGGGAGTTGAAATATAGATTTAGATCTGATCATAATAGCATGTGATTATATTTTCTGCATGGGGTTGGAATTCATGATTTGTGTTTAGGATAAGGATATGGCTTTACGCTGCGTGCAATCTGATAGGGAACCTATACTTTAAATCCTTTATAATTGTAATTCGCATAGGAATATAGTGAATTAGTTAATTAGGGTGTTTGATTCAATTCTATCAACTATGGATTTGGATTAATATATTTGTGATGCATCAAAAGGTGGTTATAAATACTGATAAGTTCCTGATTAACAATCCAGAATAGTGAGCATAATTAATAAGAAGTATCTTAATATAAGTGAAGCAATAAGTGAAGTTGTGATCTTAAATCTCCACAACCTGATTTTCAACTAGTGGAGGTAGTAGTAGTAGTTTAATTATATATTTTAATTCACAACATTAAATCGATTGTTTAAATAAAATTAGTTTGGTTAAGAATTAGTATTTGGTGATTTTTATTAAATAATTCCTCGTGGGAATGATACTCTACTTTCACTTTATTACTTGTTGACCGTGTATACTTGCACTTAAGTTTTGATTGTGAAATCGATCAACATTTCTCTTTTTGGACAGTAATTGGAAAAACCCAACATCGAGTTTTGAATTACCATGTACATTGTGGTCAACCCCAATTCGATATGGATTGAATATTAATGATTCAGATCATGAAACAGGAGTACGACGAAGCAGTTGAGGGTGGAATATGCCCTATAGAGAGAGTTAATTCTAGAGGTAATGATGACACCAAAGGCTGTCCCAGATAAGTCAAAGTCGGTGGTTCAAGTGAGAGCGTTTTTCGTAACTTCCCAAAAAGCGAGGAACCGAACGAGGTGATCACGGGTACGTTAATCATAAACTCTTACGAAGTTTATACCTTATTAGATATCGGTTCTACCCATTCTTTTATTTCTCCTGCTTGTGCTCAACGTTTGAACTTGACCCCTGAGAAATTAGACTTTGACTTATCTGTTGAAACTCCGTTAGGACAAACTTTCGTTACATCCACGGTTTATAAATCTTGTTTAATTCAAGTTGGGACCCTCACATTACCTGTCGGTCTTTTTTATTTGAAAATACTTGCATTTGATGTGCTTTTAGGGATTGATTGGTTAACCACTCATTATGCCAAAATTGATTATTTTCGTAAGGTTGTTAGTTTTCATATTCCTAATCAACCTATTATGTGAATTCAAGCAACCAAACCACTAAAGTCAATCGCTGTCATATCAAGCCATAAAGCCATTCGTTTATTAAAAATTGGATGTCAAGCTTTCTTAGCCCATGTCATGGACTTGAACAAAAATACGTCAGATTTGAATATTATTTCTGTTGTTAGTGAATTTCCTGGCGTATTTCCTGAAGAACTTTCTGGCCTACCCCAGAGCGTGATATTGAATTCGTTATTGATCTTGAACCCGATACAAAACCCATTTCCAAAATCCCGTATTGAATGGCTCCTATTGAACTTCAGGAGTTAAAAATCCAACTACAGGAGTTGGTACCCGAGCCTCTCGCTGATGACTTCCTTTGTGGAATGCATCGAAGCTAGACTCTCCGTAGGGGACACCATATTCGTGCGGTAGTAAACTGATAGGTGCCATTGTGACATGCTATCCAAGATTTGGATATGAGTCACAGCTGAGAGCAACCTAAGTCAGTAATCGAAATATGTAGCTTTCTAGGCTTAGTTGGTTATTATCGGAGATTCGTGGAAGGATTTTCTCGAATTGCTACTCCGTTAACTCAGCTGACTCGAAAAGAAACAAAATTCGTATGGAGCGAGGAATACGAGAAGAGTTTCCAAGAACTCAAGAGGAGACTCATTTCGGCACCTGTTCTGACAATACCATCTGGTTCTAATGGATTTGTTATCTACAGTGATGCTTCAGGCAAAGGGTTAGGATGTGTTCTCATGCAACATGGGAAAGTCATAGCCTATGCCTCGCGATAACTCAAAGAATATGAGAGGAATTATCCTACTCGTGATCTGGAGTTGGCAGCAGTCATTTTTACATTGAAAATCTGGAGACACTACTTGTATGGGGAGAAAGTGGAGATTTATACGGATCATAAAAGCCTCAAATATTTCTTCACCCAAAAGGAACTCAACATGCGGCAACGATGTTGGCTTGAGCTGTTGAAAGATTATGATCATACCATCCAATACCATCCTGAAAAAGCAAACGTGGTAGCTGACGCATTGAGTAAAAGATCGTATGCGAGTACGAGTGCGATATTGTCAACGCAAAGGCCCATTTTGTATGACTTGCAAAGAATGGAGATAGAGTTAAAGGCTTCAAGTACCCACGTAATGATATCAAATATACGAGTAGAACCTGCTTTAATTGATAAAGTTAAAGCTGCTCAAGCTATGGACCTGGAGCTGATGCGTATGAAGAAGAAAATACAAGAAGGTATTATTCCAGAAGTAAGAATCAATGAAGAAGGAATACTTCGAGCCAACTCCAGACTTTGCGTTCCTAACGATTCTGACTTAAAGCATAGAATCATGATGGAGGCACACAACATACCGTTTGAAATCTATCCTGGGAGTACCAAAATGTATCATAATCTTCGACATAAATTTTGGTGGAGCAATATGAAGAGAAAGATCGAGGTGTTTAACTTGTCAACGTGTAAAGGCGGATCAGCAAGTGCCAAAGGGTTCATTGCAACCACTTGAGATTCTGAAATGGAAGTGGTGGAAGTGGAAACACATTACCATGGATTTCGTTACAGGTCTTCCCAAGGTTTCTCAAGGCATATATGCGATTTAGGTTATTGTAGATAGATTAACCAAGTCTGCTCATTTATTGCCGATACGGGAGACTTATTCCCTTGAACATTTTGTTCGTATGTACGTGAATGAGGTTGTGAGATTGCATGGCATGCCAGTATTCATAGTTTCGGATCATGACCCAAGATTCACTTCACGATTTTGGGTTAGCTTGCAGAAAGCTATGGATACAGATTTATGATTCAGTTCGGCATACCATCCTCAAACGGACGGGCAATCAGAAAGGACTATTCAAACTCTTGAAGATCTATTAAGACTCTGTGTCCTAGATTTCAAAGGAAGTTGGGATAAGTACCTACCATTGGTAGAATTCTCCTACAACAATAATTATCAGGAAAGTATAGGTGTGGCTCCATTCGAAGCATTTTATGGACGAAAGTGTCGCTCTCTAGTATGTTGGGATGAAGTGGGAGAAGCAACGTTGTTGGGACCAGAGTTGGTACGTATGACTACAGAGAAGATCCAAATGATCCGACAACGTATACAAACGGCTCAGAATCGACAAAAGAGTTATGCGGATCTTCATCGAAAAGACGTGGAATTTAATATTGGGGTTCATGTATTGTTACGTATTGCTCCATGGAAGGGAGTTACAAGATTCGAGAAGAGAGGAAAGCTCAATCCACGATTTGTTGGTCCATTTGAAATTCTTGATCGAATAGGAAATGTGGCCTATAAACTCGCATTACCTCCAAGCATGTCTCGTGTTTATAATATTTTTCACATATCTATGCTTCGTAAATATGTGAAAGACCCATACCACATTATTGAGTTAGAACTAGACGAGATAGTCGAAGATTTAATGTAAGACCCCGAATTTTATGAAATAAAAGTATTCAATTTTTCTTATAATTACAATTTAGTAAATGGTTAAATTGATAAAAAAAAAATTAAAGTTATGGGTGAAATGTGAAAATTGTTCAAAATAAACAAGTGGTTATAAAATAATCATTGTTATCGGGAAATATTCGTTTGGTCGTGGAATATTCTTTCTGTCGGAGAATATTCGTACGACGGCGCAGCTATTTGTGGGCCCCATAACGAATAACTGTCGGATGAAGAAAACGACAAATTTGAGTTTTTACAAATAACGGCGTAGTTGTTACCGTTA
Source organism: Panax notoginseng (assembly GCA_016801055.1). Taxonomy (NCBI): domain Eukaryota; kingdom Viridiplantae; phylum Streptophyta; class Magnoliopsida; order Apiales; family Araliaceae; genus Panax; species Panax notoginseng. The sequence goes on along the minus strand of CM029012.1, from coordinate 224,939,925 downwards.
ACACTGTTGGAATACCCGGTGGTTAAAATACAGTAATACGCGTTATTGCACAGTAGCACACGGTATTGCACAGTATTTTTAAAATTATTGATTCTTACGTAAGAAGGCACTACTCAATAATTGTTACAGTAATTACTGTTCAATATTTTACTTTATTGGTTCAATAATTGCTGCGTTGATATTTTATATTATTTTTGTTTCAATAATTGTTGCTGCACAGTATTTTCTATTATCAGATCAATAATTCATATTATTTGAATAATATTATTAGATAGCATTATTGGCAATGTCTAGAAAGTTCTGTCTAAGGAGAGGTTTGGTCACCTAATTGCGCGCCAGTAAGGAAAAATTCTTATTGGAAAGCCCCCTCTTTCCTGGGAACGGCCTGGTTGTCATAAATGTGATTCTGTAATATTATTTGTGAATAATTAATTATTGATTCATATGATAAGAAAATATTTATATTATGTGGATATAAATGAGGGATATATTTTTGTGGTTAAAATGAAGGAGTTAATGTTGAGGTTTTTATCAGTATTTTTGTCGGAATGGAGGTATTAAAAATCAGGGTTTTTGAGATATTTTGCGGGGGTTATAATTTTTAATCCGACCGTTGGATCGTGGTAATTTTTGGATATGTTATACATATATAAGTTGAGTATATGCCCACAAATTTTGAACCGTTAAAAATGAACGTATGATTTATTATGAATTTTACAAGATGACTGGTTCAGAAATTGTTGAATTTTTGGAGTTTATCATTTTGGTGGAAAATTCTAGAATTGGTGGGCCCCACTTGTGGTTGGTGAAGAAATGTGCTGAATTATATTTCAAATGTGGTGGGTGGGAATAGTAGCAGGTAAAGCCATCAGGTTGCAGGTCAAACCTACCAAAATTTTCCTATAAATAGAGGGCTAAGTTAGAATTGAAAATCACACCAGAAACATAAGCTTTCTCTCTTTCTCTCTCTAGATTATTGAGTGTATTTTGTGAGTATTTAGATACTTGGTGAGTTGCTATTCATCAGTGCAAGTTTCCTTCAGCCTTATACCGATCAGAAGTACTGCTCTTTTGAGGTAAGGGATAGTAAGGGATATTAAGGGATTTTAAGGGTTGTTATGATTTTCAGTTTCGTAATTTTTCTGACCTTCAAAAATTCTGGAAAAATTTGAAATGATATTTTGATGAGTTTTCTTGATTGTGTCCAAAAATGGTGATTTTTGGATGTATAGATTGAGAGTTATGAATTTTATGAGAAAAGACTATTTTAGAAGTAACAGCTTATAATTTCTTGTGGTTAACTCCAAAATTGATGAAATTTTTATTGGGAGTACATGTATATGATGGAAGTATACTCTGTTAATTTCAGAATTTTTGGACAAAAGTACAATTTTTGATAAATGTCTAAATATTCGATTGTTTTGGCCATATGAAAAATAGTAAATGACTTTTAAAAATTCTGAGAAAAATATATGTTCACTATGGGACTATATTATGTTAAATTCCAGAAAAGAAATATTTTTGGAATTGATTTGGTATTTTTTATGAAAATGGTCTAGTTATGAGTTAATGAATTAAATATGTTTTGTGAAGTAAGAAAATTGGAAAATAGGATTTTATGACTTGAGAATCCTATATGAGGTATATACAGATTTTTGATGAGGGTTTTGGCTATTGATGATGAAATCTTAAGAGTTGACATTTTATGATGATTAAATGTATTAATTAGTAAAGTGTAAACAATTTAAATAAATTGTTTATAAGCTTAAGAAATGTTATTCTTTCAATATCATTATACCGAAGTATTGGTATGAATTTTATTGTGGAATTTCTACCTTTTTGAGTCGGTGTTACTATTCACGAGTTACTATTCACGAGTTACTATTCATGAGTTACTATTCACGAGTTACTATTCACGACAAAATTGGTTTCTTTTACTAACCAAATTATAGTTGATTTATGAATATTACTCTTGAGATTAAATCTATATGTTGATTATATTGATTTTATTATCATATATAACATTTTTATAACCCTGATGTTGAATTTCTCTTTCACTGGAGTGTAAAGATGAGTAGATTATTGGTATGATCATGACTAGGGTTCTCTTTGGCTTGTAGTGCAAAGTTGAATTGTGACTGGTATGATCATGACCATTGAATTTACAATTGAATATCTTTAGCTTAAGTGTAAAGATGAATTGATTAACATGGTTATAATTATGGTGTATATAAATTCTGAAATGATTATATATTTCTTTGAGATATTAATATCTTTGGCTTGTAGTGCAAAGATGAAATATTGATGAATATCTTTGGCCTGTAGTGCAAAGATGAATTGTTGATGAATATCTTTGGCCCGTAGTGCAAAGATGATATGTTGTTGAATATCTTTGGCCAGTAGTGCAAAGATGAACAGATGTTGAGATAAACATGACCAACTGGTGATACAAATGAATATCTTTGGCCGTAGTGCAACGATGAAGTTATTAGTATGATTATGAACAGGAAATTTGATTTGGTGTAACCATGATCTTTGATGTTTCAAGTAAAGATAGGTGATGAAAATTATCTTCGTCCTGGATGAGAAGAGGAATTTAGAACTACAGTTATAATTATGAGTTATTCATATGATTGTGGACCAGAATTGTTGATTGATGTTACAGGAATAAAACATTGTTGGTGGATTTTTAACATGGAGAAAATAATAGACTTTATAGTCTATTTGACTCTTCTAATGGATTGCTCGTTCCGCTGCAACTATGGTTGAAATTTTTATCATTTACCATATGTTCTAAATCTCTGATTTATTATTGATGAAGGCTATTGATAATTTAATTATCTTTAGTCATGATATTCTTTACTGAGCTAGTTGTGCTCACCCTTTTGCTTCACAATTCCTTTCAGGTAATAAGAGTGTAGCTGGGTCGAGCGAGGGTAACGGGGAAATAGAACGGTGGTCTCTAGCTGTGGATGTTCTCCCGAAGCAGTATAGAAAAGTTCATTTAGTAGTTATATTTGGTGAATCCAATAGGGTAAGGTGTACCCAACGTTGGAAGGGTGGTTTGCCACTATCATACAAGATGTCTAACGACAAACAACCTCGTGTCATCATAACACAGGGATGTGCTCTTCCACTTGCTGAGTATATATACGAGCACTACCTATATAATCTTGGTGTTTGTTTAAAGTATAATTCTCAGTTAGATACAGTGGAGATAATGATAAGTCAAGAGAAGACTCACCATTGGGAAGAATATGATAGTAATCTTCTCGTTTTTCTTTGGGGTCTATTGGGAAAACCAAGGATAATTCTGTGGCCATATGATATCTATCATAACCTAGACGCGTGGCCTCCCATGTACGAAGGTTTCCTTGAGCACTTCCCAAAGATTCTAGTTTCTAAAACAGTTTTTGACTGTACCCTTATGTAAGGTACCTTTGTGAGGTGCTGATACATGATGGTGTCCAATGTCACATTTGGTATATATTTGTATCCAAACTCACAGCATATGTGTTGTTGTATTTTGCACAACAATTGTTGTAATAGAGTTGTAGTTATTTTCTGTACCATGTATTTGACGACTCAGAATGGGTTGGATGGAATGGACCTATTTTGGGGTCGTTACATTTGGTATCAGAGCTTAGGGATATGATCTCTGGCGGAGATCGGGAAATATAACTAGGAGGGGAGAGATGAGTAAATCCTTCGCTAGTGTGTCCTACCTAAGCTTATTTGTTGGTCAGTCATAATATTGGGATATTATGTGATATGTTAATTTGTTCAATTAACCCTTGTTTTGAAGCTGTATTCTAGAATGATATCTGAAATACAGGAGATGAGCAATGGAGAAATCATGATGACAGGGAAGATGGAATCTGAAATGAAAGCAAGGTATTCTCAACTCTTTGAAATACCAGGTACGTAAATTTCGGGGACGAAATTTCATAAGGAGTGGAGATTGTAAGACCCCGAATTTTATGAAATAAAAGTATTCAATTTTTCTTATAATTACAATTTAGTAAATGGTTAAATTGATAAAAAAAAAATTAAAGTTATGGGTGAAATGTGAAAATTGTTCAAAATAAACAAGTGGTTATAAAATAATCATTGTTATCGGGGAATATTCGTTTGGTCGTGGAATATTCTTTCTGTCGGGGAATATTCGTACGACGGCGCAGCTATTTGTGGGCCCCATAACGAATAACTGTCGGATGAAGAAAACGACAAATTTGAGTTTTTACAAATAACGGCGTAGTTGTTACCGTTAACACTGTTGGAATACCCGGTGGTTAAAATACAGTAATACGCGTTATTGCACAGTAGCACACGGTATTGCACAGTATTTTTAAAATTATTGATTCTTACGTAAGAAGGCACTACTCAATAATTGTTACAGTAATTACTGTTCAATATTTTACTTTATTGATTCAATAATTGCTGCGTTGATATTTTATATTATTTTTGTTTCAATAATTGTTGCTGCACAGTATTTTCTATTATCAGATCAATAATTCATATTATTTGAATAATATTATTAGATAGCATTATTGGTAATGTCTAGAAAGTTCTGTCTAAGGAGAGGTTTGGTCACCTAATTGCGCGCCAGTAAGGAAAAATTCTTATTGGAAAGCCCCCTCTTTCCTGGGAACGGCCTGGTTGTCATAAATGTGATTCTGTAATATTATTTGTGAATAATTAATTATTGATTCATATGATAAGAAAATATTTATATTATGTGGATATAAATGAGGGATATATTTTTGTGGTTAAAATGAAGGAGTTAATGTTGAGGTTTTTATCAGTATTTTTGTCAGAATGGAGGTATTAAAAATCAGGGTTTTTGAGATATTTTGCGGGGGTTATAATTTTTAATCCGACCGTTGGATCGTGGTAATTTTTGGATATGTTATACATATATAAGTTGAGTATATGCCCACAAATTTTGAACCGTTAAAAATGAACGTATGATTTATTATGAATTTTACAAGATGACTGGTTCAGAAATTGTTGAATTTTTGGAGTTTATCATTTTGGTGGAAAATTCTAGAATTGGTGGGCCCCACTTGTGGTTGGTGAAGAAATGTGCTGAATTATATTTCAAATGTGGTGGGTGGGAATAGTAGCAGGTAAAGCCATCAGGTTGCAGGTCAAACCTACCAAAATTTTCCTATAAATAGAGGGCTAAGTTAGAATTGAAAATCACACCAGAAACATAAGCTTTCTCTCTTTCTCTCTCTAGATTATTGAGTGTATTTTGTGAGTATTTAGATACTTGGTGAGTTGCTATTCATCAGTGCAAGTTTCCTTCAGCCTTATACCGATCAGAAGTACTGCTCTTTTGAGGTAAGGGATAGTAAGGGATATTAAGGGATTTTAAGGGTTGTTATGATTTTCAGTTTCGTAATTTTTCTGACCTTCAAAAATTCTGGAAAAATTTGAAATGATATTTTGATGAGTTTTCTTGATTGTGTCCAAAAATGGTGATTTTTGGATGTATAGATTGAGAGTTATGAATTTTATGAGAAAAGACTATTTTAGAAGTAACAGCTTATAATTTCTTGTGGTTAACTCCAAAATTGATGAAATTTTTATTGGGAGTACATGTATATGATGGAAGTATACTCTGTTAATTTCAGAATTTTTGGACAAAAGTACAATTTTTGATAAATGTCTAAATATTCGATTGTTTTGGCCATATGAAAAATAGTAAATGACTTTTAAAAATTCTGAGAAAAATATATGTTCACTATGGGACTATATTATGTTAAATCCCAGAAAAGAAATATTTTTGGAATTGATTTGGTATTTTTTATGAAAATGGTCTAGTTATGAGTTAATGAATTAAATATGTTTTGTGAAGTAAGAAAATTGAAAAATAGGATTTTATGACTTGAGAATCCTATATGAGGTATATACAGATTTTTGATGAGGGTTTTGGCTATTGATGATGAAATCTTAAGAGTTGACATTTTATGATGATTAAATGTATTAATTAGTAAAGTGTAAACAATTTAAATAAATTGTTTATAAGCTTAAGAAATGTTATTCTTTCAATATCATTATACCGAAGTATTGGTATGAATTTTATTGTGGAATTTCTACCTTTTTGAGTCGGTGTTACTATTCACGAGTTACTATTTACGAGTTACTATTCATGAGTTACTATTCACGAGTTACTATTCACGACAAAATTGGTTTCTTTTACTAACCAAATTATAGTTGATTTATGAATATTACTCTTGAGATTAAATCTATATGTTGATTATATTGATTTTATTATCATATATAACATTTTTATAACCCTGATGTTGAATTTCTCTTTCACTGGAGTGTAAAGATGAGTAGATTATTGGTATGATCATGACTAGGGTTCTCTTTGGCTTGTAGTGCAAAGTTGAATTGTGACTGGTATGATCATGACCATTGAATTTACAATTGAATATCTTTAGCTTAAGTGTAAAGATGAATTGATTAACATGGTTATAATTATGGTGTATATAAATTCTGAAATGATTATATATTTCTTTGAGATATTAATATCTTTGGCTTGTAGTGCAAAGATGAAATATTGATGAATATCTTTGGCCTGTAGTGCAAAGATGAATTGTTGATGAATATCTTTGGCCCGTAGTGCAAAGATGATATGTTGTTGAATATCTTTGGCCAGTAGTGCAAAGATGAACAGATGTTGAGATAAACATGACCAACTGGTGATACAAATGAATATCTTTGGCCGTAGTGCAACGATGAAGTTATTAGTATGATTATGAACAGGAAATTTGATTTGGTGTAACCATGATCTTTGATGTTTCAGGTAAAGATAGGTGATGAAAATTATCTTCGTCCTGGATGAGAAGAGGAATTTAGAACTACAGTTATAATTATGAGTTATTCATATGATTGTGGACCAGAATTGTTGATTGATGTTACAGGAATAAAACATTGTTGGTGGATTTTTAACATGGAGAAAATAATAGACTTTATAGTCTATTTGACTCTTCTAATGGATTGCTCGTTCCGCTGCAACTATGGTTGAAATTTTTATCATTTACCATATGTTCTAAATCTCTGATTTATTATTGATGAAGGCTATTGATAATTTAATTATCTTTAGTCATGATATTCTTTACTGAGCTAGTTGTGCTCACCCTTTTGCTTCACAATTCCTTTCAGGTAATAAGAGTGTAGCTGGGTCGAGCGAGGGTAACGGGGAAATAGAACGGTGGTCTCTAGCTGTGGATGTTCTCCCGAAGCAGTATAGAAAAGTTCATTTAGTAGTTATATTTGGTGAATCCAATAGGGTAAGGTGTACCCAACGTTGGAAGGGTGGTTTGCCACTATCATACAAGATGTCTAACGACAAACAACCTCGTGTCATCATAAGACAGGGATGTGCTCTTCCACTTGCTGAGTATATATACGAGCACTACCTATATAATCTTGGTGTTTGTTTAAAGTATAATTCTCAGTTAGATACAGTGGAGATAATGATAAGTCAAGAGAAGACTCACCATTGGGAAGAATATGATAGTAATCTTCTCGTTTTTCTTTGGGGTCTATTGGGTAAACCAAGGATAATTCTGTGGCCATATGATATCTATCATAACCTAGACGCGTGGCCTCCCATGTACGAAGGTTTCCTTGAGCACTTCCCAAAGATTCTAGTTTCTAAAACAGTTTTTGACTGTACCCTTATGTAAGGTACCTTTGTGAGGTGCTGATACATGATGGTGTCCAATGTCACATTTGGTATATATTTGTATCCAAACTCACAGCATATGTGTTGTTGTATTTTGCACAACAATTGTTGTAATAGAGTTGTAGTTATTTTCTGTACCATGTATTTGACGACTCAGAATGGGTTGGATGGAATGGACCTATTTTGGGGTCGTTACATTTAACGTATAAGGAGGTACCTGTCAAGATCTTGGATAGGAAGGAGCATGTCCTGCGCACAAAGGTTATACCACAAGTCAAAATTTTATGGAGGAACCATGCTATTGAGGAAATGAACTGGGAGTTGGAATCGAAAATAAAAATGAGGTATCCTCACCTTTTTGAAATACCAAGTACGTACGTTAATTTTGAGGATAAAATTTCATAAGGAGGGGTGATTGTAAGACTCCAACTTTTTATAAATAAAATTAATTTTCCTCTATTTATTATTTTGAAATAGTAAGGGGTGGATTTGATTAATGTGGTTAGTTATGGGTAAAATGCGTAAATATTTTAACTAAGCAAGTGGTTATAAAATATTCATTGTTGTCGGGGAATATTTGTTTGGTCGTGAAATATTCTTGCTGTCGAGGAATATTCGTACGATGGCGCAGCCATTTATGGGCCCCATAACGGAAGACTGTCGGATGAAGAAAACGACAAGTTTGAATTTTTTTTATAAATAACGGCATAGTTATTACCGTTAACACTGTTAGAATATCTGGTGGTTAAAGTACAGTAATACGTGTGGTTGCACAATAGCACACGGTATTGCACAATATTTTTGGATTATTGATTCTTACGTAAGAAGGCACTACTCAATAATTATTACAGTAATTACTGTTCAATATTTTATTTTATTGATTCAATAATTTCTACGTTGATATTGTATATTATTATTGTTTCAATAATTATCACTGCACAGTATTTTTTATTATCAGATCAATAATTCATATTATTTGAATAATATTATTAGATAGCATTATTGGCAATGTCTAAGGAAGTTCTGTCTAGGAAAGGGGTTTGGTCACCTAATTGCGCGTCAGTAAGGAGAAATCCTTATCGGAAAGCCCCCTCTTTTCTGGGAACGACCTGGTTGTCATTATTGTGATTCTGTAATATTATTTGTGAATAATTAATTATTAATTTATATGAGAAGAAAATATTTATTTTATGTGGATATAAATGAAGAAATTAATGTTGAGGTATTTTATCAGTATTTTGTCAGAATGGAGGTATTAAAAATCATCCATATGTGGATTTCAGACATATTTTATTTAGAATTTGGAAAAAATTTCTTCTACAAAGTTGTAGAGAATTAAATTTTTTATTGAATGGACATATAATTCGTATTTTTCTGATAAAAGGGTTATTTATTATGAATTATTAAAGTTTCGAAAATAAATATTTTTTTATTAAAAACATGGGTGGGACCCACTTTTATTTGTTGGTGAAAAAATGGGCTGAGATTTTTTTTCAAAAGTGGAGTGCTGAATTTGTCAAGTGGTGTGCGTAGAAAACAATATATTAATATTTTATTAATTTAGTCTACTTTGACGTTCTAAGCATATTCTTATAAATAGGGTGCTTAGTTAGAATTGAAAATTACACCAGAATCAGAAGTTTTCTCTCTCTATAATATCGAGCGTATTTTGTGAGTATCTAGATACGTTGAGAGTTGCTATTCAGTGCAAGTTTCTTTTATTGTTATATCCGATATTTCAGTCAGAAGTACTATTCTTTTGAGGTAGGGGATGTTATTTTCTTCGTAAATGATATTATTTCGTTCAATATCATTATGCTGAAATATTGGTATGAATTTTATTATGAAATTTTTATCTTTTTATGTCGAGGTTACTATTCACGTATACTACACTATTCACGTATACTACACTATTCACGTATACGATACTATTCACGAATACGGTACTATTCACGAGTATTATTTACGAAGTATGATTTTTCTTATGAAATGGTTATCTTTTGTGTCGGAGTTACTATTCACATATACATCACTATTCACGTATACGACACTATTCACGTATACGACACTATTCACGTATACGGCACTATTCACAGAAAAATTTAATTTCTTTTTCTTTTTTCAAGTTGTCTATTATGGTTACTATCTTTGATTGTATCCATATTTTGATCTTCATTTTTAAATTTTACTCCACAATTGATTATTATGGAGTATTTTTGAACTTGGATAAACCAAAGTACGAATCCCTAATCTTTATCCTTTTATCTCACTGGATTCGTTTCTTTAAGATATTTTTCATCATCCTCAGTCTTAAATGGTGAAAATTGATGAATATCTTTGACATGTAGTGCAAAGATGAATGATTACCTGATGAATATATTTGTCCCGTAGTGCAAAGATGGACAGGTGTTAAGATAAATATGACCAACTGGTGATACAAATGAATATATTTAGCCCGAAGTGCAAATATGAATATTTGGTTCAAGATATATATTGATTGATGTTATAGGGATAAAATATTGTTGATGGACTTTTAAATCGTAGAAGATAGTAGATTTCATTTCTTTACTTAACTCTTCTAATGAATTGTTATTTTCGCTGCTAATATTGATCTAAAACTTGTTGTCCATTATATTTTATCTGATTTATTGAAGGCTAACGATAATTTGTTGTACATTATCTTAGTCATAATATTATTTGCTGGGCTAGTTGAGCTTATCCTTTTTCTTTTTGTTTCATTTTTCTTCTCAAGATGCGAGAATATAGCGGGAACTAGTCGGGGTGTGGAGTGATATTTCAGGGCAGTTGTTTTAGCAGTCCTCACTATTTTGTAAAATAGTGTATCAATAATTTGCAATTAGGACTTATTTGAGTTTGAATACTGTCTAGAAGATAATATTTGTATTTAAACTCATAGCATATGTGTTGTCGTATTTTGCGCGACAATTGTATTAATGAAGTTTGTATTTGGTTTCTGAACCATGTATTTGGCGACTCCGAATGGATTGGTTGGATTGGACCTATTTTGGGGCGTCACAATTTTTTAGTCGATGGGTTATATGTCGACTCACTAAAAGTGCAAAAATGCAAAATATCATATTTTGAAGAATGTGATGCAATGTGCAAAATGGGATAAACTTGGGGATCAAAATGCACTTAACTCAACTTTTTGCTTTCTCACTTTAATTAATTTTTTGAACTCTCTCTCACCAAGTTTTTTCACTTTATCTATCTAAAAAAACAAATTTTTCATGTTCTAAAATCACTCTCTCTAAAAATTTCGGTTAATATATATATAAATACAACATACCTATATAATTCTGTTTAAGTAAACGAAGATTTATATATATATTACCGAAGCTGATTCAGTTAATTCAAACAAATCGTCATTACATGACTCGTTATCGACTTTTTAAGTTTATCCTTTATTTTCACCATTTCTTTTTTCTTTTTCACCATCTCCTTTCCTCGTCTCTTTTGTTCCCTTTCCTCGTCTCTCTTGTTCCATCAACAATTTCATCTATACAAATAAGGTTGAATGACATTTTTCCCCTAAGTTACCATCCACTTTCAAAATCGTGCCTGAATTACATTTTTGGTCCATTGGGTCCTTAAAGTGGCCTTTTGTGTTGATTCTGTTCTTCTTATCCGATTTGACCCCAACCCGACTCATTTTAACCAAATTTTGACCCAACCCGACCCATTTTGTCCCAACCCAAAATTTTAATATTTTAAAATAAAATAGATATATTAAAACAAAATATTATTTATAAAATAATTATTATATTTAATATTTATTATTTTAAAATAGTATAATACTTTTTTCTAAAATTTTAAAATAAATATTTTTAAAATAAATTATTATTTTTGATATTTTAAAAGAACATAAAGTTTAAAAATAATAATTTTATTTAATTTATTTCCATTTAAAAAAATTTATAATAATAATTATATTTAATATTTTATAATTAAAGATGTGTAAATTTTCATAAAAATAAGTAAGATTTTTAAAAAATTAACTTTAGTTTTTTTGAATCTATATTTTGTGAAATTATACTCATTTTTGAAAAAATAAAAGTTTCTAATATTCTTTCCTTAAAATAAATTTTTTTAAAAAACTTTTTAAATTAATATTTACTTTAAATATAAAAAATCGTGACTATTTTAAAATATCTTAAAAATAATATTTTATTTTAAAATATTAAATATAAGTGTTATTTTAAAATTAATATTTTCTTTTAAAATAAGAAAAATAATATTTATTTTGAAATTATTAAAAAATATTTATTTTAAAATATTAAATACAATTATTATTTTAATTTTATTTAAATATAAATATAATTAATAATAATTATAAATAAATAGAATTATTATTTTAAAATTATTATGTTCTTTTAAAATATTAAAAATAATAAATATTTAAAAATATTTTATTTTAATTTTTTTTAAATAATATTTCATTTTAAAATATTAAATATAATTATTATTTTTAGAATAATATTTTATTTTAAAATATTTAAAATAATATTTTATTTTAAAATATTAAAATTTTTTGTTGGGTCAAAGTGGGTCGGATTAGGTCAAAATGGATCGGGTTGGGGTCAAATCGGGTAAAAGGAACATAATCGACACAAAATGCCACTTTAACTACCTAATTGACGAAAAATGTACTCTAGAAACGACTTTGAAAGTGGGTGGTAACTTGGAGAGTCAAAAGTGTCATTCAGTCTACATATAGATATGTATTTGTATAAAGGCCTATATATGGATTAATACCCTGAACTTTTAACTTTTTTCCACTTTAGGGATTGTTTTCTCAATTTTTTTAATTAAGGGATTACACTTTTAATTTTTTCTATTTTGGAGACTGTGTTCTCAATTTTTTTAGTTAGGAGATTAAAGTTTTAATTTTTTTTTATTACGTCTAATTGATAGTGCCACGTCAAAAAATTGATGACATGACAGCGACACTTGACTAAAAAATCCTTGTGTAATATTGAGTCTCATTTAAATATTTATTCAATTAATTTTTTGTACCAAAAAGGTTAATATATAAGAATATTATCAATTATTTTAAAGTAAATTTAATGATAATTTTACCCTTTTTGTATAAAAAATAATTATATTGATTATTTATGATTATGAAATAAATTTAAAGTTCAGGATATTAATCTATATTTTGGCCTTCATTTTTTATACCAAAAATGGTAAAATTGTCATTATATTGATTATTGATGATTATGAAATAACAAGATTTTAATTAGTATTACATTTATATATTTTAAAATATTTATCATTATATTGATTATTGATGATTTTATTTATGCTGAGTTTGTAATGTCTTAAATTTATTTTAAAAAATTAGCAATGGTCTTATATTTATCATTTTTTGTACACAAAATTAATGAAATAAATATTAAAATAAGACTCAATAGTACACATAAGTATTTTTTTACCCATGTGTCGCTGTCATGTCATTAATTTCCGATCTGGTACTATCAATTAGATGTAATCAAAAAAATTTAAAAGTTTAATTCTCTAATTAAAAAAAATTGAGAATACAATCCCCAAAGTAGAAAAAAGTAAAGAGTTTAATCCCCTAATTAAAAAAATTGAGAAGATAATCCTCGAAGTAGAAATAAAAATAAAAATTCAAGATATTAATCCATATTTATGCCTTGTATACAAATATGCCCCATTACCATTCACACAAACTCTAATTTTTCTTACTCCCAAGCACTTTAATTTATTAAATTTGAGGCCCAAAAATAACAAGTTTTATTTTTAAGAAGAATGATGATAGATTACTTTGGGGAAAGAAATAAATGGATTTTAATGGTGACAATCATGAGATAACATGATTATGGAATTAATATTAATATTTTAAACTCCATGGATGAATATGTGAAAGAAAAAAAAAAGAAAAAGTTATGCAGATACAATTTGGGATTCCCTATTTATATAATAAAACAGAACTCATTTTGAATCTTTCATTTGACAAAGCACAAGGACGATTCAGATTTCATCTCAATTCTTCCAACTTAATCTAAAGATTCATATTTCATTTCATACTAAAAATTCCCGCCCAAATCAAATAACTATAATAATAACAATAATGATAATAATAATAATAATAATAATTATTATTATTATTATAATAATAATAATAATAATAATAATAAAAATAATAACAATAATAATTATTATAATTATAATTATAATTATAATTATAATTATAATAGTAATAATAATAATAATTACTACTATTATAATAACAATAAAAAAATACTTATTATTATAATAGTAATAATAATAATAATATTTATAATAATAATGATAATAAAAGTAATACTAATAATTATTACAATAATAATAATAATAATAATAATAATAATAATAATAATAATAATAATAATAATAATAATAATAATAATAATAATAACTACAATAATAATTATAATTATAATAACAATAATAATAATAATATAATTATAATAATAACAATAATATTAGTAATAATTATAATAATAATTATGATAATAGTAATAATAATAATAATAATAGTAATAATAATAGTAATTAAAATAATAATAATAATATTTATAATAATAATTATAATAAAAGTAATACTAATAATTATTACAATAATAATAATAATAATAATAATAATAATAATAATAATTACAATAATAATTATAATTATAATAACAATAATAATAATAATAATAATAATAATAATTCATAATAATAGTTATAATAATAATAATAATAATAATAATAATAATAATAATAATAATAATAATAATAGTAATTAAAATAATAATTATAATAATAGTAATAATAATAATTATTATTATTATAATTATAATAATTATTATAATTATAATAATTATTATAATTATTATAATTATAATAATTATTATAATTATTATAATTATAATAGTAATATTAATTAAAATAATAATAATAATAATTATAATAATAATTATGATTATAGTAATAATAATAACAACAATAATAACAATAATAATAATAACAACAACAACAACAACAACAATAATAATAATAATAATTATTATTATTATTATCGTGGTGATGTGGTGAATTATGAAAACTGTTATTGATGATTTGTAAGTTTTGTAGACAGGTTTAGATTTTTGTAGATATCTATTTTTAAAGGAAAATTAATTATTGTGGAGGTGTGGTGAATTATGATAATTGTTATGTGTGATTGTAAGTTATTTTAGGTTATAGAAAGTCTTTAGGTAATATAGTATTTTTAGAATTTTAATCTAATTTTTCGTTACACTGTGCCTTCAGGCACGAGCAATTATTAGTACATATACTAGTACATTCATATGAGAAAGAGTAATGAAAATTTTTATGATTCACATGTCAAATCAGGATCAAAATTTGGTTCATTAACATACCTAATTTGAATGTTAAAACACATTTGTGAATCTTGTTTACCTAATACTCCCTCCATTTCATATTAACTGACGTTTTACACCCTTTGAGTTATTCCAAAATATTTGACGTTTAATGAAATCAAAGCATAATTAATATTTTTTTCTTCCAAATTTATCCTTATCCCTTTTTTCCAATAAGTGTGTAATTAATGCACACAATAATATGTTTTTCTAATTGCGTTAGATTAGTTTTAGGTTACCCTTTCATATTCCTTTCCTTCTCAATACAAACTCACAAACTCATAACAATTTTTGGCCGAAGAAATTTTTTAACTTGGACGGTTGGACATAAAAGAAAGATATGGAATAGTGTGAGAGAGGAGAGAGGAGAGAGGAGAGAGAGAATATTTATTAAATAAGAGTATTTTAGTCTTGTACAATACTCCCTCCATTCCTAAATAAGTGACGTTTTGGAAGAAAAAATTTGTTTCAAATTATGTGTCGTTTACAACTTTCTAGGAGAATAAATTATTTACTTTCTCATATCACCCTTACCTTCTCTCATTGTCCCAAGAAATTCTCACTCTAGTATTAATAGTTTTCAATTTCTCATAAAGGGGTAGTGATAGAATTTTACATAGATTTTAATTATTAAATGATACTCCCTCCGTCCCAAATTAATTGCTCAGTTTTGACTTTTTAAAGTCCAATTGACCATTTTTAAAACTAATCTTTTTACTATTTTTGCTAAAATATAGGTGAAGAGATTATAACCAAAAGAAAGTATATACAATTTATTACTAATCCCAATTTTTATAATTTTAGAAATATATTTATATATGCTTAATTATTAATTCTAAAAATAGTCAATTTGACTTTAAAAAGTCAAAACTGAGCAATTAATTTGGGACGGAGGGAGTAGTATTAAATAACTTTCTTAATCCATGTACAAAAACTTTAAACGACACTTATTTAGGAATGGAGGGAGTAACTTTTTACTCATATTAATAGATTCCTTAATCCATGTGCAAAAACTTGACACTTATTTAAGAATGGAAGAAGTAGTAATTTATTTCAAATGTGACGTATTTCAGTCACACATGTAATATTTGGGACTTCAACGCAAGTAATATTTTGGACTTCAATGCAAGCAATGGCGGAACTAGGAGGGTCTAGGGGGGTCATATGACCTCCCACCGTGTAATATTTGGAGGTTATTTGCTTTCCTTTTCCTTCCTTTTTTTTATGTATTTTCTTTTCTCATTTGTTTTTCTCTTTGATTTTGCTTTATCATCAAAGTGGGGCAAAAAAAAGCAATAACAATTTTCTCTGTAAACTAATTAAAAATAAAAAGTTAAAGAAATAAAATAATTTTTTTTGGATCCCACTATAGTGATCATAAGTGCACCATAGTTCTATCCTATCAAGATTATTAAATCTTTCTTCTATTTTTTTGTTGTTGCTGGAATTTCTTCTTTCAAGCTAATTAATCTCATGAACCACAATATAAGGTTTTGAATATATAATATTATAATTTGTGATTTATTTATAAAAGTAGCTAATCAGTTGATTAAAAACTTCAAAATTTGATTAATTGTCCCATAGTTCGGGAAAATTAATATATATATATATATATATATATATATATATATATATATATATATATATATATATATATATATATATATATATATAAAGTCATTAGACTCGCTACTCAAAGGTTAACAAGGGTTAGAATAATATGTTGTGAAATACTATAATTGGACAAAATGAATTTGAAAAAAGCACTCTAAGTATCAATAAATAATTTTTTTTACTGATGTATTTTAATTCCCTCTAAAAATGTTTTGGTTCCTCCACTGAATGCAAGGGTTTGTTCGGTTACTAGTTAATATTTCTAGAGTTTGGGGTAGCAGTATTTATAGCATTTGGAACCTCCAAACGCATTATATTACTTTTGGTACGTTGTGTTTAAACCACAAATGTTATATTTGTGAGTTAAAATAAACCGTTACTAAACAAACAAGATTTTGAAGAGTACTTGGGCTTCCGAACGCTCTAAATACTGAATAACCAAACATAAATTAAAAATAATATAGTGCATTTGGAGCCGCAAACACTGCAATAGTGTATAACACTTCAAAGTTGATGTTGACATCTTATCCACTGCAAAATTGTCGCCAAATACATGAATTATAAATTAATAAGGCGGCTATGGTTGCCCTTTCTTTTGATTTGGTTTAGCATGACGTTTAATTGAAATTAACATGGTTAGACTTTGAATTGTTCATTAATTAGCACACTCAACTTATGTCAGTAAATTGAAAGTTCAACCTCTTTCTGTAACGTCCCAAAATTAAACTTTTGTTGATATCATATATAATATGGCCGGAAATTCAAGAAACTTGAAAAAATAGCTTTCATCTTATTGTAGTTTCGTGTGATTAGATTTAATGAACTTGCACATAATTTATTATTTCGTTCGCAATAGTGTTTCTTTATAAATCTTGCGACAAATCCGAGCATGTCTGTTTCCCCATTTTTTTTTTCCTTCAATCAAATGCAAAATTATTGACTATTATGCCTCATAAACTTGAGCAGTAACTTTATTTAATTGATCTAAAAATCCATATACTCTCTGATCCAGAAAATTAGAGTTATATTTTTAATATAACGACAAAACGAAATTTTTTATTTTTTCATAGATATTCATAATACACTAACTACAAACTTTGTATTTTCATTTTTGTAACTTAATGTTGAGATTGACTTGTGTTTTTGCTGGTTCGACTAATGATCATTACGATAGGGTGGTTGGGGGTCTTTGTAGCGGAATTGTACGATCCATCTCACATCAATTCATCATCTAGCAGTACACACATGTGTAGACGGGCTCAATAAGTATATTGAACCACCTCCTTACCTAAAAGGTTAACCCCTATTAGGTTGAGACTCTACCATACTTATTAGCCCATCTACACTCATGAATTTATCCAAGTTTCACTTGATACCCTGCTCCACCCGACTCACCATGGGCTCTGATACCATTTTGTAGCGGAATTATACAATCCATCCCACATCAATTCATCACCTAGTAGCGCACACCTGTGTAGACGAGCCCAATAAGTATGTTGGACCACTTCCTTACCTAAAAAGTTAACCTATTAGGTTGAGGCTCTACCATACTTATTAACTCATCTACACTCTTGAATTTATCCAATGTGGAATTCATGTGAAATATCCCAACAGTCTTGCTCTCCAATAAGCAAGCGGTATTGAGTCTCATGGGTTTGAGCCTAGGATATAGCAGCTAGGATTTTTTAGTTACTATAAATTTTGTTTGATGTGTGGATCATTGTAGAACGTATGAGGTATTTAGTGAATATGTCATATCCAAGGAGAACTAACCAAATTGACGAACTTGAGTATATCATGTTAGGTGGTGTTTGTTTACCACTTTTTAGTTCTGAAAGATCTCCTATATTCATAAAACTTGTTAACAATAAAGTCAAAATTTTCATTTATTTTCGTAGAATTTGGTCATGGAAGAAATTGATTTGACCATCCACGTTTATGCAGATATTTTATTTTTAGAAATTGGTTAGGGAAGAAATTAATTTGGTTATCCACGTTAATAAGCTGATATGCTGATATTTTATCGACAATGATCTAACGAAAGAGAGAGAAATTGAGGTTTTTCAGATAGATAGTTATTTTGTATTTATGGTATGGAATATATTTTATAAATAATCTAATCTATTTATATATATAATATCATATCTAAAAGTAGAATCTATTTCATATGTGAAATTATTTTTATAAAAAATATATCTATAATTTTTTAACAAATTAAAAGCATATATCTCTAATTTTGTAAGGTATTAATGATAGAGTAGATAAGAGGGTCAATTTGCTTTTAAATAGATGCTTTTGCGGTCTAGCTGCTTTGTACTACTACATGCGAAGAAGCAAATTATACAAATATGATTTGTGTATTCATTTCACTGTTATGCAAATTATGGAAGTTGACAGGCCACCTAAATAGTAAACATTTGATTCTTTTCGAGAACTAGACAATAACAATGCCAAAGGGCAAAGCCAAAGCCGGCCATGGCGCCCTTGTTTTCTCTCAATAAATGGTTTCTTACCCTCTTTAATTTGCGTGCATATATTTATGCACAAGAAAGTAGACTAAAGTGGCATCACATAAAAATCATTGCTCAACAACAATGGGGTTGAATAATGGAATTATTCTCTTCTTTTCATGGTTTGTGTTGGCTTTTCAAGCTAGCTCAAGTTCAACAAATCATAGGTCTACTTACATTGTTCACATGGACAAATCTTACATGCCGAAGGCTTTTGCTACTCATGAGCATTGGTACTCCTCGACTATTGATTCGATCAAGTCTTTGAGCCATGATCAATTCGCTCCGTCAATAGTCTATACTTACAATAATGCATTTCATGGTTTCAGTGCATTGTTGTCAAAAGAAGAATTGGAAAGGCTAAAAAAGTCGCCAGGATTTGTATCAGCTTATAGTGACAGGACTGTCACACTTGACACCACATATACTTTTGAATTCCTGTCTCTCAATTCTGGCAGTGGACTATGGCCAGCTTCGAATTATGGGAAAGATGTTATCATTGGTGTTATTGACAGTGGAGTGTGGCCTGAGAGCGCAAGCTACAAGGATGATGGGATGACTGCAATTCCCTCGAGGTGGAAGGGGACTTGCGAGGTGGGACAAGAGTTTAATGCTTCACTGTGTAATCTAAAGCTCATTGGAGCTAGATACTTTAATAAGGGTGTCATTGCTGCGAATCGTAACATTACTATAAGTATGAACTCTGCCAGAGACACTCAGGGTCACGGGACCCACACCTCGTCGACAGCTGGTGGAAACTATGTGGACGGGGCGTCGTACTTTGGTTATGCCTTGGGAACTGCAAGAGGGATGGCGCCGCGTGCTAGAGTGGCAATGTATAAGGTACTCTGGGATGAAGGACGATACGCGTCTGATGTTCTTGCTGGTATGGATCAGGCTGTTGCTGATGGCGTCGATGTGATATCAATATCTATGGGCTTTGATGACGTGCCGTTGTATGAGGATCCTATAGCTATAGCCTCATTTGGTGCAATGGAGAAAGGCGTGTTTGTTTCTTCTTCAGCAGGAAATGAAGGCGTACATCTTGGCAACTTGCACAATGGAATTCCATGGGTTTTAACTGTTGCAGCTGGTTCAATCGATCGTTGGTTCGCGGGGAGCTTGACTCTGGGTAATGGGTTAGCCCTCACTGGATGGACCTTGTTCCCTGCAAGAGCCATAATCAAAAACTTGCCTCTGATCTATAACAAAACCATATCTGTTTGCAATTCAGATAAGTTGTTATCTGGTGTTCCTTATGCTATCATTATTTGCGATAACACAGGCTACTTTGGCTCACAAATGGACTACATTAAAAACTCAAACGCCGCAGCTGCTGTCTTTATATCCGATGATCCTGATATATTTGCATCCAACGCTTTCTCTTACCCTGGTGTTGTAATTAGCCCCAAAGATAGAGCTGCTCTGATCAGTTACGCCAAAACTAGTTCCACACCATCGGCTAGCATCAAGTTCCAACAGACCTTTGTGGGAACAAAATCTGCACCAGCAGTTGCCTCGTACACTTCAAGGGGCCCTTCACCAAGCTACCCGGGAATTTTAAAACCCGATATAATGGCACCAGGGACATTAGTCTTGGCATCATGGATTCCAGACGACGCTGCAGCCAGCATTGGTCCTAATATCCAGTTGTCTACCGACTTCATTCCCATATCAGGAACATCTATGTCTTGTCCTCATGCCTCTGGTCTCGCGGCTTTACTAAAAGGCGCGCACCCAGAATGGAGCCCTGCAGCTATTCGGTCCGCCATGGTTACAACAGCCAACCCTTTGGACAATACCCAAAATCATATCCAAGATATAGGCACAGGTTTCAAAATTGCCACCCCATTAGCCATGGGAGCAGGCCATGTTGACCCGAATCGTGCACTTAATCCAGGTCTTATATATGATGCCACCCCACAAGACTATGTTAATCTCCTTTGCTCCATAAATTTCACCCAAAACCAAATCTATACCATAGCAAGATCGAGTTACAGTTGCCTGAACCCATCTTCGGATTTAAACTACCCATCTTTTATCAGCTTGTATACTAATCAGACCATTGGTCGAATTTCAGTTCAAACATTTCATAGGACTGTCACAAATGTTGGAGACGGAGCTGCAATTTATAAAGCTAAAGTGACAGCGCCTAAGGGTTCAGTTGTCACAGTTGCACCGGATAAGTTGGTGTTTTGGAAAACATATGAGAAGCAGAGCTACACCATGACTATAAAGTTTACGGGTGACAAGAATCGAACTGTGACATTTGGTTCACTTGTTTGGATCGAAGAGAATTCAAAGAACACGGTAAGGAGTCCTATCGTGGTATCGCCACCGATAAATGTATGGTAATTAGCTTTCAAATCTTATGTCTCATCCTCCCTGTACCATGTTTTGTATTATTATCTAATGTAATGTTGCCTTTGGATTGAAAGAATGCAATCAATGACGAAATGAAATGATTTTAAGATACTGTACTCACTGCTATCTTAAATTGTAATATTGGACCATCATAATGCGTCCAAAAGAATAAATATTCTTGAATAAAGAAATGAGAGTTTGATGTGATAAAAAATGGAAGGAAGGTTTTTTTTTTGTGCTCTATATCTCTAACAACCACAAGTGCACAAATCATAATAGAGACTATTCAAAGATTTTGATAAATGAATAGTGGAAGAAACATTTAGTTATTAAATTGTTTTGTGGCATGATGTTTATGTTTTTGTCCATGACAGCCAATGAGGGTCCATTCTATGAACATTTAGTGGGTGTAACCTAATTCTATAGACTACAAATATCCCATTTACAAGAAATCCAGTCCTCCCTGATTAAGTTTTTTTTAGCCTTTCCACTAACTTCTCTTTTAGGATATGCAAGCTCTCAGATTATTTTTCTTGTACTAAGATGGAGATTTGGATACAAATATGATTTGTTCCATTTTGCTTGTTACTACAACTATTGTCTTGGATGAATACAACAAAAATAAAAATCTTCCTCCCTATTTTTCAAAAAAATAGAAAAAAACAGAAAAAGAAAAAAGCCACTCATACAATGAGTAGCTTGGGTACTCCACCAAATTTATTTGATTGCTTCTACGCGGACAGAAGTTTTGGACAAGAAAATTAGACTGGTAGAACAAAATCAATTTGTTCTCGAGAATAATTGGACAATACAATGAATTTATTCGTGGGAACAAATTCATTTTGTTTTTCCGGTCCAATTTTTATGTCCAAAATCCCTGTCCCCATATACTTATTGAATTTATTTTTTGAAAATTTCTTTGCAGTCATTAGAGCAACCATAGGTTTGCTAACTTTGACTGCTCTCGGGTTGATTTGACTGTCATCGACTCTTGAACCTACAAAAAATATGCCCAAATACCCAGTGTCAAACAATACCCAGTGTTAAGCCCAGTCACTTAGGGGGTGTTTGATAAAAACTGAATGAATCTGATCTAAATCAGAATAAAAAAAGTTATTTAATAATTGACATGTCTAAAACATCTGAATAACATATTTTTATTATTTTCTCCCTCTAAAAAAATTTAAAAAATTGTTGTAAATTTATTTAATATTACTTAATATAATAGTTAATATTGTAAAAAAAAAAAAGTTCACTCAACCGCCCATTCAACCAAAAAAATTGAACTATACCAAAACAATTAAAACAAACGCACCGAATGGCTGAATTAGTCAGTCATTCAATCATTCAGCTGCAATCAAACAGCCCCTAAATTACCTAGTCTATAGAGTTATATGTGATGGCTGACCATCTTCCTAATTAAGCAGATGGTTGACCATCTATTTAATAAATTGAATGACCATTTCATTTAATTTTTTTAATACTATCTCCGTTCATAAAAAATTATCGTTTAAGATTTTTGTACATGAATTAAGAAAGTCATTTAATACTATCATTTAACAATTAAAATTTATTTGAAATTCCATCAATACCCCTTTATGAGAAGTTAAAAACTATTAATACAAGGAAGATTATTTCTTGGGACGATGAAATAAGGTAGGGGTGATATAAAAAAGTAAATAATTTATTCTCCTAAAAAGTTATAAACGACAAATAAATTGAAACAAAATTGTCATTTTAAAACGACAATCTTTTAAGAACGGAGGGAGTATATAATATGACACAAGACTGTGTCAATCTTTTATACTCCATAAATGTCACCCAAAACCAAATCTATACGACCACGACAAAAATTAGCTACTTATGTTATATTTGTTTGCAAGTATTATATTACCTCCGTTTCTAAAAGATTGTCGTTTAAGGTTTTTGTACATGAATTAAGAAAGTCATTTAATACTATCATTTAACAATTAAAATTTGTTTGAAATTTCATCACTACCCCTTTATAAGAAGTTGAAAACTATTAATACAAGGAAGAGAATTTCTTGGAACAATGAGAGAAGGTAGGGGTGATATAAGAAAGTAAATAATTTATTCTCCTAGAAAGTTGTAAATGACAAATAAATTGGAACAAATTTTTTCTTTTAAAACGACAATCTTTTAGGAACAGAGGGAGTACTTGGTATAAAACTATTAATTTCAAGTGTCTTGTTTATTTTCAAATTAAATTTGGGACTATTAGTATCAGTATTATAAAATGACTTAATAATCTTGACATTATAATTATAATTCCAAGATTATAATCTTAGGATTAATATTCTTGGGATTATAATCTCATGGATTATAATCATGAGATTATAATTATTGCAAACAAACATAGCTTTATGCTATGTTTGTTTGAAAGAATTATATTTGTGATAGGACTTTTAATCACAAGTGTCTTGTTTATTTTTAAATTTGGACTTTGGACTATTAGTTTAAGGATTATAAAATGACTTAATATGAGATATTATTTAATACCATTGTTAGTTTTTGATTTTATGATGTTTTGAATGATGATTAATTTAAGTATATTAGACGTGTGCATGGTTCATGGTTTATTATATTATTATTAAATATGCATGGATTATGGTTTATAAATGTTTTATAATAATATAATTAATATGCATGGATTATGGTTTATAATATTATATATAATATGCATGGGTTATGGTTATTACATGGTTTGGAGTTTATTAAGGAAAATTTGAATTGGAGTTTATTAAGGAAGATTTGAATTGGAGTTTATTAAGGAAGATTTGAATATTAAGGAAGATTTGAATTGGAGTTTATTAAGGAAGATTAGATTTGGAGTTTATTAAGGAAGATTTGAATTGGAGTTTATTAAGGAAGATTTGAATTGAAATTTATTAAAGAAAATTTGAATTGGAGTTTATTAAGGAATGTTGGTATTTATAATTTTAATGATGTCAAATATTATTTGATGGATCTTTGTTATTAAATGTTTTTTCCAACTGGCCCAATTTTAGTTCATCTATCCTTCAATATGTTTCGTGGGTGCTAAATTTATTTAATAATTTTCTCTTGCTTAGTGGAGCCCACAATAGTTAGTGATATCTTTGTATTTTATTTTAATAAGGAGTCTTATAGAAGCTGGATCTTTATCTTTATCTCCTTTGTTCCTGTTTAAATCAGTTGATTGGGTATAGAGTCTCTCTCCTTTATTTTCAGCTCTTCAAAATCAATTAACTGGCGCAATTTATTTCTTATCTTTATGGTTATACAAATCTGCTGGAATCATAGATTTACTTTAACAGGACTGAGATTTCTTTGCTAACATCTTTTATAGCCGTTGCTTGTTTTGTTATATATACTCCTTCTCTTCGGCTGAACAGGGACATCTCTCTTGAATCTGCAATCAAAGTGAAATACTACTTCAGAGCTCTTAAATTGCTTTATTCCAGCCATTTATTGTAATCTATTATATTCTTTTCTGCTGAAAATTTATTTTACTCATTATTTATAAACCGAACTCAAGCATAGTTTTGGCTTGAGGTTTCTTAATTAGTTAGTCTGTTCATAGAAGGCTTCAAGGGTCTCAGAGGTGAGAAGAGGTGCAGAGGTGTACAAGTTGCAGAGGTGCAAAAAGGGGGCATAGGTGTCCAACATCAGATTTGAGGCTTCTTTGTAACAGGGAGTAATTTTTGTATTGAGGTTTTAATAGTAATAAAAAGAGTCTCCAATTCTAGTTGGGATTGGACGTGGATTACGCCACTAGGTAGAGGATAGTGGCTGAACCACGTAAAAAATATTGGTGTGATTTTTACTTCTGTTTATCTCTTTAACTGCCATTCACATTCTGCACATTTTTGTTCATCACGCTAATCCAGACACTAAAGCAGACAGGTCTAGCTGTCTGATAATAATAAACGAAGAACAGAAACTAAAGCAGACAGGTGTAGCTGTCTGAATTAAACCTGTAGCAGAAAATTTTAAAAAAATTTCACTGTTTATCACTTTTAGCATAAACACCTATTCACCCCCCCCCCCTCTAGGTGTGCGTATTTACTGAATTACAACCATGTCTAGCTAGGTGTTATAATCCCATCATAAGGGATTAAAAATTTATGGACAAAACTAATCTTTATTTTTTTTCTAGCTTATCATTAACATTCATCATATTTTGTATTTTTTTGAAAAACTAGAATCTAGTAATTAATATAGAGATTGAAGTTTAGCTATAAATGCGATGAATACTATGACTCATCCAAATAAAATAATATGTATTTACTGCCACTTTAATAAATTATTAAATTAAATAATTTATTAAGTATTTAGTAAATACTTAATAAATTATTTAATTTAATACTAACCTAAATCTGTGGTCAATAAATTATTTAGTAAATACTTGTTAATAAGTATTTATTGTTACTTTAATAAGTATTTACACGTAAATGAGATTGGAAATGCGAATAATTTACTGCCACAGTAAATTAATCCAAAAAAGTGGTCAATAGATTGATGGGTAAATAATAATTATTTACTGCCACAGTAATCCAAATTAGTGGTCAATAAATTATTCGGTCCTTCTATAAAAAATTTATTGAAATTATTTTTATGCATACTACAAACTAAAAAAAATGAAGCAACGCGGTCTTTTTTTTAAAAAATAAAATAAAATAAAAATATATCGCAATTGAAAACAGATCATATGTTGAATAACATGATTTGGCCCATCCAACTGCATGGTAGGACTATTACTATATATGAATGTAATTATTGTTCATTATTTTTTGATGTATAAACATGTTTAAATTATAGTTTAAAATATGTTATTATTAGTAACGGTATAATAGTCCAAATTGTATTTTTTTATCCAATCCTTTAATTAATATAGAAAAAAACAAACATAACATGTGATTATTTTAAGTTATCTCATGAATAATTCCATAAAAAAACATATGAGTATGACTATTTAATCCTAAGATTAATATTCTTGGGATTATAATCTCATGAATTATAATTCCAAAATTATAATACTTGCAAACAAACATGGTCTTAGAGTTTGTGATTGGTATATAATAAACAAATAAAAGAAATGTTACTTAAATTAGAAAACGGGTTCAAGGTTTCAACAAACTCTATATTTAAAATATGTTATTTGTAACAACCCGATCCTCAGAATAAATAAACAGAGCACTGATGACTTCAAAATATTTAATAATGATATCCATCAATGAAATACTAAATACAATCCTCCAAACAGAGTCAAAATAATCAAAACCTAATTAAAATCGAATTAACCTAGATAGTCAAAGACAACTCTCTTTATCACACTAGCCCTGTATCACCCCTGCAAACCTGCCGAAAGAAAAACACAGCATGAGCCAAATGCCTAGTACATATATAAAGATGCACATATATAAAACACTGTATATATGTACCAAAATAACTGAATGAACGAACACTATGAAAAATACAATTTACAAACCAAATATGAATATATCAAAATTTGTGAGACAATGTATAAATAATTAACATTGTCAAACTGACAACTATATAAAAAAATTTCCAAACAAAATAAGGCTGAATCAAATGGTTATAAGGTAACAATTTCATACTGAGCTCAAATACAAATAGCCAAAGACTAACAAAATACATCGGTACCATGATGTATACAAATCAAAATGGATAACACGCAGGACACATACGTCACTAATCCACCAAACAAATCAAGTCAAATCAAATATTGGGTCAACCCATACGTATCCTGAACAAATATATCAAATGGTCAAAACTCATACCCAGAGCAACATACAAAACAAAAGAATACGCCGTTGACTGATCACACCGCCATGGCAGATGTCACGCTATTGTGTCAAGAGGACATGCATGTGGTACCCCCACAAGTGGTTAACTCAAGTATACCCTAAGAATTAAACTACAAAATATAAGCCAAAAGGGGTTCAAATCACAAGGCTTACATGACCATTTTCAAATGACATCGGATTATCAAATACGAACATTCATAAATATTCACAAGATATCAATGATCAAAATAACTATCGAATGTAAACGAAAATATACGAAAATTGATACAAACAAATAAAGTCTCCAAAACATATTGACATGATTAAATAGTTCAAATAGTACAAATACAAGTTAGTACCAACGCCGACATGAAACTATCATATTAATTTCACACGAAATAATTATGTGAAATAATATCTAAATTTGAAACGAGTAACAAAACGAATTAATTAAATTTAACAAGATTATTATTGAAGAAATACGGAATCCGTACCTTAATATAATACCAAAATAATTCGCCGAAACCAAATATCACCCACTAGACTCTCTCAATCCAATCTAATTATCAAAATAAATACAATTAATTAAATAGTACCACGGATGAATAATACCCCGGATGAATAGTACCCCGAAATGAAAAGATTAAAATTTAATAAGAAAGTTTAGACCAATATTCCTGTGAAATAATATTAGATGAAGCGCAAACCTCAAGGAATTTCTAATCATTTCAGAAATTATAGAAGCAATACTTACCATAGTAAATTTAAATTTTGGAATATGAAATGAAATAACATCACTTATATAATATGAAGTATGAAAAAAATGATATTCCTTACGAGTATATTGAAAGAAAATAATATCATTTATCTTAATAGGAGACTAGCTCTGACTGGTATAACAGAGAAATCTTGTACTATTAGCTACACGCAAAATATCCTTATACTAAAAAAAATACGCACAATATTATAGAAGAAGAATTTTTGATATTGTGATGGTGTATTTTTCATCGTCTGAAGATGTATCCTTTTATAGGTGAAGTTTAGTAGACATGCGTCCGTTACTTACAGAATTTTTATCACGTGTTTGCAACTCATCAGTATACAATTTGAAACCTTCACCCAATGAGGGAGTATCCTTTAAAACAATTCACACATTGCCAGGATAAAAATGTTTCCATTAAATTTTTTTGACCAATCAGGGACTACCCCCTTGTGAAGGTAACTACCAATATTAAAAGAAAAGAAAGTGTGTCACCCCCAAAATAGGTATACATCACCTATCTTGAGTCGCCAAATACATGGTTCTTAAATCAAATACAAACTTCTTTTATACAATACGACAACAGCGTAGCTTAGAGTTTTTACACGAATATTGTCTCATAGACAGTATTCAAACTCAAATGAAGTCTTCATTACATTTATTATCACACTATTTCATATAATAGTGAGGACTACTATAGCCACCATCTCGGACTGTCACTTTGTTCTCCAACTAGTCCCAGCTATATTCTCTTTTCCTGAAGAGAACAATGAAAACAAAGGGTGAGCTCAACTAGCCCAGTAAGAAATATTATGACTAAGATAATGCAGGATAAATTATCGTTAGCCTTCAACAGTGTTAAACTGATAAAATATAATAAACATCAAGTTTAACTGCAGCGGAACAAGCAATCCATTAGAAGAGTCAAGTAGAGCATGATATCTACTATCTTCTATGATTTAAAACGTTTTTCATCAACTTTATCACTGAGACTCAGCTTAATAAATAAACCACATCATCGAATCATCCCTGCACTACAGGCCAAGGATATTCATGTAATCATCAATGGTCATGATCATACCAAAAACTGTCCATCAATGCACTACGGGCCAATGAGGACTTTTACCACATCATTTGTAACATTACGGTCATAATTATACCGAATAATCCCTTGTCATAATCATACCAATCAATAGTACATCTATGCACGTAAGCCACAGATGACTTTTATCACAATATAAGCACGAGGATGATGACAATGATATAAGAATTCAATTAAAAGAAAGCAAAGGATAAATTTTTAAATATTTATAATTTAATTTATCCAGGATTCAATAATGTCCAAATTATCAACATGATACTGCTTTGTGGAGTAAAATTCAAGAATAATATTGTATCAAAAATAATTTGGACCGAAAGAAATCAATTTTTGTCATGAATAGTACTCTGAATGAATAGTACCCAAGTGAATAGTAACTTGGTATGAAAAGTACCCCGAATCCTCGGGTGAATAATATTCAAGTAAATAATAACCGAGCGAATAGTAACTGTGACGCCCTCAAAATAGGTATACATCACCCATTCTGAGTCGTCAAATACATGGTACAGAAATAAATACAATTTCATTAATACAATTATCGTGTATAATGTGACAACACATATACTGTGAGTTTAAATATAAATATTGTCTAATAGACAGTATTAAAACTCAAAAGGAGTCCTCATTACAATTATTGATAAACTATTTTACAAAAATAGTGAGGACTACTAAAATAACTTTCTAAAACTATCACTCCATACTCCGGCTAGTTTCTGCTATATTATCACCTCCTGAGAAGAAAAATGGAACAAAAAGAAAAAGAGTGAGCTCAACTAGCCCAGTAAAGAATATTATGACTAAGTTAATATACAACAAATTATCATTAGTCTTCACCAGGGAAAAATCTGATAGAATATAATAGACAACAAGTTTTAGATCAACAACTGCAGCGGAAACAACAATTTATTAGA
This sequence comes from Panax notoginseng, assembly GCA_016801055.1. Classification (NCBI taxonomy): domain Eukaryota; kingdom Viridiplantae; phylum Streptophyta; class Magnoliopsida; order Apiales; family Araliaceae; genus Panax; species Panax notoginseng. The sequence continues at coordinate 224,909,725 of CM029012.1, read as the reverse complement.
AGAGTCAAGTAGAGAATGAATTCTACTATCTTCTAAGATTTAAAAGTGCATCATCAATATTTTATCCCTGTAACATCAATCAATATACATCTTGAATCAAATATTCATCTTTGCACAACAGGCCAAAGATATTCATTTGTATCACCAGTTGGTTATGTTCATCTCAACACCTATTCATCTTTGCACTACGGGCGAAAGATATTCATCGGTTAATCATTTATCTTTGCACTACAGGCCAAAGATATTCAGTAATATCATCATTTAGGACTGAGGATGATGAAAAATATCTTAAAGAAAACAAATCCAGTGAGATAAAAGATCAAAGATTAGAGATTCGTACTTTAGTTTATCCAAGTTCAAAAATACCTTATAATAATCAATTATAGAGCAAAATTCAATAATAAAGATCAAAATATGGATACAATCAAAGATAGTAACCACAATAGATACTTTGGGCAAAGAAAGAAAAAATTTATTTTTCTGTGAATAGTGTCGTATTCGTGAATAGTGTCGTATACGTGAATAGTAATTTCGACACAAGAAGGTAGAAATTTCACAATAAAATTCATATCAATATTTTGACATAATGATATTGAAGAAAATAATGTCATTTATGAAGAAAATAACATCCCTTGCCTCAAAATAACAGTATTTCTGATCAGAATATCAGATGTAAAGTTGAAGAAAACTTGCACTGAATAACAACTCTCAAAGTATCTAAATACTCACAAAATACGCTCGATAATATATAGAGAGAAAAAACTTATTTCTGGTGTGATTTTCAATTCTAACTAAGCACCCTATTTATAGAAAAATGCTAGAACGCCAAAGGAGACTAAATTAATAAAATAATAATATTATTTTCTACGCATGCCACAAGCCACAAGCCACCTACCGTCCCTTCACATTTGAAATTCAATTCAGCACATTTTATCAACAAAGGACAAAAGTGGGTCCCACCCCTAATTTTAATAAAAATATTTAATTTCTAAAACTTTAATAATTCATAATAAATAGCTCTTTTATCAGAAAAATTCGAATCTCATGTGGTTTCCGTAGAAAATTTAATTCTCTACAACTTTGTATAATTTTTTTTTCTAAATTCTAAACAGAAAATGTCCGAAATCTACATACGGATGATTTTTAGCACCTCTATTCCGCCAAAAATACTGATAAAATACCTCAGCATTAATTACTTCATTTATAACCACACAAATAAATATATCCATCATTTATATCCACATAAAATAAATATTTCCTTATCATATAAATCAATAATTAATTATTCACAAATAATATTACAGAATCACAATTATGACAACCAGGTCGTTTCCAGGAAAGAGGGGGCTTTTGATAAGGATTTTTCTTTACTGGCGCGCAATTAGGTGACCAAACCTCTCCTTAAACAGAACTTCCTTAGACATTGCCAATAATGTTATCTAATAATATTATTCAAATAATACGAATTATTAATCTGATAATGGGAAATACTGTGCAGTGACAATTATTGAAACAACAATAATATAAAATATCAACGCATCAATTATTGAATCAGTAAAATAAAATATTGAACTGTAATTACTGTAACAATTATTGAGTAGTGCCTTCTTACGTAAGGATCAATAATTCAATAATACTGTGCAATACCGTGTGCTACTGTGTAATACCGTGTGCTACTATGCAACCACGCGTATTACTGTATTTTAACCACTGGGTATTCCAACAGTGTTAACGGTAACTACTATGTCGTTATTTGTAAAAACTCAAACTTGTCGTTTTCTTCATCCAACCGTTTTTCGTTATGGGGCCCACAAATGGCTGCGTCATTGTACGAATATTTCCCGACAGTAAGAATATTCCACGACCAAACGAATATTCTCCGACAACAATGAATATTTTATAACCGTTTGCTTATTTTACAAAATTTGCACATTTCACCTATAACCAAAATATTATATCAAATTAACGCCTTATTATTTAAAAATAATAATTAGAAGAAATTCAATTTTATTTATGAATAATTTGGGTCTTACAGTAACCCGTGAATAGTACTCTAGGTGAAAATATTGATATTTTATAAGAAAGTTCATATCAATATTCCAATGAAACAATACTAGATGAAGCGCAAAATTCAAGGATATTCCACTAATTTCAGGAATTATAGAAGCAATACTTACCATAGTAAGTTTAGATTTAAGAATATAAAAAGAAATAATATACGAAACTGCAAATGGATTTTCATCTGTCATGCGGTAGTCCGCGTAGACAGATCATTTTCACAATTTAATAACAATTGAATACGAAGGGTTATTCACCAAGCATGCGGTAGTCCGCGTAGACATGTTATTCCCACAAAATAATAAAGAATAGAATAACAAAATGATTTCACCATGCATGCGGAAGTCTGCGTAGACAGGTTATTCCAACAGAATAATAAAGAATGGAATAACGAAAAGATTTCACCATGCATGCGGTAGTCCGCGTAGACAGGTTATTCTAACAGAATAATAAAGAATGGAATAACAACCCTTACGAGTATTGAAAGAAAATAACTCTCTTCATGAATACGAAAGAAATAATATCCCTTACGAGTATTGAACGAAGATAATATTCCTTACGAATACAAAAAATAATATCGTAAGCGAATATGAAATAAATAACACCCCTTACCTTAGTAGAAGATTGATTACTGAAGTAGGGTAGTAGCAGAATACTCATCTTCTCTCTCTATAGTTTCTCTATCTAGAGTTTTAGTGAATTCGTAAGAAATAATGAAGGAATTAGCTTCAATTTATAGGAAAAATGACTAAATAATAACTAATTCATGAACGGCCCAGATTAATTTACTTTTAAACGGACGGTCTATATTGATTTACTATTAAAACTTAAAGCAACGGTCCATACTGATTAACTATTAAAACTTTAAACCAGCGATCCATATTGATTTACTATTATAACTTTTCACCAGCGGTCCATATTGATTTACTATTATATCTTCAACCAACGATCCATATTGATTTACTATTATAACTTCAACCAACGGTCTGAAAAATTAGCATATCTCTTCATGGAATAATAAGCCAAACTTATAACAAACACCTCATAACAAACCCCTCTATTTATATCAAAAATTGAATAAATAATTACCATAAATCATTTATCTTTAATCAACACATTTTTAATATATTAACAATTATACATCATTAATCTTATAACTCACAATATTTAACAACCAGATCATTCACAGGAAAGAGGGGGCTTTCCGATAAGGATTTCTCTCTATTGACGAGCAATTAGGTGACCAAACCTCTCCTCGACAGAACTTTTTAGACATCGTCAATATTATAAATAATAATATAAATAACTTTGTCGTCTCAATTATTAATTAAATAATATAAAATATTATGCAGAAGATACTGTGACAATAATTGAATTGAAAAATATGAGATTTTATGCAGTAATTACTGTAACAATAATTGAGTATAATTGAGTGACTTCTCACGTAAGCATCAATAATCAATACCGTATGCTACTATGCAACCACGCGTATTACTGTACTTTTACCACCAGGTATTTCAACAGTTTAACGGTAAAAACTTCTGTCGTTATTTTTTTTATAAGAAGTTATTTCTGTCATTTTCTAACTTCGACAGTTATTCCGTTGTGGGGTCCACTAATGATGGTGTCGTCGTACAAATATTCTCCGACAAAAAGAATATTCCCCGACCAAACGAATATTTTCCAACACAACGAATATTTTATAACAACTTGCTTACTTTGTAAAATTTTTAAATATCATCCTTAACTTTAAACTTTTATCAATTTAACTATTTACCAAAATAAAAAATTGAATACTTTTATTTCATAAAATTTGGAGTCTTACAGAAAGGGTTAGCTAATCGAAAGCAACTCTTTTGTGAAGGGAATACCAATATTAAAAGGAAAAAAATGTTTAGCCAATCAAAAACTACCCCTTTGTGAAGAGAACTCCATCTGCCAAAGTTTAAAAAGAAAGAAAAACACGCCTCTTGGAATTTTTGGCAAATAAGGGGCTACTCCTTGTAAAAGAATTCCATATTTTTCAAAGTCAAATAGAACAATACCAATTTATTCATCAATTAGTCATATCTTTTCAATTGTGAAACATTTATTAATATTATTATAGACTCACAATATTGACAACCAGATTATTTTCAAGAAAGAGCGGGCTTTCTAATAAGGATTTTTCCTTACTGGCGCGCAATTAGATAACCTAACCCCTTTCCTCGACAGAACTTTCTAAACATTGACAATAATGCTAACTTATAATAATATCATATCAAATAATATGAGTTACTATGCTGTGACAATTATTGATTTAATAATATAAAATATTATACAGATATTATTGTAGCAATTATTGAATCAATAATATGAGATACTATGCAACAACTACTGTGACAATTATTGAATGAAATATTGAGTGGCTTCTTACGTAAGAATCAATAATCAGAGATATTATGCAATACCGTATATTACTGTGCAATAACGCGTATTACTGTACTTTTATCACCAGGTATTTCAACAGTTTAACGGTAAAAGTTTTGCCGTTATTTTTATAAAAATGTTATTTCTGTCGCTTTTTATATTTGATAGTTATTCCGTTGTGGGGTTCACCAATGATTGCGTCGTCGTACGAATATTCTCCAACAAAAAGAATATTCCACGACCAAATGAATATTTTATGACAACTTGCTTACTTTGTAAAATTTTCACTTATCACCCATAACTATAACATTTATTAAATTATCGCCTTACTATTTAGAATACTTTTCAGAGAAAATTAAATCTTTATTCATAAAAATTGGGATCTTACATTTATAAATAAAATTAATCAACATTTAATTATTAAAAAAATATGGGTTATTACATTCTTCCCCCCTTAAAAAAATTTCGTCCTCAGAATTCAAATAAGATACGAAAAGTTTTATTTTTTTTATTTAAATTGTATAATTATTTATAAACTTTAGTTAAGGCGTAGTGCCGCCATTTGTAACGATCAAGCTTGATAAGTTCATCGGTCCACACAATTATCCATGTACTTGTAAAAGATTCGTCAGCTACAACGTCAACTTTTGGTAAGGTTCTTCGCTTTGTATCGAATTATAAACAACACGCTCCACAGCTGGTGCAGGCCCCCCATCAATTTCTTTGAGTTTCATTCTTGTAAACGTACTCTTCGGTACATAATTCGAAAGCCCAAAAATTTCTCTTCATCTAAATATGATTCGAATACCCAAAATATTTAAAATTATCTTTAATTCCTAAAATGTTTATGTTCTACACATGACAAAGACCTAACAAATTATTTTTATTTATATCTATTTATTTTACATAAATTCACGCAAAACTCTAAGGACATCAGATAAATAAAAATAACTATACAAACTATATTACCAACTTTCTCTAGTATCTCAGGAGTTTCAAAATATCCAAACTTCAATCCCAATTAGTTCTCAATTATTGCTATACCATTCAAAGAAATATAACACTAGGATCTCTTTATCACAATATCAAACTCCAAGTCATGTATTCTATTATCTGCATAAGCAAACTATCTAGTCTAACCTGTTTAAGATCTCTCAAATTCTATTGAATTTCATCATTCACTATCTAATCACTTAATAAGTCGATCATTTCTTATTGCAAACCTTAATCCAATAAATTTCAATATCTCCCCATACTATCACAAAGAAACTTCATAGAACATAACTGCAATATCCTACTAGAAAATAGCCACAAAATTGATCATTAGCATCAAATGATTAATCTAATCACGCACCTCGAATATCTACAACTCAAGTTTACAATAGATCCTCTATACTTAATAGTTTTCACTTTATCATATTATCCCATCAATACGCATACCTCAAATTATCCACAAGCTTAACATAAACTAAATCACAACCTAAATCAAATCCTCAATTCTAAGATCATAATAAATTGTCACCAAAATCAACTTTAACAAATAATTATCCAAAATCAAATACTCGCGGATACTAATACTAACATCATAATCGTATTACATATATGATCATTTCCTTAACGGTTCAAAATATAGCTTTATTTTCCTTAGTGATCCAATAACAATTCTTAACTATCATTACTTCATCGCATAACAATAATAACCTTGACAAATTATCTCACTTTCCTCAAATCAACTACAAATCGAAAAGAGAGGATGACACTTTGTCAAAAACAAGACCAACCAAACAAAGAACAAAATCGAATCAAACTCCTATGTCTACCAAGTGATTTACCCACAACTCACAGGTCAAACCTAAATAGATTTTCTACAAGAAAGAGCCTAAACTCTGATACCATCTGTAACAACCTGCTCCTCAGAATAAATAAACAGAGCACTAATGACTTCAAAATATTTAATAATGATATCCATCAATGAAGTAATAAATACAATCCTCCAAACAGAGTCAAAATAATCAAAACCTAATTAAAATTGAATCAACCTAGATGGTCAAAGGCAACTCTCTTTATCACACTAGCCCTGTGTCACCCCTGCAAACCTGCTGGAAGAAAAACGCAGCATGATTTAAATGTCCAGTACGGATATAAAGATGCACATATATAAAACAATGTATATATGTAGCAAAAGAACTGAATGAACGAAAACTACGAACAATACAAATTACGAACCAAATATGAATATATCGAAATTGGTGAAACAAGGTACAAATGATTAACATTGTCAAACTGACAACTATATAAAAAGATTTCCAAACAAAATAAAGTTGAATCAAATGGTTATAAGGTAACAATTTCATACTGAGCCCAAATACAAATAGCCAAAGGCTAACAAAATACATCGGTACCATGATATATACAAATTAAAACGAATAGTATGCACGACACATACGCCACTAATCCGCCAAACAAATCAAATCGAATTAAATACTGGGTCAACCCATACGTAACCTGAACAAATATATCAAATGGCCAAAGCTCGTACCTAGAGCAACATACAAAACAAAAGGATACGCCGTGGACTGATCATACCGCCACGGAAGGTGTCATACCTTTGTGTCATGTGAACATGCCTGTGGTACCCCCACATGTGGTTAGCTCAAGTATACCCTAAGAATCAAACAACAAAATGTAAGCCAAAATGGGTTCAAATCACAAGGCTTACATGACCATTTTCAAATGACAACGGATTATCAAATACGAACTTTCATAAATATTCACAATATATCAATGATCAAAATAACTCTCGAATGTAAACGAAAATATACGAAAAATGATACAAATGAATAAAGTCTTCAAAACATATTGACATGATTAACTAGTTCAAAGAATACAAATACAAGTTAGTACCAACGCCAACATGAAACTATCATATTAATTTCACATGAAACAATTATGTGAAATAATATCCAAATTTGAAACGAGTAACAAAACGAATTAATTAAATTTACCAAGATTATCATTGAAGAAGTACAAAATCTGTACATTAATATAGTACCAAAACAATTAAACAGAGCCAAATATCACCCGCTAGATTCCCTCAATCTGATCTAATTATCAAAATAAATACAATACAGTTAATTAAATTATGAACTTGTATAGTTTATATTTTCATATAATTAATAATTTTAATATAATAATATACTATATTCAGTTTGTAATCAAAAAATATAGTTTAATTATAATAACAACATTACATAATATTATTTATCGTTTTTTCATTTTAGAGTTCTGTATATCTTATATTGACTTGCAACTTATATTATATAAAAATAAGATATATTAAAATAATATGATATATTATATAAATCCTAGCATAAGGCTTAACCATGTCAGGAGACTTACTCCTAACAACAGTCCCGCAATAACGAATAATTCATATATATCATATACTCCGAATAGGCTTAACTCTACTCCATGGAACCATATATACAGTATACTCATACGTTTTACATACTAAATTCATACAAACAAATAGTTCATTATCTAATATAAAAACTCATATTCTCAGTTTCAATTCAAGATCATAACAACACATTGGGTGATTAATTCGGCGACACAATAAATTGATAGAATACCTATTGAAACCAGAATAATAAAATTAATATATATTGTATTAAAAAACAAATGCAATAATTATCTTTTTGAGAAGAAGAATATGATGAATATAATTTTAATAATCTTGTTCTCAAATCCTTTTTAATTTCAGCCTCGTTTTCTCGTTCTCCTTCCGCTTCTTTCTTTCTCTTTCGTTCTATTCCCACAACTCATCAGACGTAAAACTAGGTTTTAGTTATTTAATTTTTAATTAATATGTTTTATTAATTCTCTTAGTTTAATAAGATTTAAAATTACGCAATTATAAATTAGACTCAATTAATTAAAGGGTCCAAACTAATGTAATCACATATTATAGTCCACATAAAATAATTACAATTTGATTCAAATATAAATAAAGCTCAATTAAAATATTTAAATGTCATTTTTTTTTGGTATTACATTATTATTAGTAAAGGTATAAGTAGCTAGATCTTTGCCTACATATCAATAAAAGATATGCTACTCGCATAAGAGATTGACATAGTCTTGTGTCAGATTATATATTAAAAAAATAAAATAAAATAAAATTGAATGAGTATGGTATAGACTTTGGTTTTTGATAAACATACCAAAATACTTAAATTTATTAATACTGTAATCCGTTACAAATAATAAAAAAATTACAATAAGACGGTAATCTGTTTAAACAAAATAATGTAGATAATCAGGAAGATGGTGCAGAATAGGTAATCTATCACATATAACCTTATGACTGAGCAACCATCACATATAACCCTAAGACTGGATAACATATTAGAAAATCATCTTTGTACAAAACAAATACATATATTATGTCCAACAATTTTAAAACACAATACATTTTTATGAATCCGGTTAGCATGAAGTTTATTTTTTAGTAAGTTGGTCAATTGGCCAATATAATGCTGACACACAAAATCTCACATGCGTGTCAGCACTCTATTGATCAATTGACCAATTTATCCAAAAATGAACTTTATTCTAATCGGTTCCCATTTTTATATACCATATCTTTAGGAAAAATACTTGATCCCAATTTAGAAATGACATTCCATTAACAAATCACTTTTATACTCTTTCACTAAAGCTGATGTACAAAATATATTTTAATAAAATAACAAGCCATGAAAGTCGACTGAAATGCAAAACTAGCCCTTCAGTTTATACTTTTTTTACAAACCTCTTCTCCAAAAAAATTTTTTGGTGCAACTTGCTCTATAATTTGTACAAGTAAAAAAAAGAGGACCTATTAACGTTTTTGATAAGAAAAAGTGACGGAACGTTAGGATTTTGGATGAAAATCTACCATGAACATATCACAGGTGCAACATGAGGGCAGTAAAGTACAGTAATTAGACAAAAGATAAAAATTAAACCACACCCTCCATTCAAATCTGCACATCTCTATCCCAAAACGAAGCCTCATCATCTTTCTCCTATGGCTAGCTTAAAAAGAAATGTGTACTTACAACTCCTTGTTTGCTGGAAGAGGCCTCTTGTAGGCTGGCTAAAACTTAATATGGATGCTGGTCTAAAGCAAAATCCTTCCTCTGTTGTCATTGGTGGTCTCATCCGAAATGCTAGAGGGGGCTGAGAATTTGGCTTCTATGAAAAAATAGGCATATGTTCTATCTTGACCGAAATGCTCGGGACAGGAGAATTCTTAACATAGAAGTGTAAACTGATTCTAGCGTTGTTGTCAAATTCATAAAGGAGGGAGACGTTAAGAACCACCCAGATGAAAGTTTGATCATGGAATACCGTCACCTGTTAAGGAAGTCTTAGAATGATAAGCTTATACATGTTGTACTCTCAAACTCTAATCAAACATTTCAAGAAGTTCAAAAAGCTTGTTTATTCAAGAATAGATACTCTGGCTTTATACAAGCCTTACAAAATAGAATTGCAAAAATAAAGCTACCACGTTTATATAGCCTAAAGACGTGGTGAATCTGTTACATGAATGAATCAAACCTAAACTAAAGTCCTACAAACCAGGACATTATTAACAGAAGCAATAACTAAGATGAACCAAGTCATATTGACTTGGTCACCAAGTAATCAACAAACCAAACAAACCCTCCCTTAAACTCTCCCTTAAACTGGCATGCAATTTGCACATACAATTTGCAGTTAGTTTACCACCGGTGCTAAACAAACTCCAAGCCAGTGTTCTAAAAGTCGTCCGCCTAGGCTCTAGACCCTAGACCCCCCTAGCACCTCATCTAGGCCAAAAAAATCCCTCTAGGAAATTAAGCGGGGCCTAGACGGATAGTTTTTTTAAAAAAAAATTAATAATCACCCAAAGAAGATCTTGATATATTTTCTTTTCTAATGATTTACTATATTCATAATGCATGTTGTAGTATATCAAATCACAACAAGAAATAAACAAGATTGAGTCAAAATGGATAATTTTATTATATTTATAATTTTTTGAACTTGTACCAACTTCAAATTATATAAATATTGATACATTTGTAATATTTAGTTTAATTCAATATATTTCTTAAATTTGTGTTTAGTTTCAGGAAAGTACTTGTCATTGAACAATTCTTGGAACTTTTCCTAAGATATCTTCAGTGCAGAAAAATGAGTTCGCTTTACAGATTCCCACCAGTAATCTGCCTCTCCTCGCAACATGAAGGTGGCAAATGGAGCCTTTTGCTCCTCGGAGCATCCCAAGACATCAAATGTCTTGGTGATCTGCTTAATCCACGTCTCTGCCTTAAGTGGCTCTGGCTTTCCCAAAACTCAGGTGGTCCCAGCTCCTTGAATTGCTTAGCGGTGACCAGCCGTGAGTTGCTATTGATTCCACCTGCATTTTGAATAGGAATCTCTCTCGTTTGGTGTTGCATGAATTGTAGAAAGCTTCTGAACATCTCATCGTTCATCATTTGGTCGGTGTTGCTGTTTACATGAGGATTATTGCCTTAACCTGATGCACATTATCCTGGTTATTGATTGGCAGTGACTCAATGGTCTCATGTGCTCCATTGCTTATATCAAAAATTTTAGATCCCATTTTCAAACACTGCCACAAAACAAGGGTTAATTGACATGCCACATATTATCCCTATATTCTGACCGACCAATTAAATAACAAATAAGCTTAGGTAAAACACACTAGCGAATGATTTATTCGTCTCTCCCCTCCTAGTTCTAGCCTCAGATATCCGCCAGAGATCATATCCCTAAGCTTTGATACCAACTGTGACGCCCCCAAAATAGGTATACACAATTCATTCTGAGTCGCCAAATACATGGTACATAATTCAAAAACAAACTTAATTTATACAATTATCAACTGTCGTGTAAAATACGACAAAACGTAAGCTGAGAGTTTTAACAAGAATATTGTCTCGTAGACAATATCCAAACTCAAATGGAGTCCTCATTACAATTATTATCATACTATTTTATAAAATAGTAAGAACTACTATAGCCACCTTCTTGGACCATCACTCCATTCCCCGACTAGCCCAGCTATATTCTCATTTTCTGAAGAGAACAATGAAAGAAAAAAGTGAGCTCAACTAGCCCAGTAAAGAGTATTATGACCAAGATAATGTAGAATAAATTATCCTTAACCTCAACAGTATAAAAACATATAGAATACAATAGACAACAAGTTTAACTGCAGCGGAACAAGCAATCCATTAGAAGAGTCAAGTAGCTAGAGCATGATATCAATGTTTACTATCTTCTAAGAATTAAAAGTTCATCATCAATGTTTTTATCTCTGTAACACATCTCAATAAATAATCTACATCATCGAATTATTCATGCACTACGGGCCAAGGATATTCGTTAGTATCACATCCACAAATTATCCATGCACTACGGGCCAAGAATATTCGTTAGTATGACCAATGGTCATGATCATGCCAAACAATTGTTCATCAATGCACTACGGGCCAATGAAGACTTTTATCACATCATTTGTAACATAACAGGTCATGATTATACCGATACATAATTTCTGATCATAATCTTACTAATCAACAGTCCATCTATGTACTACAGGCCAAAGATGACTTTCATCACAATATAAATATGAGGATGATGACAATGATATAAGAATTCAATTAAGTGAGATTAAGGCACTACAAAAAAATAGGGCTTCAGTAACAACCAATTTTCGTTGCTAAATGTGTTAAATTTTGTTGCAAAAAGGTTTTGGCAACAACTTTAATGTTGTTGCGTCTTTCGTTGCGCAATAAGCGTTGCTAATTGTTCCGCAACGAACGTTTTTTTTTCGTTGCCAAAAGTAATACATTTTGCAACGAAATTTGACTTTCGTACAGAGACATCGATCCTTTAGCAACAAAATGTATTGTTGCAGAATAATTAAAATTTCGTTGCTAGAACCCCCATTTTGTTGCAAAAGCCTGCTAATTGGCAACAAAATGAACTCTTTTTTTTTGCAACGATCATGCATTTTCGTTGCAATTGACACCATTTTGCAACGACATTTTTCGTTGCGGTAAATTATGAAAATTGTTGCCTAAGCTTGCTTTCGTTGCGGAATGTAAACTTTTTAGCAACGATTTTCGTTGCTGATTACATTATTTGGCAACGACATTATGCTGAACTAGCAACGAAAATATTAGTTGCTAGTTATTTTTCAATAACAACGAAAGTCGTCGATTAGCAACGACATTATATGTTGTCATTTCTTTATATGTGCAACGAAAGTTGATATGATTTGCAACGATAAAAAATGTTTCATTTTATGTTAGTATTAGCAACAATATCCTCTCCGTTGTTATTAGGTTAATTTTTTATTGCCAAATATTATATTTTTAATGCCATTAGCAACGAAAATTTGTTGCTAAATGTATAAAAAAATTGTTGCTATATTAAAACTTGTTCAATGCTTTGGTAACGAATTATATTGTTGCCAAATCAAAATTTGACATTCTTTTTGTGTACTTGACTGGCTCAATATCCCCATAACAAATAATGGCAAAAATACAAAAAACTAAAATATTATTAACTTAATAAAATCATCCACTACATAATCATTCATTATCTTTACAATTAACTATCTGAAGCTACCATAATTCTTCAATCAAAGTAAATATCTACATATAGAGAGAGGGTACACTTCATAATTTCGTCCCTTGTTTAGTCTTCCGTAAACGTAGCACGAAAATTTGATACCCAGTCTTGTAAGGTAGGTCGTAGAAGCAGTCTTTCTGCACATTTAAAAATAATAACAAGTCAAAAAAATGAAGCAAATAGGTCACCAAAGGCACTTAATGCCAAAATCAATACACAAAGACAATAGAGTTGATACGTTGTACTAATATTATTAAACCAACAGACTACCCACAATATTTATTAAATGGTTGAGCATATAGAAAGATTCCAGAGTCCTTCAACTGACTAAATAAAATGCCTTAAACAAGATAACATGAAGTACATACTAGTTTGACAAACATACACAAGATGGTACCATGTGCAATGTGCATGTATAAGATTACAACAACTATGACAAAGATACACATGCTCTATGTGTCCAACTTTGAAGTAATTATTATGTGAAAAAAAAAACTAAATCTTCTATTACACTTGGCACATAGTTCTGTATGCCTATTTACACGGTCCTTGATTTTTATTTTGACAAACTCAAAATTACTAAATCTGGACAAATAGCATGCAATTTGATACACAGTTGACGACAACAGGCATATTAAGTAAATCACACTGTCAAGTGAGTATACACGAAAGATTATTAAACTAAACATCAATAAATAGAGCATAATTTAGGCTTAGAGGGCGTTCAAGATACAGCAAGACCACACTAACAGAACAAAAAAAAGCTGCTAGTGACAATTCTAGAACCGTGGCTCACTAATTAATAGTCATGCACATAGAGACGTGGAAGAAACAAAACTTTAATCTATCTCCTCAGCAGATTAATCTAGTCCCTACGTTGTTTGCTCACTAGAATTTGGAAGATCTATAATGAATGTAATACAATTTTAAGCCACAGGAAAACCATACAAAACATGTGAAATGTAATTATCTCCTTACAGAGCATTCCGGGAGATATATGAACACAGAATGACTGCAGGATTAAGATCTCACTGATTGTTGATTTCACCAATATTGGCATCTTCTGGAGTGTTGCAACCCAATGCAATAGTATTAGAAGAATCTGGAGTTTGGTAAGAGGATGGTTCACTCTTCTTAGCCTGTAATCCAGTATACCGCACAAGATCGATCCATTGCTGCACCAAATAATAAACATAAAGTTGGATTAATATTATTTTATCCCAAAAAGAGAAAAGTTTAAAGGCTACAACTAATCAATGCCCATCCTATCAATCTAGCACAACATGAAAAAAACATTGGTCATAAACACTTTATATACCTCTTTCTCCCCTTCAACAAGTACACAAACTACAATCACCTCAGCAACATAATTTAGGACACAATAATTGTGCTATAGATGGAATAATATATACATATATATGTATATATATATAAGCTTTTATGTGTGTGTGTGTATTTATATATGTATCTCACAGTTAGTAATAATATGTGTGCCATTGAATTCTTCACGCCATCATCTTTACCAGAAATCGAATTAATGAAACAAGAAAGGAAAAAAATAGAAAAAGTTATTTAGTAAGTAGAAACATCTAACCTGGGTTCCCCAATAGGAATTTGACTGTTCGAACGATAAAAGATAGCATATTTACGAAAAATGGTTGATCTGAAAATTGGTCTGAAATTCGATGTTCCACTATTCTGGGAATAACCTGCATTGCAAGTGATATTATTGTTAAAGTCAAGTACATTGATAAAAGCACCAAAAATGTTAATTTTAAAATGCATCCAATAGTTAACTGCAAGAACAGTTCAAGATTGTAGCTATGACCATTGACATATAATTTTAGCATCAATAAACTATGCCGCATTTCTCTCTAGAAAAGTAGCCTCAGACAGGTATAACAGATGGCAAGATAAACCTCTGGCTTATCTTGGAACTTGAAAGGGGATCCAAAAAGAAGAAGACTGAAAAAGGTGGACTATATTACTGCAAGCACTTTATGGAATAGACTAAATGAAGTAGTTGCTGTCAGTTAGCAACACTTGGTCACAGCTCATGCACAAAACTACAAATCAATAAAGTAGCTATCAAGGTGCTTAATCATTTCAAAAATAAACTGGGTAGTGCTTTATATCAACATCTCATCAACAGTTGATCAAGCTCATCTTTGTAGTATTTCCCTTAAAAATGTTCTTATTAGTTGACCTTGGTTCAGTGAACCACCTTCCCATAAACCTCAAAAATATAGAAGCTGTGCCACATGTTGTTGATGCATGTCGGTTAATTTCCTATGATTACAATATATTATTTCATCTTTACAGGAATGACAAGAGAAGGTATTGTCATGAGTTATCAATGATTGATCTGGTTCAAAACCAAGGTAACCATATTACATGGAAATAGAAGCTTACGTTGAGCATAAAGTACTAGCTCTCTACCTGATACCGGAGATTTGCTGATGTTCTAAGAAAGGCTACATAGACTGCTATTGTTTTGAAGATGGGTGATCATTTATTCACTTGACAATTGACAAGGGTCGGATTAAGTATTTTGCGCATTGCATACTAGATATTGGAGGCAACCACAGCTCCAATGCTGGAAATAACACCCACACTACCAAGCTTCAAAGCCACCAATGAGCACTGAAGAAACTTTATGACTCAAATTCCAATCCTTCCCAGCTAGATTCTTCTGAAATGTATTATCAGGAATGGAGCCAAGAAGACCATTTAGTGCTTCCATGCTATCAGGTACGTTAGCCTCACCAGTGATTGAAAGAAGCGACAATGTCGGAGCAGGAAGCCATACGGTAAAGAAATTAACAACAATTTCCCTGGTAGTGTCTGTAATAACATAATCAATCTCTTCAAAGAAATTTTCTTTACGCTTACCATACTGTGCTAAGAGCGTTGATGTTATCGATATAGCTTCTTCTATATGGCTAATCTATGTAGAAATTTGGAATCTGCTAATAATCTTTCTTTGAAACCCTGCATCAAGATAGCTACGGTCAACATATAGTATCTATTAAAATAATCTTTATTACCAAATAATATACATATTCCATCTCAAACACAAAATAACGGAGGGAAAGATGGAAAATTTACAAATTCCATCTTTGAAGTACTTCTGGAGATACCAGACCAAGATCAAGTCCTCTCTGAATGTCCTGAAAAGTAAGTTATAATGTTGATGTCAAGATTAATTCGATTGAAGTAAAAGCATTCCATCTTGTATAATCGTTTTTAATTCAAACCTTATTCCAATAACATATTAATTTTTTAAAATAAATCACAAAATAATGATAAAGCGTACAATAACAAAATCAGGATGTATTAAGCTTGATTATGTAACAATAACTAGTAGCTCTAGGGAAAAGGTTGATTAGGTATTAAGCTTTTGACAAGGAAACGGTACCATGGAAACAAACCTGACCACATCTACAATAATTGCAATACGAAGTAGAGGGCTTTTCATAAAGATGCAGTTGTAGGGGATATGTGTATTAAAAATAAATTCAACTTTTCTAAGAAGAAAGCATAAAGTTTATATACATTTAAAAGTAATCCAATTTGTAGAGAATTTCACTGTTATTGATGATAACAATCACATCAATAATCCAAAAATATCAAACCCACAAAAAATCACCTAAGTCAATAAAATTTTTAAAAGGTATCACTTTGGGACGCCATATCAGTCATAAAGTCCTTAAATCAAATTTGTTACTAGTTAGCAAATAAGACCCTTATAAATCACTTATCTTATTCCCACATACTAGATGTTGGACAGGGGCATCATAAAGTTTCTCGATCCTTTAGTGCATGTCAGTCACTAGATTATTAAATGAGGATGGTAAAATGTCACTGAATGACCAGATATAACAGCTCATAAGCATTTCATCAACAAAATGGGTAAAAGTAAACTCCAGGAAAGCAAAACTATGATGATACCAAGATACAACAGCATATAAGAAATTTTCAAACACCAACAAACACTCAAGGAAAGAAAGATTACACTAAATAAAAAAAGAAGATAGCTGACAAGAAATATGACAAAACTAGATATTGAAAGGACAAATGCTTCACTAAATACCCGGATTTTACAAAAAAGAAACTTGTCATTCTGACAAAAAGAGGCCATAAATCAATTATTCCAGATGAAACATGTTCAGTGGCTTCCAACTTCTTGTTATTTGAGGAACCATTGGGTGCATATGACTTGGTCCGTGAGTAACTTCTTTCAGATGGTTTTAAAAGGTCAAAATGCACCTCACTAGAAAGTTAATGCAATGGATAAGACCTGTTCTGCAATATTCCAGGAAACAAATCAAACAATGAAGAACGTCTACTGAGACCCAAGAGAAACACTTGGAAGAAAAGAGTTATCTAGGAAAAGAGTAACATTAGGTTATCCCAAGCATCGGGAAAAGGTTCTTTAATAGCCAGACTTCGAACACAGTGATACAAGGCAAAGAAATCATCGCCAACGTATGTTGCCAATAACGCCAACTGCGAATGGACTTAGATAGTTACATGACTTCTAAAACAGTATAGCATTATTATACATTTCCAAACTTCACAAGTTATTTCCTCCAGGCAACTAGTAGAGTGAAAGATGATTATGTTATGATAAGACAGAAAATACCTGATTTTGGGGATTTCCACTATCTGGACAAATGATTGCTGCTTCGAAGTAATAGCTGGCTGCAACAGACCACTTACAGTTTCGATTATCAGATTTTTGACAAAGTTCCCTGTATCTAGTAAGATCCCCAAGACAAACTAACAAACGATGGCAGGTATATTGGCATTTAAGAAATTTTGTTGGTTTAACCATAAAGGAGCTGTCATCCTTGTTATCCAACAGCAGTTCCTCGTGATCCCACAACTTTTCATAAAAGATTGCTCCATCCAAACAGTCACCCTTTTAGGACTGATCTTTCTTGAAAGAGGGAATAATAAGTTCAATGACCTTTCCATGGACTGCCAAATCAAGGGCCTTCATATAGACAAAGAAACGGCTGTATGGATTCTCCAATAAGTTGTACAGATTGAACATGCTGGAAGAAAAGGGGAAAAGAAAGAAAATTAAATGAGATAAGGCCGCAAAAATCTACGAGCTCAAATGATCACTATCAAACCAATTACATTTTCAAATGCAGTGCAGGCTTATCATGTGGCTGCTGGGTGATTTTAGTGGATATTAGCTTAGCCATCTCCAGTGCTTCATCCAGACTGTCAGATTTCTTAACAAGATTGCAAATGACAGTGAAGACACATTCAAGATCTGGATAAAAATTAACAAACAGCTTAGCTCGTATCTCTAATTTTTAAAAAGGTATTGGAGAAAGCAACAACCTGTAAAGAACAACATATTAGGCTTTAGGAATTGCTAAGTCCTATAGGCTATGACATGATTAACATAAAAGTAATTGTACACAAAAACAAAGAACATATTCCAAAATGATTAATAATGTGATACATTTATGATTAAGCAGTGTAAAGTTAACCTTTTTCAGAGGCTTTAGAAAATATTAAATCAGCAGAAGTAAGCATTAGGGATGCCAAATCCAACCATCTACCAGTTATCATACATTCCTGGGCCTCCAAGCACAACCTACTTACTTGAGCCTCAGCTACCTGGCAATCAATTCTAAAATTTCATCACAATGAACGGATACATCTCCAATTTGCCAAGAAAGTTAATTGGGAAATATCCATTATAATCCACAAACTAAAAGTATAGGGGTGAATTCGTAATTACATTATCCTGAACTTCACAGAGACAAATCTAACAGAAAGAACAAAATACAAATATCAAAACTATATTCAATCCCAAGGATTATCTACAAGTGATTGATGTAAAGAAAGAATAAACCTTCAGAGGTCGAGGGTGGAGAGGTAGGTACTGTGACTTATGACTCAACAGAAGAGCTTTGTATCTTTGTCTTCCATTGTTGTAGTATTACAGATTGTCGAATTAACAGGTCGCCATTGAATCTGCCGCCATTAACAGGTCGTTGAATTGCTTGCCTCGACCAATCTCACCAACGAATGCCTCTCCCCTGCGCCGCCCAGCTCCCGGACTCCGTCGCACTCTACCACGCCCACTCCGTCGGTCCAAACCAGTGTTGCTCCGCCGTGATCCAACAAATCGCTGCCCCGCTCTCCACCGTCTGGTCTCTTCGACAACCCCCAAGACTACAAACACTTCGCCAAGTCCACATCATCTCCGGCCTACACACCGCGAACAGTACCGAATGCCTCTCCTCTTCCTCGACACCGCCGATTCCAAGCTCGGCTAATGTTTAGATCGAGATCTGATATATCCAAGCTCGGCTATTCGATAGATCTGAGTTTGGTTTTTATTTTTGTTTAAATTTAGTTTAAATTAATATAAAATATTATACTACTCTTTTACCCTTTCAAGTTCATAAAATAATCTAAAAATTAGTCTTCTTTTAACATATAAGCATTGTATTGCCACGTGGTAATGCCATGTCATTAATTTATGACATGGCAGGTTCAATTAGACTGGAATGGAAAAAAATTGATAGTTTAATGATCTGATTGAAAAAATTGAAAGGTGAATCACCGAAGTAAAATATGGCCTATAGTTTAGGGTACTAATTCATATTTAAGCCTAATAATAATAATAATAACAATAACAATAACAATAATAATAATAATAATAATAATAATAATAATAATAATAACAATAACAATAACAATAAGAATAATAATAATACTAATACAAAAACTACTGAACGCCATTTGAAATGGCGTTGAATTTTTGGATTTTTTTGGCTAAAAATCAGAAAGGCAACCAACGCCACTTTAAACTTTTTTTTAAAAAAAACAAATTTAAAAAAAATTATCTTAATTTTTTTAAAACTATTTTATTTTTTTAAAGAAATTTTAAAAAAATAAAAATTTGATCCAATGCCAAACTAACCGACATTGTAACTTTTTTAAAATTATTTTATGAAGCAAATTTGTAAAAAAGAAGAGTAAGATGTAACATCACTTTAATTGACGTTGGTATCTCTTCTTTTTTTTATTTCTTTGATCTCTTGTACTTGTTTATAAACATCAATATTTTTTTATGTTTATTCTCTGTCATCAGCGTTGGAAATGAAGGAGTATATAAGACTTCAGCTATAAAAAAATAAAAATAAAAATTCTAACGCCAATTAAAGTGACGTTGCATCTTACTCTTCTTTTTTATAAATTCATTTTTTGTAAAAAAAAATTAAATAAAATAGATATAAAATTGATATTACATTAATATGAGTCAAACTAACTTATTAGGAATGACTTATAAGTCATTTTTAAATAACTTTATTCTGTTTTAGTTCATAAAATATAATAATTTTTTCTTCATCTTTTATGTTGTCTCTTAGAACTGATAGTATTATAATTTAATTTTATAATATATTTGAAAAAAAGGTAAAAGAAGAACTAGAAATAGCTAGGGGTATATCATTACTATTCTTCTTTTTATATTTTATTTTTGGACTTAAAAATATGTTCATGATTTAAGTTACTCCCTCCCTCTAAGAATAAAATTTCTTATTATTTTATATAATCTCAAGTTAAATATTTACTTATATTCAATCATCTATTTTTTTACAATAATTTGTGTGTAATATCCTTAATATTAAATGTCAAATTTTTATTATTTATACAATATCACTAGTCATATATAGAAAAATATCACTAGTTCCAGGCCTCCGACCCAAATAAACCCAACCTCATAATCTATACCGTTGATTGCAACATTGGATGACACGGATTGAAATGAATTTTTCCCTGCAGCTACAGGATGTAACGACATGAGAAATTACTCATTTGCCCCTCATTTGCTCATGTGCTACATTGTCTACCACTCAATTCCACAAAAAAGTGTCACTATTGTAAGACCCCAAATTTTATAAATAAAGATGAATTTTCTATAAATATCATTTTTGAATATTATGGAGTTAATTTGATATAATGTTATAGTTGTGGGTAATATTTATAAATTTTACAAAGTACGCAAGTTGTTATATAATATTCGATTGGTCGGAGAATATTCGTTTTAACAGGGAATATTCGTACAACGACACAATTATTTGTGGACCCCACAACGGAATTATTGTCGAATTGAAAGAAACGACAAAAATATTTTATTAAAAATAACGGCGGAAATTTTACCATTGTTACTGTTGAACTACTCGGTAGTAAAAGTACAGTAATACGTGTGGTTGTATAGTAGCACACGGTATTGATTATTAATGCTTATGTGAGAAGTCACTCAGTTTGATTCAATTATTGTCAGTTAATAATATGAATTATTTAGCGATAATGACGTTTTGTTTTATTCGTATTATTAACGTAATAAAACAGAAACATCTTTTTATATAAAACAGAATACTTTATTAAAGTTATTCTATAAATAGAATATATTATATTTTATTTAAAAGATTTTTCTTTAAATATGGACCGTCAGATTAAAGTAATCAATCTGGACCGTTCATGGATTAGTTACTATGCATTCTATTTTTCCTATAAATAGCAGCTCATTCCTTCATTATTTCTTATAAATTCACTGAACTCTAGAGAGAGAAACTATAGAGAGAGAGAAGAAGAGTATTCTGCTACTTAACTACTTCCTTATTTCAGCTCGTCTTTAAAACGGTAAGGGGTGTTATTCTTTCTTATTCATGAAGAGAACTGTTGTTATTCTATTTCTTATTATTCTGTTGGAATAACCTGTATACGCGGATATACCCTATACTTGGTGACATTCTTCTATTATTCTGTTGGAACATCCTGTCTGCGTGTTTTACACCGGACCTGGTTCCGTTTTTATTATTATTCTGTTGGAACATCCTGTCTGTGTGTTTTACACCGGACCTGGTTCCGTTTTTATTATTATTCTGTGGGAACATCCTGTCTGTGTGTTTTACACCGGACCTGGTTCCATTATTTATTATTCTGTCGGAATATCCTGTCTGTGTGTTTTACACCGGACCTGGTTCCATTATTTATTATTCTGTCGGAATATCCTGTCTGTGCGTTTACGCCGGACCTGGTTCCATTATTTATTATTCTGTTGGAATAACCTGTCTGTGCGGTCTATCGTATGCATGGTGATTTCTTTTGTTATTTCATTCTTTATTGTACTCAGTTGGTTAAGTTTTGACTTCTATACTCCATGAAATTTGTGGAATATCCTTGATAATTGCGGTTCATCCAGTATCTTTTCATGAAAATATTCTTCTAAGTATTCTTGAATTTTACTCCACAAAGCAATATCATGTTGACAATTTGGACGTTGTTAATTCTTGGATAAATTAATTCTTGAACTTGTTTTATTGAATTCTTATATCATTGTCATCATCCTCATGTTTATAAAATGTTGAAAGTCATCTGTGGCCTGTAGTGCATAGATGGACTTGGTATGATTATGACCAGGGATTATTCGGTATAATCATGACCGTAATGTTACAAATGATGTGGTAAAAGTCCTCATTGGCCCGTAGTGCGTTGATGGACAGTTGTTGGCATGATCATGACCATTAATGAATATACGAATATCCTTGGCCGTAGTGCAGGGGTGATTCGATGATGTGAATTATTTTATTAAGCTGAGTCTCAGCGATCACAGTGTTGGAAAATCTTTTAAATCATAAAAGATAGTAGAGTTTATTTTCTACTTGACTCTTTTAATGGATTGCTTGTTCCGCTGCAGTTAAACTTGATGTCTATTATATTTTATCAGTTTAACATTGTTGAAGGCTAATGATAATTTATTCTGCATTATCTTAGTCATAATATTTCTTACTGGGCTAGTTGAGCTCACCCTTTCTTTCACTGTTCTCTTCAGGAAATGAGAACGTAGCTGGGGCAAGTCGGGGAACGGAGTGATGGTCCGAATGATAGTATTAGTTAGTAGTCCTCACTATTCTATGTAATGGTGTGTTAATAAATGTAATGAGGACTCCTTTTGAGTATGAATACTTTCTAGAAGATAATATTTGTATTCAAACTCACAGTTTATGTTTTGTCGTATTGTACACGACAGTTGTATTAGTAAGTTGTATTTGTATTTTGTACTATGTATCTGACGACCCAAGATGGGTGATGTATACCTAATTTTGGGGGCGTCACAGTTGGTATCAGAGCTTAGGGATATGATCCCTGGCTAAGATGTGAGAATAGAACTAGGAGGGGAGAGACGGGGAATTCCTTCGCTAGTATGACATACCTAAGTTTATTTGCATGGTATTTAATTGGTCGGTCATAATATAAGGAGAATATATGACATATCAATTAATTTTTATTTTGTGGCAGTATCTGAAAATGGCATCTGAGAACGTTGAGAATAGCAATGGAGCACAGACGACTGTTGATTCACCACATATCAATAATCAGGATAATGTGCATCAGGAAGGTGACAATCCTCATGCAAACAACAACACTGACGAAATGATGAATGATCAAATGTTCAGAGGCTTTATGCAATTCATGCAACAACAGGTGAAAGCGGCTCCTGTCCACAACGTAGGTGGAAATACTGGAAACTCTCTGGTGGTCACCGCTAAACAGTTTAAGGAGCTGGGACCACCGGAGTTTAAGGGAGAACCCAAACCACTTGTAGCTGAAACATGGATAAAGCAGATCACCAAGATATTTGATGTCTTGGGTTGCTCCGAGGAGCAAAAGGTTCCCTTTGCCGCCTTTATGTTGCGAGGAGAGGCAGATTACTGGTGGGAATCGATAAAGCGTACTCAACATGCCGCACTGAAGATGTCTTGGGAGAAGTTCCAAGAGCTTTTTAACGACAAATACTTTCCCGAGAGTATTCGTCACATGAAGGAGGTGGAGTTCATCAAATTGGAGCAGAATAATATGACCGTGTCGCAGTACGAGGCAAAATTTGCGGAGTTATCCCGGTTTGCGTCCCACCTGGTGGATAATGAAGAAAGAATGACGCGGATGTTTTTAAGAGGTTTGAAGCCGGAGATACGTCAACATCTTGTTTCTCATAAATTGTGTTTGTATTCAGATGTTGTAAATAGGGCTCAGTTGGTGGAGCGCGATAACGAGACAACGCAACCAAAAGAGAGCAGCCGGCAAAATGATAATACCAGTGAGAGCAGTCATCGAAGCGGTGACAACAAGCGTGGAGGGAATCAACAGGCCAGAAATGGTAACCACTTCGGTGGTAATCAGGGCCAAAACAATAAGAATGGGTATTTCAAGAAGAGGAGATTCAACAATGATGGAAAGACGTCAGCACCAACACCTGTCGTTAAGGAAGGAGAACGACCACCTATCATATGTTTCAAATGCGGAGGGGAGGGGCACATCAGTCCAAACTGCGCGATGCCGTCCAAAGCATGTTATAATTGTGGAAGAGAAGGTCATTTAGCCCGATTTTGTCGTTTACCGAAGACAAATTCAGCTAGGATGGAGGCACCAAAGGCCGTCCCAGAAAAGTCAAAACCGGTTGTGCAAGGGAGAGCGTTTGTTGTGAACTCCCAGAACGCAAGGAACCCGAATGAGGTCATCACGGGTAAGCTTATCATAAACTCTAACGAAGTCTATACTTTATTTGATACCGGTTCTACCCATTCTTTTATTTCTCCTACTTGCGCTCATCGATTAAATTTGATTCCGGGGAAATTAGACTTTGACTTAGCTGTTGAAACTCCATTGGGAGAAACCTTCATTACATCCACGGTTTATAAGTCTTGTTTGGTTCAAGTTGGTACCCACACATTACCTGTCGATCTTATTTCATTAAAAATACTTGCATTTGACGTGATTCTAGGGATTGATTGGTTAACTACTCATCATGCAAAAATTGATTATTTTCGTAAGGTTGTTAGCTTTCATATTCCTAATCGACCTATTATGCGAATTCAAGCAACCAAACCATTAAAATCAATCGCTGTCATCTCAAGCCATAAAGCTATTCGTTTATTGAAAAACGGATGTCAAGCTTTCTTAGCTCATGTCACAGATCTAAACAAAAATACGTCAGCTTTGAATGATATTTCTGTTGTTAATAAATTTCCTGACGTATTTCCCGAAGAACTTCCTGGCCTACCCCCAGAGCGTGAAATTGAATTTTGTATCGACCTTGAACCCGGTACAAAACCCATTTCCAAAGCCCCATATCGAATGGCTCCTATTGAACTTCAGGAGTTAAAGACCCAACTGCAGAAATTGTTAGACATTGGTTTTATTCGTCCTAGTACTTCTCCTTGGGGTGCTCCTGTTCTGTTCGTGAAGAAGAAAGATGGGAGTATGCGACTTTGTATTGATTATCGGGAGTTGAATCATGTCACCATCAAAAATAGGTACCCATTGCCACGTATTGATGACCTGTTTGACCAGTTGCAAGGAGCACAATTCTTTTCAAAGATCGATCTTCGTTCTGGATATCATCAGCTGAAGGTTAGAACTGAGGATATTCCAAAGACTGCCTTCAGAACTCGGTATGGGCATTATGAATTCTTAGTTATGTCTTTTGGATTGACTAATGCTCCTGCTGCCTTCATGGATATGATGAACAGGGTATTTAAGGAATATTTGGATCACTTTGTGGTCGTCTTTATCGATGACATCCTTGTTTATTCCAAAAGCCGTGAAGATCATGAGCAACACTTGAGGTTGGTACTCCAAAAGCTTCGTGAATACAAACTTTATGCCAAGTTGAAGAAATGCGAGTTCTGGCTGGAAGAGGTAGCATTCCTTGGGCACGTAGTATCAAGTCGTGGAATATCGGTTGACCCGGCAAAGATTGAAGCTATTCAAAGCTGGGAGCAACCTAAATCAGTGACCGAAGTACGTAGCTTTCTTGGTTTAGCTGGTTATTATCGGAGATTCGTGGAAGGATTTTCTCGAATCGCTACTCCATTAACTCAGCTGACTCGGAAAGATACAAAGTTCGGTTGGAGCGAAGAATGTGAGCAGAGTTTTCAAGAACTCAAGAGGAGACTCATTTCAGCACCTGTTCTAACAATACCATCTGGCTCGGAGGGATTTGTCATCTACAGTGATGCTTCGAGCAAAGGGTTGGGATGTGTTCTCATGCAACATGGAAAAGTCATAGCCTATGCATCAAGACAACTCAAGGAATATGAGAGGAATTATCCTACTCATGATCTAGAGTTGGCAGCTGTTGTCTTTGCACTTAAAATTTGGAGGCATTACTTGTATGGGGAGAAGGTGGAGATCTTTACGGATCATAAAAGCCTCAAATATTTCTTCACTCAAAAGGAACTCAACATGCGACAACGACGTTGGCTTGAACTGTTGAAAGATTATGATCATACCATTCAATATCATCCTGGAAAAGCGAACGTGGTAGCTGACGCATTGAGTAGAAGATCATATGCAAGTACGAGTGCGATATTGTCAACACAAAGACCCATTTTGTGTGATTTGCAAAGGATGGAGATAGAGTTAAAGACTCCAGGGACCCATGTGATGATGGCGAATATACGAGTAGAACCGACTTTAATCGATAAAGTTAAAGCTGCTCAAGCTACAGACCTGGAGCTGATGCGTATGAAGAAGAAAGTGCAAGAAGGTGCTATGCCGGAAGCAAGAATCGATGAAGAAGGAATACTTCGAGTCAACTCCAGACTTTGTGTTCCTAACAACCCTGATTTAAAGTATGAAATCATGATGGAGGCGCACAACACACCGTTTGCAATCCATCCTGGAAGTACCAAAATGTATCATGATCTTCGTCATACATTTTGGTGGAGCAATATGAAGAGAGAGATAGCGTTGTTTATCTCAAGGTGTCTAACTTGTCAACGAGTCAAAGCGGAGCATCAAGTACCAAAAGGTCCATTGCAACCACTTGAAATTCCAGAATGGAAGTGGGAGCACATTACCATGGATTTCGTTACCGGTCTTCCTAGGGTTTCTCAAGGTATTGATGCGATTTGGGTCATTGTTGATAGATTGACCAAGTCTGCTCATTTCTTACCGATACGAGAAACTTATACACTTGAACGTCTTGCTCGTATGTACATAAACGAGATTGTAAGACTGCATGGTATGCCAGTATCCATAGTTTCTGATCGAGACCCAAGATTCACTTCACGATTTTGGGTTAGTTTACAAAAAGCTATGGGCACGGATTTACGATTTAGTTCGGCATATCATCCTCAGACGGACGGACAATCAGAGAGGACTATTCAAACTCTAGAAGATTTATTAAGACTCTGTGTCTTTGACTTCAAGGGAAGTTGGGACAAGTTCTTACCATTGGTGGAGTTTTCCTACAACAACAGTTATCAAGCAAGTATTGGCATGGCTCCATTCGAAGCATTGTATGGAAGAAAATGTCGTTCTCCAGTATGCTGGGATGAGGTGGGTGAAGCAACGTTGTTGGGACCGGAGTTGGTACGTATGACTACAGAAAAGATTCAAACGATCCGACAACGTATAAAAACCTCACAAGATCGACAAAAGAGTTATGCTGATCTTCATCGAAAGGACGTGGAATTTGATGTAGGAGATCATGTGTTCTTACGTGTTGCTCCATGGAAAGGAGTTACGAGATTTGGAAAGAGAGGAAAGCTCAATCCTCGATTCATCGGTCCATTTTTAATCCTCGATCGAGTAGGAACTGTGGCTTATAGACTCGCTTTACCGCCAAGTATGTCTCGTGTTCATAACGTTTTTCACATATCCATGTTACGCAAATATGTGGAAGACCCGAACCACATTATTGAGTTAGAACCGGACGAAATAGCGGAGGATTTGACGTATGAAGAAGTTCCTGTTCAAATCTTGGATAAGAAGGAACATATTCTACGCTCCAAGGTTATACCTCAAGTCAAAGTTTTGTGGAGAAACCACGATGTTGAGGAAATGACTTGGGAGTTAGAATCTGAAATGAAATCAAGGTATCCTTACCTCTTCGACATACCAGGTACGTACCCTAATTTCGAGGGCAAAATTTCATAAGAAGGGGAGGTTGTAAGACCCCAACTTTTATAAATAAAGATGAATTTTCTATAAATATCATTTTTGAATATTATGGAGTTAATTTGATATAATGTTATAGTTGTGGGTAATATTTATAAATTTTGCAAAGTACGCAAGTTGTTATATAATATTCGATTGGTCGGAGAATATTCGTTTTAACAGGGAATATTCGTACAACGACACAATCATTGGTGGACCCCACAACGGAATTATTGTCGGATTGAGAAAACGACAAAAATATTTTATTAAAAATAACGGCGGAAATTTTACCATTGTTACTGTTGAACTACTCGGTAGTAAAAGTACAGTAATACGTGTGGTTGCATAGTAGCACACGGTATTGATTATTAATGCTTATGTGAGAAGTCACTCAGTTTGATTCAATTATTGTCAGTTAATAATATGAATTATTTAGCGATAATGACGTTTTGTTTTATTCGTATTATTAACGTAATAAAACAGAAACATCTTTTTATATAAAACAGAATACTTTATTAAAGTTATTCTATAAATAGAATATATTATATTTTATTTAAAAGATTTTTCTTTAAATATGGACCGTCAGATTAAAGTAATCAATCTGGACCGTTCATGGATTAGTTACTATGCATTCTATTTTTCTATAAATAGCAGCTCATTCCTTCATTATTTCTTACAAATTCACTGAACTCTAGAGAGACTATAGAGAGAGAGAAGAAGAGTATTCTGCTACTTAACTACTTCCTTATTTCAGCTCTTCTTTAAAACGGTAAGGGGTGTTATTCTTTCTTATTCATGAAGAGAACTGTTGTTATTCCATTTCTTATTATTCTGTTGGAATAACCTGTATACGCGGTCTACCCTATACTTGGTGACATTCTTCTATTATTCTGTTGGAACATCCTGTCTGTGTGTTTTACACCGGACCTGGTTCCGTTTTTATTATTATTCTGTTGGAACATCCTGTCTGTGTGTTTTACACCGGACCTGGTTCCGTTTTTATTATTATTCTGTTGGAACATCCTGTCTGTGTGTTTTACACCGGACCTGGTTCCATTATTTATTATTCTGTCGGAATATCCTGTCTGTGTGTTTTACACCGGACCTGGTTCCATTATTTATTATTCTGTCGGAATATCCTGTCTGTGCGTTTACGCCGGACCTGGTTCCATTATTTATTATTCTGTTGGAATAACCTGTCTGTGCGGTCTATCGCATGCATGGTGATTTCTTTTGTTATTCCATTCTTTATTGTACTCAGTTGGTTAAGTTTTGACTTCTATACTCCATGAAATTTGTGGAATATCCTTGATAATTGCGTTTCATCCAGTATCTTTTCATGAAAATATTCTTCTAAGCATTCTTGAATTTTACTCCACAAAGCAGTATCATGTTGACAATTTGGACGTTGTTAATTCTTGGATAAATTAATTCTTGAACTTGTTTTATTGAATTCTTATATCATTGTCATCATCCTCATGTTTATAAAATGTTGAAAGTCATCTGTGGCCTGTAGTGCATAGATGGACTTGGTATGATTATGACCAGGGATTATTCGGTATAATCATGACCGTAATGTTACAAATGATGTGGTAAAAGTCCTCATTGGCCCGTAGTGCATTGATGGACAGTTGTTGGCATGATCATGACCATTAATGAATATACGAATATCCTTGGCCGTAGTGCAGGGGTGATTCGATGATGTGGATTATTTTATTAAGCTGAGTCTCAGCGATCACAGTGTTGGAAAATCTTTTAAATCATAAAAGATAGTAGAGTTTATTTTCTACTTGACTCTTTTAATGGATTGCTTGTTCCGCTGCAGTTAAACTTGATGTCTATTATATTTTATCAGTTTAACATTGTTGAAGGCTAATGATAATTTATTCTGCATTATCTTAGTCATAATATTTCTTACTGGGCTAGTTGAGCTCACCCTTTCTTTCACTGTTCTCTTCAGGAAATGAGAACGTAGCTGGGGCAAGTCGGGGAACGGAGTGATGGTCCGAATGATAGTATTAGTTAGTAGTCCTCACTATTCTATGTAATGGTGTGTTAATAAATGTAATGAGGACTCCTTTTGAGTATGAATACTCTCTAGAAGATAATATTTGTATTCAAACTCACAGTTTATGTTTTGTCGTATTGTACACGACAGTTGTATTAGTAAGTTGTATTTGTATTTTGTACTATGTATCTGACGACCCAAGATGGGTGATGTATACCTAATTTTGGGGGCGTCACAGTTGGTATCAGAGCTTAGGGATATGATCTCTGGCTAAGATGTGAGAATAGAACTAGGAGGGGAGAGACGGGGAATTCCTTCGCTAGTATGACCTACCTAAGTTTATTTGCATGGTATTTAATTGGTCGGTCATAATATAAGGATAATATATGACATATCAATTAACTTTTATTTTGTGGCAGTATCTAAAAATGGCATCTGAGAATGTTGAGAATAGCAATGGAGCACAGACGATTATTGATTCACCACATATCAATAATCAGGATAATGTTCATCAGGAAGGTGACAATCCTCATGCAAACAACAACACTGACCAAATGATGAATGATCAAATGTTCAGAGGCTTTATGCAATTCATGCAACAACAGGTGAAAGCGGCTCCTGTCCACAACGTAGGTGGAAATACTGGAAACTCTCTGGTGGTCACCGCTAAACAGTTTAAGGAGCTGGGACCACCGGAGTTTAAGGGAGAACCCAAACCACTTGTAGCTGAAACATGGATAAAGCAGATCACCAAGATATTTGATGTCTTGGGTTGCTCCGAGGAGCAAAAGGTTCCCTTTGCCGCCTTTATGTTGCGAGGAGAGGCAGATTACTGGTGGGAATCGATAAAGCGTACTCAACCTGCCGCACTGAAGATGTCTTGGGAGAAGTTCCAAGAGCTTTTTAACGACAAATACTTTCCCGAGAGTATTCGTCACATGAAGGAGGTGGAGTTCATCAAATTGGAGCAGAATAATATGACCGTGTCGCAGTACGAGGCAAAATTTGCGGAGTTATCCCGGTTTGCGTCCCACCTGGTGGATAATGAAGAAAGAATGACGCGGATGTTTTTAAGAGGTTTGAAGCCGGAGATACGTCAACATCTTGTTTCTCATAAATTGTGTTTGTATTCAGATGTTGTAAATAGGGCTCAGTTGGTGGAGCGCGATAACGAGACAACGCAACCAAAAGAGAGCAGCCGGCAAAATGATAATACCAGTGAGAGCAGTCATCGAAGCGGTGACAACAAGCGTGGAGGGAATCAACAGGCCAGAAATGGTAACCACTTCGGTGGTAATCAGGGCCAAAACAATAAGAATGGGTATTTCAAGAAGAGGAGATTCAACAATGATGGAAAGACGTCAGCACCAGCACCTGTCGTTAAGGAAGGAGAACGACCACCTATCATATGTTTCAAATGCGGAGGGGAGGGGCACATCAGTCCAAACTGCGCGATGCCGTCCAAAGCATGTTATAATTGTGGAAGAGAAGGTCATTTAGCCCGATTTTGTCGTTTACCGAAGACAAATTCAGCTAGGATGGAGGCACCAAAGGCCGTCCCAGAAAAGTCAAAACCGGTTGTGCAAGGGAGAGCGTTTGTTGTGAACTCCCAGAACGCAAGGAACCCGAATGAGGTCATCACGGGTAAGCTTATCATAAACTCTAACGAAGTCTATACTTTATTTGATACCGGTTCTACCCATTCTTTTATTTCTCCTACTTGCGCTCATCGATTAAATTTGATTCCGGAGAAATTAGACTTTGACTTAGCTGTTGAAACTCCATTGGGAGAAACCTTCATTACATCCACGGTTTATAAGTCTTGTTTGGTTCAAGTTGGTACCCACACATTACCTGTCGATCTTATTTCATTAAAAATACTTGCATTTGACGTGATTCTAGGGATTGATTGGTTAACTACTCATCATGCAAAAATTGATTGTTTTCGTAAGGTTGTTAGCTTTCATATTCCTAATCGACCTATTATGCGAATTCAAGCAACCAAACCATTAAAATCAATCGCTGTCATCTCAAGCCATAAAGCTATTCGTTTATTAAAAAACGGATGTCAAGCTTTCTTAGCTCATGTCACAGATCTAAACAAAAATACGTCAGCTTTGAATGATATTTCTGTTGTTAATAAATTTCCTGACGTATTTCCCGAAGAACTTCCTGGCCTACCCCCAGAGCGTGAAATTGAATTTTGTATCGACCTTGAACCCGGTACAAAACCCATTTCCAAAGCCCCATATCGAATGGCTCCTATTGAACTTCAGGAGTTAAAGACCCAACTGCAGGAATTGTTAGACATTGGTTTTATTCGTCCTAGTACTTCTCCTTGGGGTGCTCCTGTTCTGTTCGTGAAGAAGAAAGATGGGAGTATGCGACTTTGTATTGATTATCGGGAGTTGAATCATGTCACCATCAAAAATAGGTACCCATTGCCACGTATTGATGACCTGTTTGACCAGTTGCAAGGAGCACAATTCTTTTCAAAGATCGATCTTCGTTCTGGATATCATCAGCTGAAGGTTAGAACTGAGGATATTCCAAAGACTGCCTTCAGAACTCGGTATGGGCATTATGAATTCTTAGTTATGTCTTTTGGATTGACTAATGCTCCTGCTGCCTTCATGGATATGATGAACAGGGTATTTAAGGAATATTTGGATCACTTTGTGGTCGTCTTTATCGATGACATCCTTGTTTATTCCAAAAGCCGTGAAGATCATGAGCAACACTTGAGGTTGGTACTCCAAAAGCTTCGTGAATACAAACTTTATGCCAAGTTGAAGAAATGCGAGTTCTGGCTGGAAGAGGTAGCATTCCTTGGGCACGTAGTATCAAGTCGTGGAATATCGGTTGACCCGGCAAAGATTGAAGCTATTCAAAGCTGGGAGCAACCTAAATCAGTGACCGAAGTACGTAGCTTTCTTGGTTTAGCTGGTTATTATCGGAGATTCGTGGAAGGATTTTCTCGAATCGCTACTCCATTAACTCAGCTGACTCGGAAAGATACAAAGTTCGGTTGGAGCGAAGAATGTGAGCAGAGTTTTCAAGAACTCAAGAGGAGACTCATTTCAGCACCTGTTCTAACAATACCATCTGGCTCGGAGGGATTTGTCATCTACAGTGATGCTTCGAGCAAAGGGTTGGGATGTGTTCTCATGCAACATGGAAAAGTCATAGCCTATGCATCAAGACAACTCAAGGAATATGAGAGGAATTATCCTACTCATGATCTAGAGTTGGCAGCTGTTGTCTTTGCACTTAAAATTTGGAGGCATTACTTGTATGGGGAGAAGGTGGAGATCTTTACGGATCATAAAAGCCTCAAATATTTCTTCACTCAAAAGGAACTCAACATGCGACAACGACGTTGGCTTGAACTGTTGAAAGATTATGATCATACCATTCAATATCATCCTGGAAAAGCGAACGTGGTAGCTGACGCATTGAGTAGAAGATCATATGCAAGTACGAGTGCGATATTGTCAACACAAAGACCCATTTTGTGTGATTTGCAAAGGATGGAGATAGAGTTAAAGACTCCAGGGACCCATGTGATGATGGCGAATATACGAGTAGAACCGACTTTAATCGATAAAGTTAAAGCTGCTCAAGCTACAGACCTGGAGCTGATGCGTATGAAGAAGAAAGTGCAAGAAGGTGCTATGCCGGAAGCAAGAATCGATGAAGAAGGAATACTTCGAGTCAACTCCAGACTTTGTGTTCCTAACAACCCTGATTTAAAGTATGAAATCATGATGGAGGCGCACAACACACCGTTTGCAATCCATCCTGGAAGTACCAAAATGTATCATGATCTTCGTCATACATTTTGGTGGAGCAATATGAAGAGAGAGATAGCGTTGTTTATCTCAAGGTGTCTAACTTGTCAACGAGTCAAAGCGGAGCATCAAGTACCAAAAGGTCCATTGCAACCACTTGAAATTCCAGAATGGAAGTGGGAGCACATTACCATGGATTTCGTTACCGGTCTTCCTAGGGTTTCTCAAGGTATTGATGCGATTTGGGTCATTGTTGATAGATTGACCAAGTCTGCTCATTTCTTACCGATACGAGAAACTTATACACTTGAACGTCTTGCTCGTATGTACATAAACGAGATTGTAAGACTGCATGGTATGCCAGTATCCATAGTTTCTGATCGAGACCCAAGATTCACTTCACGATTTTGGGTTAGTTTACAAAAAGCTATGGGCACGAATTTACGATTTAGTTCAGCATATCATCCTCAGACGGACGGACAATCAGAGAGGACTATTCAAACTCTTGAAGATCTATTAAGACTCTGTGTCTTTGACTTCAGGGGAAGTTGGGACAAGTTCTTACCATTGGTGGAGTTTTCCTACAACAACAGTTATCAAGCAAGTATTGGCATGGCTCCATTCGAAGCATTGTATGGAAGAAAATGTCGTTCTCCAGTATGCTGGGATGAGGTGGGTGAAGCAACGTTGTTGGGACCGGAGTTGGTACGTATGACTACAGAAAAGATTCAAACGATCCGACAACGTATAAAAACCTCACAAGATCGACAAAAGAGTTATGCTGATCTTCATCGAAAGGACGTGGAATTTGATGTAGGAGATCATGTGTTCTTACGTGTTGCTCCATGGAAAGGAGTTACGAGATTTGGAAAGAGAGGAAAGCTCAATCCTCGATTCATCGATCCATTTTTAATCCTCGATCGAGTAGGAACTGTGGCTTATAGACTCGCTTTACCGCCAAGTATGTCTCGTGTTCATAACGTTTTTCACATATCCATGTTACGCAAATATGTGGAAGACCCGAACCACATTATTGAGTTAGAACCGGACGAAATAGCGGAGGATTTGACGTATGAAGAAGTTCCTGTTCAAATCTTGGATAAGAAGGAACATATTCTACGCTCCAAGGTTATACCTCAAGTCAAAGTTTTGTGGAGAAACCACGATGTTGAGGAAATGACTTGGGAGTTAGAATCTGAAATGAAATCAAGGTATCCTTACCTCTTCGACATACCAGGTACGTACCCTAATTTCGAGGGCGAAATTTCATAAGAAGGGGAGGTTGTAAGACCCCAACTTTTATAAATAAAGATGAATTTTCTATAAATATCATTTTTGAATATTATGGAGTTAATTTGATATAATGTTATAGTTGTGGGTAATATTTATAAATTTTGCAAAGTACGCAAGTTGTTATATAATATTCGATTGGTCGGAGAATATTCGTTTTAACATGGAATATTCGTACAACGACACAATCATTGGTGGACCCCACAACGGAATTATTGTCGGATTGAAAAAACGACAAAAATATTTTATTAAAAATAACGGCGGAAATTTTACCATTGTTACTGTTGAACTACTCGGTAGTAAAAGTACAGTAATACGTGTGGTTGCATAGTAGCACACGGTATTGATTATTAATGCTTATGTGAGAAGTCACTCAGTTTGATTCAATTATTGTCAATTAATAATATGAATTATTTAGCGATAATGACGTTTTGTTTTATTCGTATTATTAACGTAATAAAACAGAAACATCTTTTTATATAAAACAGAATACTTTATTAAAGTTATTCTATAAATAGAATATATTATATTTTATTTAAAAGATTTTTCTTTAAATATGGACCGTCAGATTAAAGTAATCAATCTGGACCGTTCATGGATTAGTTACTATGCATTCTATTTTTCTATAAATAGCAGCTCATTCCTTCATTATTTCTTACAAATTCACTGAACTCTAGAGAG
Organism: Panax notoginseng; assembly: GCA_016801055.1. Taxonomy (NCBI): domain Eukaryota; kingdom Viridiplantae; phylum Streptophyta; class Magnoliopsida; order Apiales; family Araliaceae; genus Panax; species Panax notoginseng. The sequence goes on along the minus strand of CM029012.1, from coordinate 224,873,809 downwards.
AGAAACTATAGAGAGAGAGAAGAAGAGTATTCTGCTACTTAACTACTTCCTTATTTCAGCTCGTCTTTAAAACGGTAAGGGGTGTTATTCTTTCTTATTCATGAAGAGAACTGTTGTTATTCCATTTCTTATTATTCTGTTAGAATAACCTGTATACGCGGATATACCCTATACTTGGTGACATTCTTCTATTATTCTGTTGGAACATCCTGTCTGTGTGTTTTACACCGGACCTGGTTCCGTTTTTATTATTATTCTGTTGGAACATCCTGTCTGTGTGTTTTACACCGGACCTGGTTCCATTTTTATTATTATTCTGTTGGAACATCCTGTCTGTGTGTGTTACACCGGACCTGGTTCCATTATTTATTATTCTGTCGGAATATCCTGTCTGTGTGTTTTACACCGGACCTGGTTCCATTATTTATTATTCTGTCGGAATATCCTGTCTGTGCGTTTACGCCGGACCTGGTTCCATTATTTATTATTCTGTTAGAATAACCTGTCTGTGCGGTCTATCGCATGCATGGTGATTTCTTTTGTTATTCCATTCTTTATTGTACTCAGTTGGTTAAGTTTTGACTTCTATACTCCATGAAATTTGTGGAATATCCTTGATAATTGCGGTTCATCCAGTATCTTTTCATGAAAATATTCTTCTAAGTATTCTTGAATTTTACTCCACAAAGCAGTATCATGTTGACAATTTGGACGTTGTTAATTCTTGGATAAATTAATTCTTGAACTTGTTTTATTGAATTCTTATATCATTGTCATCATCCTCATGTTTATAAAATGTTGAAAGTCATCTGTGGCCTGTAGTGCATAGATGGACTTGGTATGATTATGACCAGGGATTATTCGGTATAATCATGACCGTAATGTTACAAATGATGTGGTAAAAGTCCTCATTGGCCCGTAGTGCGTTGATGGACAGTTGTTAGCATGATCATGACCATTAATGAATATACGAATATCCTTGGCCGTAGTGCAGGGGTGATTCGATGATGTGAATTATTTTATTAAGCTGAGTCTCAGCGATCACAGTGTTGGAAAATCTTTTAAATCATAAAAGATAGTAGAGTTTATTTTCTACTTGACTCTTTTAATGGATTGCTTGTTCCGCTGCAGTTAAACTTGATGTCTATTATATTTTATCAGTTTAACATTGTTGAAGGCTAATGATAATTTATTCTGCATTATCTTAGTCATAATATTTCTTATTGGGCTAGTTGAGCTCACCCTTTCTTTCACTGTTCTCTTCAGAAAATGAGAACGTAGCTGGGGCAAGTCGGGGAACAGAGTGATGGTCCGAATGATAGTATTAGTTAGTAGTCCTCACTATTCTATGTAATGGTGTGTTAATAAATGTAATGAGGACTCCTTTTGAGTATGAATACTTTCTAGAAGATAATATTTGTATTCAAACTCACAGTTTATGTTTTGTCGTATTGTACACGACAGTTGTATTAGTAAGTTGTATTTGTATTTTGTACTATGTATCTGACGACCCAAGATGGGTGATGTATACCTAATTTTGGGGGCGTCACAACTATCTTATTATTTTTTTCTCTTTTTTTGTCATGATCAATGTATGATATTTAAAAGTTTTAACGTAGTGTAAAGTTATTTACTTCATAATTTATTAAAAGAAATAGTCGATATTGTAAGTTACTTAAAAAGTGTTATTAAAAATAAATTTTTTACTATAAAAAATTTAATGTATTTATATTACAATTTATATTTACCACAATTAATTCTAAAAAAATTATTTAGAATAAAACAGTGACCAATTTTATCTCTCGCAAAAAAAGTCGGAACAATAATATATAGTGAGTAATAATTCCTTCATTAATAGATTTTTTTACCGTCTCAAAAAATATGTTGATGCACAATTCGAACCCACGACCTCCAGTTTGGAATATTAATCCAATGACCACCCGAGCACTTGGGCCTAGTTGCTATTATTTTGCAAGAATTATTATTATTTGTACTACTATTATTATTATTACTGTTATTGTTATTATTATTATTATTATTATTATTATTATTATTATTATTATTATTATTAGTACTATTATTATTATGACTGCTATTAATATTAATATTATTATTATTATTATTATTATTATTACTACTATTATTATTATTACTGTTTGTAAGACCCCAAATTATTAATAAATGAAATTTAATTTCCTTTATTTATTATTCTGAAATAGTAAGAGTTGATTTGATTAATGTGGTTAATTATGGGTAAAATGCGCAAATATTTTAAATAAGCAAGTGGTTATAAAATATTCATTGTTGTCGGGGAATATTTGTTTGGTCGTGGAATATTCTTGTTGTCGGGGAATATTCGTACGACGGCGCAGCCTTGTGTGGGCTCCATAACAGAAAACGATTGGATGAAGAAAACGACAAAAATAAGGTGTTTATAAATAACGGCGTAGTTGTTACCATTAATACTGTTGGAATACCCGGTGGTTAAAACACAGTAATACGCGTTGTTGCACAGTAGCACACGGTATTGTACCAATTATTGATTCTTACGTAAGAAGGCACTACTCAATAATTGTTACAGTAATTACTGTTTAATATTGTATTTTATTGATTCAATAATTGCTGCGTTGATATTTTATATTACTGTTGTTTCAATAATTGTCACTACGCAGTATTTTTATCGGAGCAATAATTCATATTATCTGAATAATATTATTAGATAACATTATTGGCAATGTCTAGAAAGTTCTGTCTAAGGAGAGGTTTGGTCATCTAATTGCGCGCCAGTAAGGAGAGATCCTTATTGGAAAGCCCCCTCTTTCCTGGAAACGACCTGGTTGCCAGTACTGTGATTCTGTAATATTATTTGTGTATAATTAATTATTAATTTATATGATGAGAAAAATATTAATTTTATGTGGATATAGATGGAGAAAATTTTTAATGAGACAATTGTTGAAAATTAATATTTTATCTTTTTCTGATAAAATAATTCATTTAAATATATTATTTTAATAATATATTGATGGTGGTATTTTTATAATGAATGTGGGATATATGAGTATATGGGGAGGAAGAGTATTTTTGTGACATTAAATGATTAACACATGTTTTGTGTGTTGGTGGACATAATTCTTGACCGAAAATTTATTATTGACTATAAAATCGCCCGTTTGTGGATTTCGGTCAATTTCTGTTTGGAATTTGGAAAAACTTTCTTCTGCAAAGTTGTAGAGAATTGAATTTTCTATAAAAACTCGCGAGATTCAAATTTTCTGATAAAAGGGCTATTTATTATGAATTATTGAAGTTCTGAAGTTCCGATATAATTGATTTTTGGAAGTTTTATTTATTATTTTGAAGAAAAACGTTTTTTGGCATTTAAGTGGGCTAACATGTGATATAAATGGGCTGAGATCAGATGTCTAGAGGTGGGCTAAGGAAAATTTGATAAATATATTATTATTATATTAAATTTTCTGCTTTGGTGTTCTAAGCATTTTTCTATAAATAGGGTGCTTAGGTTAGAATTGAAATCACACCAGAAACACAAGTTTCTCTCTATTTCTCTCTCTATAACGAGCGTATTCTTGTGAGTATTTGATACTTTGAGTGTTGCTTTACGGTGCAAGTTTCCTTCAGCACTATATCTAGTATTCCAGTCAGAAGTACCGTCTTTCCGAGGTAAGGGATGTTATTTCTTCTTAAATGATATTATTTTCTTCAATATCATTATGTCGAAGTATTGATCTGAATTTTTATCAAATTTGGAACTTTTTATGTCGGGATTACTATTCATGGGTTACTATTCATGAGTTACTATTCACGAGTTACTATTCACCGAAAAATGAAATTTATTTCTTTTCGTCCAAATATCTATTCTGGATACTAACTTTGATTGTATCCATGTTTTGATCATTCTTGAATTTTACTTCACTATGATAAGGTATTTTTGGACATGGATAAATCGAAATACGAATCCTTAATATTTGTTATTTTGCTTCACTGGATTCGTTTTCTTTAAAATATTTTTCATCATCCTCAGTCTTAAATGATGATATAACTGAATATCTTTGGCCTGTAGTGCAAAGATGAATAATTTCTGATGAATATCTTTGGCCCGTAGTGCAAAGATGAACAGGTGTTGAGGTGAACATGACCAACTGATGGATATCTTTGGCCTGTAGTGCAAAGATGACTATTTGATTCAAGATATTTATTGATTGTTGTTACAGGGATAAAATGTTGATGATGGGCTTTTAAATTCATAGATAATCGTAGATTTCATTCTCTACGTAACTTCTCTATGAATTATTATTTTCCGCTGCGAATATTGATTTAAAACTTGTTGTCTATTGTATTCTATTAAATTTTTCCCTGTTGAAGACTAACGATAATTTGTTGTATATTATCTTAGTCATAATATTCTTTACTGAGCTAGTTGAGCTCACCCTTTTCCTTGTTGTTCCATTTTCTTCTCAGGAGGCGAGAATGTAGCAAGTACTAGTCGGGGTATGGAATGAAGGTTCTAGGAAGTTGTTTTAGTAGTCCTCACCATATTTTTGGTAAAATATTGTTCCAATAATTGTAATGAGGACTTATTTGAGTGTGGATATTGTCTAGATGACAATATTTGTATTTACACTCACAGTTTTTATGTTGTATTAATAAAGTTGTAGTTATTTCTGTATCATGTTATTGACGACTCAGAATAGGTGTTGTATACATGTTTTGGGGGCGTTACAGTTGGTATCAGAGCTTAGGGATATGATCTCTGGCGGAGATCGGGGAATAGAACTAGGAGGGGAGAGACGAGTAAATCCTTCGCTAGTGTGTCCTACCTAAGCTTATTTGTTGGTTGGTCATAATATAGGGATATTATGTGATTTGTTAATTTGTTAAATTAACCCTTATTTTATGGCAGTATTTGAGAATGTCGACTGAGAATGTTAACAGTGGAGTAAATGAAACCGTGGAGACACCTGTACTCACCAACAAGGAGAACGTGCAACAGGCTGGCAATGTTCCTCTTGTGAACAACACTACTGAGCAGACGGTGAACGATGAGATGTTTAGAAGCTTTTTGCGATTCATGCAAAACCAGACGAAGGAGATTCCTGTTCAAAATATAGGAAGAAACAATGGCAACGCACAGCTGGTCACAGCCAAGCAGTTCAAAGAGTTGGGACCACCAGAATTCTGGGGAAAGCCGGATCCGATTAAGGCGGAGACATGGTTCAAGCAAATTACCAAGATATTTGATGTCTTGGGATGCACGGAGGAACAGAAGGTTCCATTTGCCACCTTTATGTTCCGTGGCGAGGCAGACTACTGGTGGGAATCTGTTAAGCGTACCCATCCAGCTGCACTCAGCATATCTTGGGAGATATTTCAGAAACTATTCAATGACAAGTACTTTCCTGAAAGTATTCGTCATATGAAGGAGGTAGAGTTTATTAGACTGGAGCAGAATAACATGACGGTGTCCCAGTACGAGGCGAAGTTTGCGGAGTTGTCCAGGTTTGCACCTCATTTGGTGGAGAATGAGGAACGTATGACGCAGATGTTTCTGAGAGGTTTGAAACCCGGCATACGTCAATATCTCATTTCTCATAAATTTTCTCTCTATTCAGATGTTGTCAACAGGGCTCAATTATTAGAGCGAGATAACGAGTACGGTCAACCGAGGGACCACAACCAGGATCATATCGGTGACAACAGTCATCAGAACAATGATAATCAGCGGAGAAAGAAAAATACAGACAAGAACGGCAACCACTCTGGTGGTAATCGTGGCTATGAAAATAGAAGAAGCGAGTCGGGAGGAGATTTTAAAAAGAGGAGATTCAACAATGACAATACGAAGACGTCAGCACCAGCAGCAACCGGTTCCAAGGGAAGAGAACGACCACCGGTCATATTCTATAAATGTGGAAAAGAAGGACATATCAGCCCAAACTGTCCACAACAGTTCAAGGTATGCTATAATTGTGGAAAGGAAGGACATATCGCTCGAGATTGTACGATAGCGAAACCAAGTTCAGCGGGGACGGTGACTCAAAAGGCTGCCCCAGAAAAGTCAAAGTCAACGGTTCCTAGAAGAGCGTTTGTCGTGACTGGTCAACATGCGAGGAACCCAAACGAGGTGATCACGGGTAAGCTAATCATAAATTCATGTGAAGTTTATACCTTACTAGATACCGGTGCTACCCATTCATTTATTTCTCCTGCTTGTGCTCAACGTTTAAACTTGACTCCGGAGAAATTAGACTTTGATTTATCTGTGGAGACTCCGTTAGGGGAAACTTTCATCACATCCACTGTTTATAAATCTTGTTTGATCCAAGTTGGCACCATCACCTTACCTGTTGACCTTATCTCTTTAAAGATACTTGCATTTGACGTGATTTTAGGAATTGATTGGTTAACTACTCATCATGCCAAAATTGATTGTTTTCATAAGGTGATTAGTTTTCATATTCCTAATCAACCTGTTGTTCGAATTCAAGCAACAAAGCCATTAAAATCAATCACTGTCATATCAAGTCATAAAGCCATTCATTTATTGAAAAACGGATGTCAAGCTTTCTTAGCCCATGTTATGGATTTGAATAAAGACACGTCAAATTTGAATAATATTCCTGTTGTTAGTAACTTTCCTGACGTATTTCCTGAAGAACTTCCCGGTCTACCCCCGAAACGTGAAGTTGAATTCTTTATTGATCTTGAACCTGGTACAAAGCCCATTTCTAAAACCCCATATCGAATGGCTCCTATTGAACTTCAGGAGTTAAAAGTCCAACTACAAGAGTTGTTGGAAATCGGTTTCATTCGTCCTAGTACATCTCCTTGGGGTGCTCCTGTTTTATTTGTAAAGAAGAAAGACGGGAGTATGCGACTTTGTATCGATTACCGGGAATTAAACCATGTCACCATCAAGAATAGGTATCCGCTACCTCGTATTGATGACCTGTTTGACCAGTTACAAGGAGCACAATTCTTTTCAAAAATCGATCTTCGTTCTGGATATCATCAGCTGAAGGTTAAAACTGAGGATATTCCGAAGACTGCCTTTAGAACTCGGTACGGGCATTATGAATTCTTAGTCATGTCTTTTGGATTGACTAATGCTCCTGCGGCTTTCATGGATATGATGAACCGAGTATTCAAGGATTATTTGGATCAGTTCGTTGTTGTCTTTATTGATGACATCCTCATATATTCCAAAAGCCGTGAAGATCATGAGCACCATTTGAAGCTGGTACTCCAAAGGCTGCGTGAAAACAAGTTATATGCTAAGTTGAAGAAATGCGAGTTCTGGCTTGAGGAAGTAGCATTCCTAGGGCACGTGGAGTCAAAACATGGAGTATCTGTGGACCCGGCGAAGATTGAAGCAATACAAAGCTGGGAGCAACCGAAGACGGTGACCGATGTACGTAGCTTTCTAGGCTTAGCTGGTAATTATCGGAGATTCGTAGAAGGGTTTTCTCGAATCGCTACCCCGTTAACTCAGCTGACTCGGAAGGATATCAAATTTGTATGGAGCGAAGAATGCGAGAAGAGTTTCCAAGAGCTTAAGAGGAGACTCATTTCGGCACCTGTTCTGACAATACCATCTGGTTCGGATGGATTTGTTATCTACAGCGATGCTTCAGGCAAAGGGTTAGGATGTGTTCTCATGCAACGTGGGAAAGTCATAGCCTATGCCTCACGACAACTTAAAGAATATGAGAGGAATTATCCTACTCATGATCTAGAGTTGGCAGCAGTCGTTTTCGCACTAAAGATCTGGAGGCACTATCTATATGGGGAGAAGGTGGAGATATATTCAGACCATAAAAGCCTCAAATATTTCTTCACTCAAAAAGAACTCAACATGCGGCAACGACGTTGGCTCGAGCTGTTGAAAGATTACGACCACACTATTCAATACCATCCTAGAAAAGCAAACGTGGTAGCTGACGTGTTGAGTAGAAGATCATATGCAGGAACGAGTGCGATGATGTCAAGTATACACGTAGAACCAACTTTAATCGATAAAGTTAAAGTTGCTCAAGCTACAGACCCGGAGCTGATGCGTATGAAGAAGAAAGTGCAAGAAGGTGCTATTCCAGAAGCAAGAATCGATGAAGAAGGAATACTTCGAGTCCACTCCAGACTTTGTGTTCTTAACGATTCTGATTTAAAGTACAAGATCATGATGGAGGCACACAATACACCATTTGCAATCCATCCTGGAAGTACTAAAATGTATCGTGATCTTCGACATACATTTTGGTGGAACAATATGAAGAGAGAGATTGCAAAGTTTATCTCGAGGTGTTTAACTTGTCAACGTGTAAAGGCGAAGCACCAAGTACCAAAAGGTCCATTGCAACCACTTGAGATTCTGAAATGGAAGTGGGAACACATTACCATGGATTTTGTTACGGGTCTTCCCACTGTTTCTCAAGGCATAAATGATATTTGGGTTATAGTTGATAGATTAACCAAGTCTGCCCATTTCTTGCCGATACGAGAGACTTATTCCCTTGAACGTCTTGCTAGTATGTACGTGAATGAGATTGTAAGGTTGCATGGCATGCCAGTATCCATAGTTTCGGATTGTGACCCAAGATTCACTTCAAGATTTTGGGTTAGCTTGCAAAATGCTATGGGCACGGATTTACGGTTCAGTTCGGCATACCATCCTCAAACGGACGGACAATCAGAGAGGACTATTCAAACTCTTGAAGATCTATTAAGACTTTGTGTCCTCGATTTCAAAGGAAGTTGGGATAAGTACCTACCATTGGTGGAATTCTCCTACAACAACAGTTATCAGGCAAGTATAGGTGTGGCTCCCTTTGAAGCATTGTATGGACGAAAGTTTCGCTCTCCAGTATGTTGGGATGAGGTGGGAGAAGCAACGTTGTTGGGACCAGAGTTGGTACGAATGACTACAGAGAAGATCCAAACAATTCGACAACGTATACAAACGGCACAGGATCGACAAAAGAGTTATGTGGATCTTCATCGAAAGGACGTGGAATTTGACATTGGGGATCATGTATTATTACGTGTAGCTCCATGGAAAGGAGTTACAAGATTTGGGAAGAGAGGAAAGCTCAATCCACGATTTATTGGTCCATTTCAGATTCTTGACCGAGTAGGAAATGTGGCCTATAGACTTGCGTTACCTCCAAGTATGTCTCGTGTTCATAATGTTTTTCATATATCTGTGCTTTGTAAATATGTGAAAGACCCGAACCATGTTATTTAGTTAGAACCGGACGAGATAGCTGAAGACTTAACGTACGAGGAGGTACCTGTCAAGATCATGGATAAGAAGGAGCATGTCCTACGCACGAAGGTCATACCACAAGTTAAAGTTTTGTGGAGAAACCATGCTATTGAGGAAATGACCTGGGAGTTGGAAACGGAAATGAAAGCGAGGTATCCTCATCTTTTCGGAACACCAGGTACGTATGTCAATTTCGAGGACGAAATTTCATAAGGAGGGGAGGTTGTAAGAACCCAAATTATTAATAAATGAAATTTAATTTCCTCTATTTATTATTCTGAAATAGTAAGAGTTGATTTGATTAATGTGGTTAGTTATGGGTAAAATGCGCAAATATTTTAAATAAGCAAGTGGTTATAAAATATTCATTGTTGTCGGGAAATATTTGTTTGGTCGTGGAATATTCTTGTTGTCGGGGAATATTCGTACGACGGCGCAGCCTTGGGTGGGCCCCATAACAGAAAACGATTGGATGAAGAAAATGACAAAAATAAGTTGTTTATAAATAACGGCGTAGTTGTTACCATTAATACTGTTGGAATACCCGGTGGTTAAAACACAGTAATACGCGTTGTTGCACAGTAGCACACGGTATTGCACCAATTATTGATTCTTACGTAAGAAGGCACTACTCAATAATTGTTACAGTAATTACTATTCAATATTGTATTTTATTGATTCAATAATTGCTGCGTTGATATTTTATATTACTGTTGTTTCAATAATTGTCACTACGCAGTATTTTTATCGGAGCAATAATTCATATTATCTGAATAATATTATTAGATAACATTATTAGCAATGTCTAGAAAGTTCTGTCTAAGGAGAGGTTTGGTCATCTAATTGCGCGCCAGTAAGGAGAGATCCTTATTGGAAAGCCCCCTCTTTCCTGGGAACGACCTGGTTGCCAGTACTGTGATTCTGTAATATTATTTGTGTATAATTAATTATTGATTTATATGATGAGGAAAATATTAATTTTATGTGGATATAGATGGAGAAAATTTTTAATGAGACAATTGTTGAAAATTAATATTTTATCTTTTTCTGATAAAATAATTCATTTAAATATATTATTTTAATAATATATTGATGGTGGTATTTTTATAATGAATGTGGGATATATGAGTATATGGGGAGGAAGAGTATTTTTGTGACATTAAATGATTAACACATGTTTTGTGTGTTGGTGGACATAATTCTTGACCGAAAATTTATTATTGACTATAAAATTGCCCGTTTGTGGATTTCGGTCAATTTCTGTTTAGAATTTGGAAAAACTTTCTTCTGAAAAGTTGTAGAGAATTGAATTTTCTATAAAAACTCGCGAGATTCGAATTTTCTGATAAAAGGGCTATTTATTATGAATTATTGAAGTTCTGAAGTTCCGATATAATTGATTTTTGGAAGTTTTATTTATTATTTTGAAGAAAAACGTTTTTTGGCATTTAAGTGGGCTAACATGTGATATAAATGGGCTGAGATCAGATGTCTAGAGGTGGGCTAAGGAAAATTTGATAAATATATTATTATTATATTAAATTTTCTGCTTTGGTGTTCTAAGCATTTTTCTATAAATAGGGTGCTTAGGTTAGAATTGAAATCACACCAGAAACACAAGTTTCTCTCTATTTCTCTCTCTATAACGAGCGTATTCTTGTGAGTATTTGATACTTTGAGTGTTGCTTTACGGTGCAAGTTTCCTTCAGCACTATATCTAGTATTCCAGTCAGAAGTACCGTCTTTCCGAGGTAAGGGATGTTATTTCTTCTTAAATGATATTATTTTCTTCAATATCATTATGTCGAAGTATTGATCTGAATTTTTATCAAATTTAGAACTTTTCATGTCGGGATTACTATTCATGAGTTACTATTCATGAGTTACTATTCACGAGTTACTATTCACGAGTTACTATTCACCGAAAAATGAAATTTATTTCTTTTCGTCCAAATATCTATTCTGGATACTAGCTTTGATTGTATCCATGTTTTGATCATTCTTGAATTTTACTTCACTATGATAAGGTATTTTTGGACATGGATAAATCGAAATACGAATCTTTAATATTTGTTATTTTGCTTCACTGGATTCGTTTTCTTTAAAATATTTTTCATCATCCTCAGTCTTAAATGATGATATAACTGAATATCTTTGGCCTGTAGTGCAAAGATGAATAATTTCTGATGAATATCTTTGGCCCGTAGTGCAAAGATGAATAGGTGTTGAGGTGAACATGACCAACTGATGGATATCTTTGGCCTGTAGTGCAAAGATGACTATTTGATTCAAGATATTTATTGATTGTTGTTACAGGGATAAAATGTTGATGATGGGCTTTTAAATTCATACATAATCGTAGATTTCATTCTCTACGTAACTTCTGTATGAATTATTATTTTCCGCTGCGAATATTGATTTAAAACTTGTTGTCTATTGTATTCTATTAAATTTTTCCCTGTTGAAGACTAACGATAATTTGTTGTATATTATCTTAGTCATAATATTCTTTACTGGGCTAGTTGAGCTCACCCTTTTCCTTGTTGTTCCATTTTCTTCTCAGGAGGCGAGAATGTAGCAAGTACTAGTCGGGGTATGGAATGAAGGTTCTAGGAAGTTATTTTAGTAGTCCTCACCATTTTTTTTTGTAAAATATTGTTCCAATAATTGTAATGAGGACTTATTTGAGTGTGGATATTGTCTAGATGACAATATTTGTATTTACACTCACAGTTTTTATGTTGTATTAATAAAGTTGTAGTTGTTTCTGTACCATGTTACTGACGACTCAGAATAGGTGTTGTATACCTGTTTTGGGGGCGTCACACTGTTAGTATTTTTTGAATTTTAGTATTTTTTGAATTTAATTTTTTTTAGTATTTTAGTATTTTTTTTTAATTAGTATTTTTAGTATTTAATGTAAATATGTAATTAGTATTTTAGTGTCGGGTAAGTGACTTTTAGTATTTTGATATGTTATACAACTATGGTAAAATTTTAGTATTTTGATATGTTATACAACTAAGGTAACATTTTAGTATTTGAGTAAAATTTTAGTATTTTAGTATTTAAATTTTAGTATTTTGATTAAATGATGTAAGTATGTTATGATGTAAATGATATAAATATGTAAATATGATAATATGTTATGTTTATGATGTAAATATGTTATGATTTTAGTATTTTAATGATGTAATTTGAATTTTTGTTCTTTTGATTAATTAACAAAATAATTTGAATTTTAGTATTTTAGTATTTTTTGAATTTTATTATTTTTAATTTGATTTTTTTAGTATTTTAGTTTTTTTTTAAAATAGTATTTTTAGTATTTGATGTAAATATGTAATTAATATTTTTAGTATTTTAGTGTCGGGTAACTGACTTTATAATAAAAAATTATTATAGCTTAGTTGGTTTGAGCATTTGTTTAAGGAGAGTGGAAAGTCTAGAGTTCAATTCTCAAGGAGAGCATTATTTTATTTTATTTTTAAAAAAGCCCACAGGTCGGGTCAAACTTTTTTATTATTAGTACTATTATATTTATTACAATAATTATAATAATAATAAATATAATAATAATAATAATAATAATAATAATAATAATAGTAATAGGAATAATAATAGTAATTATAATAATGATTAATAATAACAATAATAATAATAGTAGTAGTTATAATAATAGTAATAGTAATAATAATTATAATTAATACTAACAATTATAATTATAATAATAATAATAATAATAATAATAATAATTATCTTTATAATTATAATTATTATTATAGTAATAATAATAACAACAATAATAATAGTAACAATAATAATAAAAATAATAATAATAACAACAACAACAACAACAACAACAACAACAACAACAACAACAACAACAATAATAATAATAATAATAATAATAGAAATTATAATAATAGTAATAATTATAATGATTATAATAATAAAAATAATAATTATAAGATTAGTAATAATTATTCTAATAATAATAATAATAATAATTAATAATAATAGTAATCATAATAATAATAGTAATAATAATAATAATAGTAAATATAATAATAATTATAATAATAGTAATAATAATAAAAAATATAGCACATGAAGCATGAAAAAAAATTTAATAATGGCTTATAAGTAAAAAAAAAGTTAAAATTTAAGTTATTGTCAAACACTAAATAATAACAAATGACTTATAACTTAGTTTAACCAACTTATAAGTCATTGCCAAACACCCTCTAATATAAGATATAAAGAGAAATTAATATTTGATTATAAAAAAAATTACAAGTCAAGAAAAAGGAGAATTTAAAAAATGGGAGTTAAAAAAAACTTACACACCATTGGTGCAACTTTATTATTATTGTTATTGTTATTATTATTATTTTTATTATTATTGTTATTAGTACCATTATTATTATTATTATTATTATTATTATTATTATTATTATTATTATTATTATTATTATTATTATTATTATTATTATTATTATTATTATTATTATTATTATTATTATTATTATTATTATTATTATTATTATTGTAGTATATAACTTCTTGAGATTATATTAATGGTATGTTGTGAAGGAGAAGAAAGGAATATATGAGGGAAATATCATGTTTTGATATAAATATTAATCCTTGCAAGATATTAACAAATACCTTGTGTTGCTTCAGCGGTCAAATGACCAAAGTAACAAATGATAGGTCTCAGGTTCGAATATGTTTCGCATTTGGATATAATTTTTAAATACTAAATATGAATATTTTTTGACAATTCTCCGAATAACGAATATTGTCTTACAAAAACATGTTTATTGGGATTATCTTAATTTAAGGCTACATTTTAATAGTCATTGCAAAAAGTTGTATAAGATATGTAACGAAAATAAAAATTGTTGTCAATGAATGTGGTCCATATTAGGCAACGAAATATTGCTACAAAATTTTTTTCGTTGCCCACGATGAGGAGAAATCAAGTGGTTAGAAATTTTGCAACGAATTTCTAACGAATTTTGTTTTCAAATTTTGCAACGACTTATGAATTTCGTTACAAAAAGTGAATGTCTGACACAATCTGCAACGAAGGACAAGTTTCGTTGCTAAACATACACTTTTAGCAACGACTTATAGAGCTGTTGCTTAAAAAATCGTTGCTAAAGCCTCATTTTTAGCAACAAAAAAACTTCCATTGCCCACGATGACGGGAAATCAAGTGGCTAAAAATTTTGCAACGAATTTCTAACGAAATTTTTTTCCGCCAATGAATTTGCAACGACTTATGAATTTCGTTGCAAAAAGTGAAAGCCTGACACAATCTGCAACGAAGGAAAAATTTCGTTGCTAAACATATACTTTTAGCAACGACTTATAAAGTCGTTGCCCGAAAAATCGTTGCTAAAGGCCCATTTTTTGTAGTGAGGATAAATTTTAAAAATTTATAATTCAATTTATCCAGAGTTTAAGAATATCTAAATTGTCAACATGATAACTATTTTGTAGAGTAAAATTCAAGAATAATATTCATGTATGAAAAATAATTTGGACAGAAAAGAAATCAATTTTTGTCGTGAATAGTACCCCGGGTATATAGTACTCGAGTGAATAGTTCTTCGTGAATAGTGCCCCGTGAATAGTATCGTATGTATGAATAGTATCCATGAATAATACTCTGACATGAAAAGATTAAAATTTAACAAGAATGTCCATAAAAATATTTTAGTGAAACGAAACTAGATGAAATGCAAATTTCAAGAATATTCTACTAATTTCAAGGAGTACAGAAGCAATATTTATCAAACTAAGTGTAGATTTAGGAATATGAAACGAAATAATATTACTTACATCCTACGGAGTATGGAAGAAAATATTATTTCTTACGAGTATTGAACAAAAATAATATCCCTTACGAATATTGAACGAAAATAATATTCCTTATGAATATTGAACAAAGACATTACCTCTTACGAATATTGAACGAAAATAATATTACTTACAAATATTGAACGAAAATAATATTACTTACGATTACGAAAAATAATATCTCTTACGAATATGAAATAAATAGTACCCCTGACCTTAGTAAGAGAGTAATCTGATTAGTATAGCGGGGATATTCTTGAAGAAAATTTACACTATTTGCTACACTCAAAGTTTCCTTAAACTCAAAAGAAATACGTTCAATATTATAGAAGAAGAATTCTCTGATTCTGGTATGATTTTCATTTCTAAACTAAGCATCATATTTATAGGAGAATGGCAGGATACTATTTAAGAAAAATCACGGACGCACAGTAAAACCTTCACGGGCGCAGAAAATTTCAGTGATTTTTTTTAAAATTCTACTATGCAACACTATGCAGTACTATGCAACACTATGCAATAAAATAAAATAAAATGTATTCTATATATAATCTAATAAAATGAATAACTTTATATATAATATAAAAAATATTCTGTTTTATATAAAAAAAAATTTATTTTATTACTATTATAATAATAATAAAATAAAAACTGAGATAATTTTCTACCGGCAATTTTAAAAAATGAGTAAGTGGAGGTCCATGTAATAAGCCAAACTTACAACAAATACTTCATAAAAAACCCCTTTATTTATCACAAATCACTTATCTTCAATAAACACATTTTTAATTATCCATCATTAATATTATAACTCACAATATTAACAACCAGATCATTCAAAAAAAAAGGAACTTTTCGATAAGGACTTCTCCTTATTGGCGCGCAATTATATGACCTAACCATTTTCTTCGACAGAACTTTCTAGACATTATCAATAATGTAAATAATAAGATGAATGACTTTGTCGTCTCAATTATTGATTTAATAATATAAAATAGTGTGCAGATGATAATGTGACAATAATTGAATCAATAATATGAGATACTATGCAACAACTACTGTGGCAATAATTGAATAAAACTGAGTGACTTCTTACGTAAGCATCAATAATCAGAGATACTGTGCAATACCGTATGCTACTGTACTTTTATCACCGGGTATTTCAATAGTTAACGGTAAAAGTTTTGTCGTTATTTTTATAAAAATATTATTTCTGTCGCTTTCTATTTTCAACAGTAATTCCGTTATGGAGTCCATCAATGATTGTGTCGTCGTACGGATATTCCCTTATAAAACGAATATTTTTCGACCAAACGAATATTTTATAACAACTTGCTAACTTTACAAAATTTGTAATTATTACCCACAACTATAACATTATATCAAATTCACACCTTATTATTCAAAATTACATTTAGAGAAAATTAAATCTTTATTCATAAAAAAGTTGGGGTCTTACAGAATAAACATCTGATTTTGAGTTTGCATAATCAACCCTCATGCATGATGATAAATCTTGTATACTTTATGGTTTATTAGGATAACTAGATTTCGTTCTTGTAACTGGCCAATACTAAGTAGATTTTTTTAAGCTCAGGCTAATAAAATACTTCAGTACTCACCTGACTTATTCCCTTGACTCGTAGCTTGATGCTTATCTTCCCCATCACTGCCATTTTAGTGTTATTGCCCAAATTCACAACCTACCTAAATAAAAGTCACTACAAGAAAAAGGTTACCATGCTGACAACCAACAGTTCCCTAACACTGCCTATTTTGGCTTAACAGCCCCCCAATAGCTTACCATGCTGACAACTAAGCTTGGCTTGGCCCCGTGAGCTGATGGGCTAAGCTTGGCGTGGCCTCGTGTGGCATCGCGGCCCCAAGCCTAGCCCATCAGCTCCAACAGCCCCTTAATAGGCTCTAGTGGATCACCAATATATTTATGAACATTTTTCAAACTTATACTTATAATACTTAAAAAAAATTCGCCAGAGTCTCCCCTACAATATGAACTAGCCACATGCACGACGGCATGCATATATGGACATTTATAGGCACCCAAGACACAAACCAAGAGAAATATACAAATTCCCAATACAATAAGACCAAAACAATAACGATTGAATGCAAATTAAAGCAGTAAAAAATTCAGCAAATTAAATCAAATTCTTTGTTGAGATAAGGATGTTAGAAAGGACTCTATTTTATGTCTTAATTACTGAACACTCATGAGACATTAATATTGAGACCCATCACTGCAATTTTGGTGTTATTGCCCAAATTCACAACCTACCTAATTAAAAGTCACTACAAGAAAAAGGTTACCATGCTGACAACTAGCAGTTCCCTAGCAGTGCCTATTTTGGCTTAACAGCCCCCCAATAGCTTACCATGCTGACAACCAAGCTTGGCTTGGCCCCATGAGTAGATGGGCTAAGCTTGGCGTGGCCTCGTGTGGCCTCGCGGCCCCAAGCCTAGCCCATCAGCTCCAACAGCCCCTTAATAGGCTCTAGTGGATCACCAATATATTTATGAACATTTTTCAAACTTATACTTATAATACTTAAAAAAAATTCGCCAGAATCTCCCCTACAATATGGACTAGCCATATGCACGACGGCATGCATATATGAACATTTTTAGGCACCCAAGACACAAACCAAGAGAAATATACAAATTCCCAATACAATAAGACCAAAACAATAACGATTGAATGCAAATTAAAGCAGTAAAAAATTCAGCAAATTAAATCAAAATCTTTGTTGAGATAAGGATGTTAGAAAGGACTCTATTTTATGTCTTAGTTACTGCACATTCATGAGACATTAATATTGAGACCCATATACATTACCAATATAATATCAATCAAAACATTACCAATATACAATTATAAATGAATTTTATAATTAACAAACATACATTATAAATAAATTTTATAATTAACATCAATTAGCATATTTGATGAGAATTGAACGAGGACAAACCTTATTCTTAACTCAACCTCAATTTTTAAAGTCTTAACTATCTATCAAGCTAAGACCAAATTGGTGCGTGAGCTCCTTGTGAAAGCTAAAAGGTAAAGAGGAAAAATCTACTAATGGATAATAAAAGTTCTCTGACTTCGATTCTCAGCCAAGAAAACTAGTGATACTAAAAACAAATTACAACAAAAACCTAAACGAATTACCCAATACCCGGATTAGGGTTACCAGATTTGATGACAAAAACCTATTTTAAAACAAAAACAAATTACCCAATTCGATAGGTGACTAAACGAATTACCCAATACACGGCGTATTCATGCACACAATCGCCAAATCCAACGAATTCACATACAATTTCAAACACAATTCAAGAAATTACAATGAATAAAGATAAATACCTGTTTAGAAGATTCAATCAAACTCGTTTGAAAATTTTGATCTCCTTTGTCGAGGCAGGTGGTAGGTGGCAGGTGGCAGGTGGCAAGTGGCAGCGGCGACCGAACTCCTTCTCCTCTCCCCCTCTTTCTCCCTCTTCTCTATATTTCGGACCTCCCTCTTTTTTTTTCCTTCTCTGTTCTGTGTCGAGCGAATGCATGTTACAGATTTCATTTAGTTTGATCAGCGACCGCTATCAGCGACCGCATGCGGTCATTGACTTTTAATGACATGGACTTATCAGCGATCGCATGCGGTCGCTGATTATAAGTGTCGCAAAAAACCTACGCGCCAACATTTCCTGCAAAATTTTGGGTGGGAAATTTGTTCTAGCGACCGATCTGCGACCACATGCGATCGCTGATATGACTTAGCAACTGGATTATAGAATGGTCGCTGATGGCGGTCGCTATTACGAATATCAGCGACCGGATATGCAGTCGCTGATATAATTGGTCGCTGATAGACCTTTTTCTTGTAGTGGTCTCATCTAAATGGAGAAACCACTGCCTATCTCCAAACATATAGTTGTTGTAACCTGAGTCTAGGAACCACACTGTTCCTCTCTTAGAATTGTGAAGATCCACATGAGCTATCAGCAACATCTCTTGTTCTTCATCTAGTTCGACATAATGAGCTTCTTTTTCCAAACTAGGACACTCGTATTGGAAGTTTCCTAGCATGTGGCACTTGTAGCACTCCACAAGTGCTTTGTTATATCTTTACCTGCCTCCACGCACCTCTTCCACGACTTTGGGATGCACCTCGACCACATCTGCCTCTTCCTCGTTCATACGAGACATTCAAAGTTTGATCATCACCTCCATTGTGAATGTTCATTCTTTATTCGTGAACAAGTAAGCTACTTTGAAGCTCATCTATGATAAGTTTGTCCAAATCATTGGACTCCTCCATCGAGCATACCACATAATCGAATCTGAAAGTCATCGATATCAAAATCTTCTTAATGATTATGACATGCTCCATCTTCTCTCCATGAAATTTCATCTTATTTGCAATAGTCAGTGTCCGAGCAAAATACTCGTCCACTTTCTCCCTTTCTTTCATTTGCTGAACCTCAAATTCTCTTTTTAAAGCTTGCAATTGAGCCCTCTTAACTCGTGTTGACCGCTAGTATTTGTAACTATCCCAAAATCAGGATTATTTCTATTCTCGATCCTATGCGTTAGATACTAACTTGGTCTAGCTTTACATCATTCATTACTAATATGATTGATAAAATTTCGGATAAATTTAAAACTTTTCTAACTTTATTCTATTTCCTAAATCGCAACCTTTACAATTCATTCTTATATCTCAAATTCATTTATATATTGATATTCATTTCAACAGATTTCACATGAGTATATCAGCTCAAACTTCCAACTCATTTGTTCATTCAATATAATTAATACATCCTCACTCATATTCGATGCAATACTTGTGAATAATCACAATTCATAGTTTTATTCAAAACATCTCTTGTATATAACTATAATATCCAATCCCTTTATAATTTATACATTCAACTCAACAATTATAGTAAGAATCTTTACTAACATAACTATATAAACTTTTAATGTCAATACAAAATACAGTCATCTAAAGTATCTTCATCGTTCGTTATTTGAGAGAATTTTGTATCTTCAGATAATCTCCTCAACTGCAAAGTATATTTTACAAGTATGAGCGCGACGGCTCAGAAGTTTAACAGATAACACATAACACATAAATTACATTTCATACATGATTATCATATTTTGGATAATAAAACAAGTTTTTGTACTCTTCATGCATTGCATCATGCATCATGATTTGCTATGCTTAATAATGTACATGTCTTGTATCATCATATTGATCATAGTTCACAATTCAACATACTTAATCTTACTTGCATTTCATGGCTCATATAATAATCATTTTTCTTAAGTAGCATATAACACATCAATTGAGTTTCCGTACTCAATTCAATCTGATCATACTTTGACCTTAGCAAAAATAGGTTTCAATGTAACACAAATGTAAATAAATGTTAATAAGTCTACATAAAACAATTAACAAGTAGGTCTACAAAACTTGTCTCCGTTTGCGTTTATAGCTATTTTCAAAATCCAATCACGTGTCTTTACGCTGCCGACCACCAACAAAATCAAGCTAGATCCACACTGTAACGCCCCCAAAATAGGTCCATTCCATCCAACCCATTTTGAGTCGCCAAATACATGGTACAAAAAAATAACTACAACTTTATTACAACAATTGTCGTGTAAAATACAACAACACATATGTTGTGAGTTTTGATACTAAAATATACCAACTGTGACTCTGGACACCAACCTTGGATAGCACGTCACAATGACACCTTACATAAAGGAATAGTCAAAAACTATTTTAGAAATTAGAATCTTTAGGAAGTGCTCAAGGAAACCCTCGTACATGGGAGGCCATGCTTCTAGGTTATGATAGATATCATATGGCCACAGAATTATCCTTGGTTGACCCGATAGACCCCAAAGAAAAACAAGAAGGTTACTATCATATTCTTCCCAATGGTGAGTCTTCTCTTGACTTATCATTATCTCCACTGTCTCTAATTGAGAATTATACTTCAAACAAACACCAAGATTATATAGGTAGTGCTCGTAAATATACTCAGCAAGTGGATGAGCACATCCCTGTCTTATGATGACGCGAGATTGTATATCATTAGACATCTTGTATGATAGTGGCAAAACACCCTTCCAACGTTGGGTTCGCTTCACCCTGGATGATTCACCAAATATAACTACTAAATGATGACCACCGTTCTATTCCCCTGTTACCCCCGCTCGACCCAGCTACACTCTTATTACCTAAAAGGAATTGTGAAACAGAAGGGTGAGCACAACTAGCTCAGTAAAGAATATCATGACTAAAGATAATTAAATTATCAATAGCCTTCAACAGAATTAAATCAGAAATTTAGAACATATGGTAGATGATAAAATTTTTCAACCATAGTTACAGCGGAACGAACAATCCATTAGAAGAGTCAAATAGACTACAAAGTCTATTATCTTCTCCACGTTAAAAGTCCACCAACAATGTTTTATCCCTGTAACATCAATCAACAGTTCCTTTTCACAATCATATGAATAATTCATAATCATAATTGTGATTCTAAATTCCTCTTCTCATCCAGAACAAAGATAATTTTCATCACTTGTCTTTACCTGAAACATCAAAGATCATGGTTATACCAAATCACAGTTCCTATTCATAATCATACTAATAATTTCATCTTTGCACTACGGGCCAAAGATATTCATCAACAACTCATCTTTGCACTACAGGCCAAAGATATTCCTCAACAGCTCATATTTGTACTACAAGCCAAATATATTATTATCTCAAAGAAATATATAATCATTTCAGAATTTATATAACCAATAATTATAACCATGTTGATCATTTCACCTTTGCACTTAAGCTAAAGATATTCAATTATAAATTCAATGGTCATGATCATACCAGTCAACAATTCAACTTTGCACTACTGGCCAAAGAGAACCTATAGTCATGATCATACCAATAATCTACCCATCTTTACACTCCAGTGAAAGAGAATTTCAACATCAGGGTTATAAAAATGTTATATATAATAATAAAATCAATATAATCAATACATAGTTTTAATCTCTAGAGTAATATTCATAAATCAACTATAATTTGGTTAGAAAAAAAAACCAATTTTGTAGTGAATAGTACCCGTGAATAGTAACTCGTGAATAGTAACTCGTGAATAGTAATTCATGAATAGTAACTCATGAATAGTAACCCGTCGTGAATAGTAACTCGTGAATAGTAACTCATGTATAGTAACTCGTAAATAGTAACTCATGAATAGTAACTCGTGAATAGTAATTCATGAATAGTAACTCGTGAATAGTAACTCATGAATAGTAACCCCGACATGAAAAGTTTCAAATTTGATAAAAATTTCTAACCAATATTTCGGCATAATGATATTGAAGAAATAATATCATTTTCGAATAAAATAACATCCCTTACTATCCCTTACAATCTCTTACAGGTACAACAAATAATATCTCTTACTATCCCTTATCTCAAAAGAGCAGTACTTCTGACTGGAATAACGCTGAATGAACTTGCACCGTATAGCAACACTCAAGATATCAAAATACTCACAAGAATACACTCGATAATATAGAGAGAAAAATAGAGAGAAAACTTCAGTTTCTGGTGTGATTTTCAATTCTAACCTAAGCACCCTATTTATAGGAAATTGCTTAGAACACCAAAGCAGAAAATTGAATATAATAATAATATATTTATATAATTTTCCTTAGCCCACCATTTTGACCAAAGAAATCAGCCACACATGTGTCAAAAGCAACAAAAACGTTTTTCTTAATAAAAATAAATAAAATTTCTAAAAATCAATTATTTCGGAACTTCGGAACTTCAATAATTCATAATAAATAGCCCTTTGATCATAATATTTGAATCTCGCGAGTTTTTATAGGAAATTCAATTCTTTACAACTTTGCAGAAGAAAGTTTTTCCAAATTCTAAACAAAAATTGACCGAAATCCACAAACGGATGATTTTACAAGCTATAATCAAATTTCGGTCAAGAATTGTGGTCCACCGACACACAAAACATGTGTTAATCATTTAATGCCACAAAAATACTCTTTCTTCTCATATACTCATATATCCCACATTCATTGTAAAAATATCACCATCAATATATTATTAAAATAATATATTTTAACGAATTATTTTATCAGAAAAAGATAAAATATTAATTTTCAACAATTGTCACATTAAAATTTTTTTTCATCTATATCCACATAAAATTAATATTTTCCTCATCATATAAATTAATAATTAATTATACACAAATAATATTACAGAATCACAGTACTGGCAACCAGGCCGTTCCCAGGAAAGGAGGGGGCTTTCCAATAAGGATCTCTTCCTTACTGGCGCGTAATTAGATGACCAAACCTCTCCTTAGACAGAACTTTCTAGACATTGCCAATAATATTATCTAATAATATTATTCAGATAATATGAATTATTGCTCCGATAATAGAAAATACTGTGTAGTGACAATTATTAAAACAATAGTAATATAAAATATCAACGCAACAATTATTGAATCAATAAAATAAAATACTGAACAGTAATTACTGTAACCATTATTGAGTAGTGCCTTCTTACGTAAGAATCAATAATTGGTGCAATACAGTGTGCTACTGTGCAACAACACGTATTACTGTGTTTAACCACCGGGTATTCCAACAGTATTAACGGTAACAACTACGCTGTTATTTATAAATAACTTATACTTGTCATTTTTTTTATCCAATTACTTTCCATTATGGGGCCCACAAAAGGTTGCGCCGTCGTATGAATATTCCACGACAGTAAGAATATTCCACGACCAAGCGAATATTCCCCGATAACAATGAATATTTTATAACCACTTGTGTATTTCGAAAAAAAAAATCATATATCACCCTTAACTTTAACATTTATCAATTTAACCATTTACTAAATAGTAATTATAAGAAAAATTGAATTCTTTTATTTCATAAAATTCGGGGTCTTACACACACTTTTCAAATAAAGCACGTTCAAGGCATATAATTCCTAGTTATTTGCTGTATTGACATCTCTATACTGCTAACTTATAAAATCAAAGTCATGTAATGTGGAGCTAATTAAGACCATATCCAACATAACCCCATGATGACACAAGCACTGTCAACATTTGTAAGACCCCAATTTTTATAAATAAAGATGAATTTTCTATAAATATTATTTTTGAATATTATGGAGTTAATTTGATATAATGTTATAGTTGTGGGTAATATTTATAAATTTTGCAAAGTAAGCAAGTTGTTATAAAATATTCGTTTGGTCGGAGAATATTCTTTTTGTCGAGGAATATTCGTACGACGGCACAATCATTGGTGGACCCCACAACGGAATTATTGTCGGATTGAGAAAACGACAGAATTATCTTTCTATAAAAATAACGGCTGAGGTGTTACCGTTAAAACCGTTAAAACTGTTGAACTACTCGGTAGTAAAAGTACAGTAATACGCGTGGTTGCATAGTAGCACACGGTATTGATTATTGATGCTTACGTGAGAAGTCACTCAGCTATACTCAATTATTGCTACAGTAATTGCTGCATCATATCTCTTAAATTATTGTCATAGTATCATCTGTATAATATGTTATATTATTAAATCAATAATTGAGACGTTGTGGTAAGTTTGGTTATTTTATGGGGGGCCATATGTCATCATCTAAGAGTCTCTTCGTCAATAGTAATTACCGTCGTCAATAGTAATTACCGTCGTCAATAGTATTTACCTTGGTCAATAGTAATTACCTTCGTCAATAGTATTTACCTTGGTCAATAGTAATTACCTTCGTCAATAGTATTTACCTTGGTCAATAGTAATTACTTTCGTCAATAGTAGTTGTCCCTTCAATATTACCAAGAGTCATTTGACCCTTCGTTAAGACCAAGAGTCATTTGACCCTTCGTTAAGACCAAGAGCCACCCTCGATTTTTCTATAAATAGAGGCCTAGGGCTTCATTATTTTTCACGAATTCATTCAAGCTATAGAGAGAGAAAGTATAGAGAGAATAAGAGAGAGAGAATAAAAGTATTCTGCTACATCACTTTTCCAATATCCAGTTCTTTTAAGGTAGGGAATATTATTTCTTTTATATTCATGAAGAGAACTTCTGTTATTCCATTTGTTATTATTCTGTTGGAATAACCAGTATACGCGGTCTACCCTATACTTGGTGACATTCTTCTATTATTCTGTTGGAACATCCTGTCTGTGTGTTTTACACCGGACCTGGTTCCGTTTATTATTCTGTTGGAACATCCTGTCTGTGTGTTTTACACCGGACCTGGTTCCGTTTTATTATTATTCTGTTGGAATATCCTGTCTGTGTGTTTTACACCGGACCTGGTTCCATTATTTATTATTCTATTGGAATAACCTGTCTGTGCGGTCTATCGCATGCATGGTGATTTCTTTTGTTATTCCATTCTTTATTGTACTCAGTTGGTTAAGTTTTGACTTCTATACTCCATGAAAGTTGTGGAATATCCTTGATAGTTGCGTTTCATCCAGTATCTTTTCAAGAAAATATTCTTCTAAGCATTCTTGAATTTTACTCCACAATGCAGTATCATGTTGACAATTTGGACGTTGTTAATTCCTGGATAAATTAATTCTTGAACTTGTTTTATTGAATTCTTATATCATTGTCATCATCCTCATGTTTATAAAATGTTGAAAGTCATCTGTGGCATGTAGTGCATAGATGGACTTGGTATGATTATGACCAGGGATTATTCGGTATAATCATGACCGTAATGTTACAAATGATGTGGTAAAAGTCCTCATTGGCCCGTAGTGCATTGATGGACAGTTGTTGGCATGATCATGACCATTAATGAATATACGAATATCCTTGGCCGTAGTGCAGGGGTGATTCGATGATGTGGATTATTTTATTAAGCTGAGTCCCAGCAATCACAGTGTTGAAAAACTTTTTAAATCATAAAAGATAGTAGAGTTTATTTTCTACTTGACTCTTTTAATGGATTGCTTGTTCCGCTACAGTTAAACTTGATGTCTATTATATTTTATCAGTTTAACATTGTTGAAGGCTAATGATAATTTATTCTGCATTATCTTAGTCATAATATTTCTTACTGGGCTAGTTGAGCTCACCCTTTCTTTCACTGTTCTCTTCAGGAAATGAGAACGTAGCTGGGGCAAGTCGGGGAACGGAGTGATGGTCCGAAGAATAGTATTAGTTAGTAGTCCTCACTATTCTATGTAATGGTGTGTTAATAAATGTAATGAGGACTCCTTTTGAGTATGAATACTCTCTAGAAGATAATATTTGTATTCAAACTCACAGTTTATGTTTTGTCGTATTGTACACGACAGTTGTATTATTAAGTTGTATTTGTATTCTGTACTATGTATCTGACGACCCAAGATGGGTGATGTATACCTAATTTTGGGGGCGTCACAGTTGGTATCAGAGCTTAGGGATATGATCCCTGGCTAAGATGTGAGAATAGAACTAGGAGGGGAGAGACGGGGAATTCCTTCGCTAGTATGACATACCTAAGTTTATTTGCATGGTATTTAATTGGTCGGTCATAATATAAGGAGAATATATGACATATCAATTAATTTTTATTTTGTGGCAGTATCTGAAAATGGCATCTGAGAACGTTGAGAATAGCAATGGAGCACAGACGACTGTTGATTCACCACATATCAATAATCAGGATAATGTGCATCAGGAAGGTGTCAATCCTCATGCAAACAACAACACTGACCAAATGATGAATGATCAAATGTTCAGAGGCTTTATGCAATTCATGCAACAACAGGTGAAAGCGGCTCCTGTCCACAACGTAGGTGGAAATACTGGAAACTCTCTGGCGGTCACCGCTAAACAGTTTAAGGAGCTGGGACCACCGGAGTTTAAGGGAGAACCCAAACCACTTGTAGCTGAAACATGGATAAAGCAGATCACCAAGATATTTGATGTCTTGGGTTGCTCCGAGGAGCAAAAGGTTCCCTTTGCCGCCTTTATGTTGCGAGGAGAGGCAGATTACTGGTGGAAATCGATAAAGCGTACTCAACCTGCCGCACTGAAGATGTCCTGGGAGAAGTTCCAAGAGCTGTTTAACGACAAATACTTTCCCGAGAGTATTCGTCACATGAAGGAGGTGGAGTTCATCAAATTGGAGCAGAATAATATGACCGTGTCGCAGTACGAGGCAAAATTTACGGAGTTATCCCGGTTTGCGTCCCACCTGGTGGATAATGAAGAAAGAATGACGCGGATGTTTTTAAGAGGTTTGAAGCCGGAGATACGTCAACATCTTGTTTCTCATAAACTATGTTTGTATTCAGATGTTGTAAATAGGGCTCAGTTGGTGGAGCGCGATAACGAGACAACGCAACCAAAAGAGAGCAGCCGGCAAAATGATAATACCAGTGAGAGCAGTCATCGAAGCGGTGACAACAAGCGTGGAGGGAATCAACAGGCCAGAAATGGTAACCACTTCGATGGTAATCAGGGCCAAAACAATAAGAATGGACATTTCAAGAAGAGGAGATTCAACAATGATGGAAAGACGTCAGCACCAGCACCTGTCGTTAAGGAAGGAGAACGACCACCTATCATATGTTTCAAATGCGGAGGGGAGGGGCACATCAGTCCAAACTGCGTGATGCCCATCCAAAGCATGTTATAATTGTGGAAGAGAAGGTCATTTAGCCCGATTTTGTCGTTTACCGAAGACAAATTCAGCTAGGATGAAGGCACCAAAAGCCGTCCCAGAAAAGTCAAAACCGGTTGTGCAAGGGAGAGCGTTTGTTGTGAACTCCCAGAGAGCAAGGAACCCGAATGAGGTCATCACGGGTAAGCTTATTATAAACTCTAAAGAAGTTTATACTTTATTTGATACCGGTTCAACCCATTCTTTTATTTCTCCTACTTGCGCTCATCGATTAAATTTGATTCCGGAGAAATTAGACTTTGACTTATCTGTGGAAACTCCGTTGGGAGAAACCTTCATTACCTCCACTGTTTATAAGTCTTGTTTGGTTCAAGTTGGTACCCACACATTACCTATCGATCTGATTTCATTAAAAATACTTGCATTTGACGTGATTCTAGGGATTGATTGGTTAACTACTCATTATGCAAAAATTGATTGTTTTCGTAAGGTTGTTAGTTTTCATATTCCTAATCGACCTATTATGCGAATTCAAGCAACCAAACCATTAAAATCAATCGCTGTCATCTCAAGCCATAAAACTATTCGTTTATTGAAAAACGGATGTCAAGCTTTCTTAGCTCATGTCACAGATCTAAACAAAAATACGTCAGTTTTGAATGATATTTCTATTGTTAATAAATTCCCTGACGTATTCCCTGAAGAACTTCCTGGCCTACCCCCAGAGCGTGAAATTGAATTTTGTATCGATCTTGAACCCGGTACAAAACCCATTTCCAAAGCCCCATATCGAATGGCTCCTATTGAACTTCAGGAGTTAAAGATCCAACTGCAGGAATTGTTAGACATTGGCTTTATTCGTCCTAGTACTTCTCCTTGGGGAGCTCCTGTTCTATTCGTGAAGAAGAAAGATGGAAGTATGCGACTTTGTATTGATTATCGGGAGTTGAATCATGTCACCATCAAAAACAGGTACCCATTGCCACGTATTGATGACCTGTTTGACCAGTTGCAAGGAGCACAATTCTTTTCAAAAATCGATCTTCGTTCTGGATATCATCAGCTGAAGGTTAGAACTGAGGATATTCCAAAGACGGCTTTTAGAACTCGGTACGGGCATTATGAATTCCTAGTCATGTCCTTTGGATTGACTAATGCTCCTGCTGCCTTCATGGATATGATGAACCGGGTATTCAAGAAATATTTGGATCACTTTGTGGTCGTCTTTATTGATGACATCCTTATTTATTCCAAAAGCCGTGAAGATCATGAGCAACACTTGAGGCTGGTACTCCAAAAGCTTCGTGAATACAAGCTTTATGCCAAGTTGAAGAAATGCGAGTTCTGGCTGGAGGAGGTAGCATTCCTTGGGCACGTAGTATCAAGTCGTGGAATATCGGTTGACCCGGCAAAGATTGAAGCTATTCAAAGCTGGGAGCAACCTAAATCAGTGACCGAGGTACGTAGCTTTCTTGGTTTAGCTGGTTATTATCGGAGATTCGTGGAAGGATTTTCTCGAATCGCTACTCCATTAACTCAGCTGACTCGGAAAGATACAAAGTTTGGTTGGAGCGAAGAATGTGAGCAGAGTTTTCAAGAACTCAAGAGGAGACTCATTTCAGCACCTGTTCTAACAATACCATCTGGCTCGGAGGGATTTGTCATCTACAGTGATGCTTCGAGCAAAGGGTTGGGATGCGTTCTCATGCAACATGGAAAAGTCATAGCCTATGCATCAAGACAACTCAAGGAATATGAGAGGAATTATCCTACTCATGATCTAGAGTTGGCAGCTGTTGTCTTTGCACTTAAAATTTGGAGGCATTACTTGTATGGGGAGAAAGTGGAGATCTTTACGGATCATAAAAGCCTCAAATATTTCTTCACTCAAAAGGAACTCAACATGCGACAACGACGTTGGCTTGAACTGTTGAAAGATTATGATCATACCATTCAATACCATCCTGGAAAAGAGAACGTGGTAGCTGACGCATTGAGTAGAAGATCATATGCGGGTACAAGTGCAATATTAACAACGCAAAGGCCCATTTTGTGTGACTTGCAAAGGATGGAGATAGAGTTGAAGACTCCAGGGACCCATGTGATGATGGCGAATATACGAGTAGAACCGACTTTAATCGATAAAGTTAAAGCTGCTCAAGCTACAGACCTGGAGCTGATGCGTATGAGGAAGAAAGTGCAAGAAGGTGTTATGCCGGAAGCAAGAATCGATGAGGAAGGAATACTTCGAGTCAACTCCAGACTTTGTGTTCCTAACAACCCTGATTTAAAGTATGAAATCATGATGGAGGCGCACAACACACCGTTTGCAATCCATCTTGGAAGTACCAAAATGTATCATGATCTTCGTCATACATTTTGGTGGAGCAATATGAAGAGAGAGATAGCGTTGTTTATCTCAAGGTGTCTAACTTGTCAACGAGTCAAAGCGGAGCATCAAGTACCAAAAGGTCCATTGCAACCACTTGAAATTCCAGAATGGAAGTGGGAGCACATTACCATGGATTTCGTTACCGGTCTTCTCAGGGTTTCTCAAGGTATTGATGCGATTTGGGTCATTGTTGATAGATTGACCAAGTCTGCTCATTTCTTACCGATACGAGAAACTTATACACTTGAACGTCTTGCTCGTATGTACATAAACGAGATTGTAAGACTGCATGGTATGCCAGTATCCATAATTTCTGATCGAGACCCAAGATTCACTTCACGATTTTGGGTTAGTTTACAAAAAGCTATGGGCACGGAGTTACGATTTAGTTCAGCATATCATCCTCAGACGGACGGACAATCAGAGAGGACTATTCAAACTCTTGAAGATCTATTAAGACTCTGTGTCTTTGACTTCAAGGGAAGTTGGGACAAGTTCTTACCATTGGTGGAGTTTTCCTACAACAACAGTTATCAAGCAAGTATTGGCATGGCTCCATTCGAAGCATTGTATGGAAGAAAATGTCGTTCTCCAGTATGCTGGGATGAGGTGGGCGAAGCAACGTTGTTGGGACCGGAGTTGGTACGTATGACTACAGAAAAGATTCAAAAGATCCGACAACGTATAAAAACCTCACAAGATCGACAAAAGAGTTATGCTGATCTTCATCGAAAGGACGTGGAATTTGATGTAGGAGATCATGTGTTCTTACGTGTTGCTCCATGGAAAGGAGTTACAAGATTTGGAAAGAGAGGAAAGCTAAATCCTCGATTCATCGGTCCATTTTTAATCCTCGATCGAGTAGGAACTGTGGCTTATAGACTCGCTTTACCGCCAAGTATGTCTCGTGTTCATAACGTTTTCCACATATCCATGTTACGCAAATATGTGGAAGACCCGAACCACATTATTGAGTTAGAACCGGACGAAATAGCGGAGGATTTGACGTATGAAGAAGTTCCTGTTCAAATATTGGATAAGAAGGAACATATTCTACGCTCCAAGGTTATACCTCAAGTCAAAGTTTTGTGGAGAAACCACGATGTTGAGGAAATGACTTGGGAGTTAGAATCAGAAATGAAATCAAGGTATCCTTACCTCTTCGACATACCAAGTACGTACCCTAATTTCGAGGGCGAAATTTCATAAGAAGGGAAGGTTGTAAGACCCCAATTTTTATAAATAAAGATGAATTTTCTATAAATATCATTTTTTAATATTATGGAGTTAATTTGATATAATGTTATAGTTGTGGGTAATATTTATAAATTTTGCAAAGTAAGCAAGTTGTTATAAAATATTCGTTTGGTCGGAGAATATTCTTTTTGTCGAGGAATATTCGTACGACGGCACAATCATTGGTGGACCCCACAACGGAATTATTGTCGGATTGAGAAAACGACAGAATTATCTTTCTATAAAAATAACGGCTAAGGTTGCAAGACCCCGAATTTTATGAAATAAAAGTATTCAATTTTTCTTATAATTACTATTCAGTAAATGGTTAAATTGATAAAAGTTTAAAGTTATGGGTGAAATATGAATTTTTTTCAAAATAAGCAAGTGGTTATAAAATAATCATTGTTGTCGGGGAATATTCGTTTGGTCGTGGAATATTCTTTCTGTCGGAGAATATTCGTACGACGGCGCAGCTATTTGTGGGCCCCATAACGAATAACTGTCGGGTGAAGAAAAACGACAAATTTGAGTTTTTACAAATAACGGCGTAGTTGTTATCGTTAATACTGTTGAAATACCCGATGGTTAAAATACAGTAATACGCGTTATTGCACAGTAGCACACGGTATTGCACAGTATTTTTGAAATTATTGATTCTTACGTAAGAAGGCACTACTCAATAATTGTTACAGTAATTACTGTTCAATATTTTATTTTATTGATTCAATAATTGCTACGTTGAAATTTTATATTATTGTTGTTCAATAATTGTTGCTGCACAGTATTTTCCATTATCAGATCAATAATTCATATTATTTGAATAGTATTATTAGATAGCATTATTGGCAATGTCTAGAAAGTTCTGTCTAAGGAGAGGTTTGGTCATCTAATTGCGCGCTAGTAAGGAGAAATCCTTATTGGAAAGCCCCCTCTTTCCTGGGAACGGCCTGGTTGTCATAAATGTGATTCTGTAATATTATTTGTGAATAATTAATTATTGATTTATATGATAAGAAAATATTTATTTTATGTGGATATAAATGAGGGATATATTTTTGTGGTTAAAATGAAGGAGTTAATGTTGAGGTTTTTATCAGTATTTTTGTCGGAATGGAGGTATTAAAAATCAGGATTTTTGAGATATTTTGCGGGGGTTATAATTTTTAATCCGACCGTTGGATCGTAGTAATATTTGGATATGTTATACATATATAAGTTGAGTATATGTCCACAAATTTTGAACCGTTAAAAATGAATGTATGATTTGTTATGAATTTTACGAGATGACTGGTTCAGAAATTGTTGAATTTTCGGAGTTTATCATTTTGGTGGAAAATTCTAGAATTGGTGGGCCCCACTTGTGGTTGGTGAAGAAATGTGCTGAATTATATTTCAAATGTGGTGGGTGGGAATAGTAGCAGGTAAAGCCATCAGGTTGCAGGTCAAACCTACCAAAATTTTCCTATAAATAGAGGGCTAAGTTAGAATTGAAAATCACACCAGAAACATAAGCTTTCTCTCTTTCTCTCTCTAGATTATTGAGTGTATTTTGTGAGTATTTAGATACTTGGTGAGTTGCTATTCATCAGTGCAAGTTTCCTTCAGCCTTATACCGATCAGAAGTACTGCTCTTTTGAGGTAAGGGATAGTAAGGGATATTAAGGGATTTTAAGGGTTGTTATGATTTTCAGTTTCGTAATTTTTCTGATCTTCAAAAATTCTGGAAAAATTTGAAATGATATTTTGATGAGTTTTCTTGATTGTGTCCAAAAATGGTGATTTTTGGATGTATAGATTGAGAGTTATGAATTTTATGAGAAAAGACTATTTTAAAAGTAACAGCTTATAATTCCTTGTGGTTAACTCCAAAATTGATGAAATTTTTATTGGGAGTACATGTATATGATAGAAGTATACTCTGTAAATTTCAGAATTTTTAGACAAAAGTACAATTTTTGATAAATGTCTAAATATTCGGCTATTTTGGCCATATGAAAAATAGTAAATGACTTTTAAAAATTCTGAGAAAAATATATGTTCACTATGGGACTATATTATGCTAAATCCCAGAAAAGAAATATTTTTGGAACTGATTTGGTATTTTTATGAAAATGGTCTAGTTATGAGTAAATGAATTAAATATGTTTTGTGAGGAAAGAAAATTGGAAAATAGGATTTTATGGCTTGAGAATCCTATATGAGGTATATGCAGATTTTTGATGAGGGTTTTGGCTATTGATGATGAAATCTTAAGAGTTGACATTTTATGATGATTAAATGCATTAATTAGTAAAGTGTAAACAATTTAAATAAATTATTTATAAGCTTAAGAAATGTTATTCTTTCAATATCATTATACCGAAATATTGGTATAGATTTTATTGTTGAATTTCTACCTTTTTGAGTCGAGGTTACTATTCATGAGTTACTATTCACGACAAAATTGGTTTATTTTTCTAACCAAATTATAGTTGATTTATGAATATTGCTCTTGAAATTAAATCCATGTTTTGACCATATTATTTTTATAATCATATATAACATTTTTATAACCTTGATGTTGAAATTCTCTTTCGCTTGAGTGTAAAGATGGGTAAATTATTGGTATGATCATGACTATGGGTTCTCTTTGGCCAGTAGTGCAAAGTTGAATTGTTGACTGGTATGATCATGACCATTGAATTTATAATTGAATATCTTTAGCTTAAGTGCAAAGGTGAAATGATCAACATGGTTATAATTATTGTTTATATAAATTCTTAAATGATTATATATTCTTTGAGGTATTAATATATTTGGCATGTAGTGCAAATATGAATTGTTGAGAAATATCTTTGGCCTGTAGTGCAAAGATGAATTGTAGATGAATATCTTTGGCCCGTAGTGCAAAGATGACCTGTTGTTGAATATCTTTGGCCAGTAATGCAAAGATGAACGGTTGAGGAATATCTTTGGCCTGTAGTGCAAAGATGAATTGTAGATGAATATCTTTGGCCTGTAGTGCAAAGATGGTCTGTTGATGAATATCTTTGGCCCGTAGTGCAAAGATAAACTGTTGTTGAATATCTTTGGTCGTAGTGCAAAGATGGATTTATTAGTATGATTATGAACAGGAACTGTGATTTGGTATAACCATGATCTTTGATGTTTCAGGTAAAGACATGTGATGAAAATATTCTTCGTCCTGGGTGCGAAGAAAAATTTAGAATCACAATTATGATTATGAGTTATTCATATGATTGTGGAAAGGAACTGTTGATTGATGTTACAGGGATAAAACATTGTTGATGGATTTTTAACATGGAGAAGATAATAGACTTTATAGTCTATTTGACTCTTCTAATGGATTGCTCGTTCCGCTGCAACTATGGTTGAAATTTTTATCATTTACCATATGTTCTAAATCTCTGATTTATTATTGATGAAGGCTACTGATAATTTAATTATCTTTAGTCATGATATTCTTTACTGGGCTAGTTGTGCTCACCCTTTTGCTTCACAATTCCTTTCAGGTAATAAGAGTGTAGCTGGGTCGAGCGAGGGTAACGGGAAAATAGAACAGTAGTCTCTAGCTGTGGATGTTCTCCCGAAGCAGTATAGAAAAGTTCATTTAGTAGTTATATTTGGTGATTCCAATAGGGTAAGGTGTACCCAACGTTGGAAGGGTGGTTTGCCACTATCATACAAGATGTCTAACGACATACAACCTCGTGTCATCATAAGACAGGGATGTGCTCATCCACTTGCTGAGTATATATACGAACACTACCTATATAATCTTGGTGTTTGTTTAAAGTATAATTCTCAATTAGAGACAGTAGAGATAATGATATGTCAAGAGAAGACTCACCATTGGGAAGAATATGATAGTAATCTTCTCGTTTTTCTTTGGGGTCTATTGGGTCAACCAAGGATAATTCTGTGGCCATATGATATCTATCATAACCTAGACGCGTGGCCTCCCATGTACGAAGGTTTCCTTGAGCACTTCCCAAAGATTCTAATTTCTAAAACAGTTTTTGACTATACCTTTATGTAAGGTGTTATTGTGAGGTGATGTCCACGGTTGGAACATGAGTCACATTTGGTATATATTTGTATCCAAACTCACAGCATATGTGTTGTTGTATTTTGCACGACAATTGTTGTAATAAAGTTGTAGTTGTTTTCTGTACCATGTATTTGACGACTCAGAATGGGTTGGGTGGAATGAACCTATTTTGGGGTCGTTACAGTTGGTATCAGAGCTTAGGGATATGATCTCTGGTGGAGATCGGGGAATATAACTAGGAGGGGAGAGATGCGTAAATCCTTCGCTAGTGTGTCCTACCTAAGCTTATTTGTTGGTTAGTCATAATATTGGGATATTATGTGATATGTTAATTTGTTTAATTAACCCTTATTTTATGGCAGTATTTGAGAATGGCAGCTGAGAATGCTAACAATGGAGTGAATGAGACTGTGGGGATACCTCTAATCACTAACCATGATAATGTGATGTCAGACGAAGAAGGAATTAGAGATATCTATGTGTTGAGTGAAGAATTGATAGTTGCACCTGAGATAGTCGCAGAGGTAACAGCTGAGACTGAGGAAGAAGAGGAAGAAGAAGTACCAGAGGAGAGTTTATTAGAGGTATTATATGATCAAAATGTAGAATTTCAAAATCGTATTCATGAGTTAGAAGAGCAGGCAGAAGAACGACAGGCGGTCGTGGAACAAAAGGATGCAACAATTCAAGCTTGTGTTACCCGATATGTGATGCTTGAACAGAAGCATTCTTTGGCAGAGTATAAGATGATAAAAATGGAATCTGAGCTGAAAGAAGAAAAAATTGAACGAGTGAGAATAAGTGATGCATGGGCAAAAGCCGCACGACACGTGGATATTGTGGAAAGAGATGTTCGATCTAAGAAGGCTAAAATAGATGATATGAATTTCTCTTTTTGGAAAGCAATTGGGAGAACCCAACATCGAGTTTTGAATTACCCTGTACATAGCGGTCAACCTGAATCCGATATGGATCGAAGATTGATGATTCAGATCATGAATGAGGAGTACGAAGAGGCAGTTGAGGGAGGAATATGTCCTATAGAAAGGTATATTCCAACGGTAATGATGACGCCAAATGCTGCTCCAGACAAGTCAAAGCCGAGTAGTTCGAGGGATGGCGGTTGTCATGACTTCCCAACAAATGAGGAACCCAAATGAAGTTATCATGGGAGATGAGCAATGGAGAAATCATGATGATCTGAGAGATAGAATCTGAAATGGAAGCAAGGTATTCTCAACTCTTCGAAATACCAGGTATGTAAATTTCGGGGACGAAATTTCATAAGGAGGGGAGATTGTAAGACCCCGAATTTTATGAAATAAAAGTATTCAATTTTTCTTATAATTACTATTCAGTAAATGGTTAAATTGATAAAAGTTTAAAGTTATGGGTGAAATATGAATTTTTTTCAAAATAAGCAAGTGGTTATAAAATAATCATTGTTGTCGGGGAATATTCGTTTGGTCGTGGAATATTCTTTCTGTCGGAGAATATTCGTACGACGGCGCAGCTATTTGTGGGCCCCATAACGAATAACTGTCGGGTGAAGAAAAACGACAAATTTGAGTTTTTACAAATAACGGCGTAGTTGTTATCGTTAATACTGTTGAAATACCCGGTGGTTAAAATACAGTAATACGCGTTATTGCACAGTAGCACACGGTATTGCACAGTATTTTTGAAATTATTGATTCTTACGTAAGAAGGCACTACTCAATAATTGTTACAGTAATTACTGTTCAATATTTTATTTTATTGATTCAATAATTGCTACGTTGAAATTTTATATTATTGTTGTTCAATAATTGTTGCTGCACAGTATTTTCCATTATCAGATCAATAATTCATATTATTTGAATAGTATTATTAGATAGCATTATTGGCAATGTCTAGAAAGTTCTGTCTAAGGAGAGGTTTGGTCATCTAATTGCGCGCTAGTAAGGAGAAATCCTTATTGGAAAGCCCCCTCTTTCCTGGGAACGGCCTGGTTGTCATAAATGTGATTCTGTAATATTATTTGTGAATAATTAATTATTGATTTATATGATAAGAAAATATTTATTTTATGTGGATATAAATGAGGGATATATTTTTGTGGTTAAAATGAAGGAGTTAATGTTGAGGTTTTTATCAGTATTTTTGTCGGAATGGAGGTATTAAAAATCAGGGTTTTTGAGATATTTTGCGGGGGTTATAATTTTTAATCCGACCGTTGGATCGTAGTAATATTTGGATATGTTATACATATATAAGTTGAGTATATGTCCACAAATTTTGAACCGTTAAAAATGAATGTATGATTTGTTATGAATTTTACGAGATGACTGGTTCAGAAATTGTTGAATTTTCGGAGTTTATCATTTTGGTGGAAAATTCTAGAATTGGTGGGCCCCACTTGTGGTTGGTGAAGAAATGTGCTGAATTATATTTCAAATGTGGTGGGTGGGAATAGTAGCAGGTAAAGCCATCAGGTTGCAGGTCAAACCTACCAAAATTTTCCTATAAATAGAGGGCTAAGTTAGAATTGAAAATCACACCAGAAACATAAGCTTTCTCTCTTTCTCTCTCTAGATTATTGAGTGTATTTTGTGAGTATTTAGATACTTGGTGAGTTGCTATTCATCAGTGCAAGTTTCCTTCAGCCTTATACCGATCAGAAGTACTGCTCTTTTGAGGTAAGGGATAGTAAGGGATATTAAGGGATTTTAAGGGTTGTTATGATTTTCAGTTTCGTAATTTTTCTGATCTTCAAAAATTCTGGAAAAATTTGAAATGATATTTTGATGAGTTTTCTTGATTGTGTCCAAAAATGGTGATTTTTGGATGTATAGATTGAGAGTTATGAATTTTATGAGAAAAGACTATTTTAAAAGTAACAGCTTATAATTCCTTGTGGTTAACTCCAAAATTGATGAAATTTTTATTGGGAGTACATGTATATGATAGAAGTATACTCTGTAAATTTCAGAATTTTTAGACAAAAGTACAATTTTTGATAAATGTCTAAATATTCGGCTATTTTGGCCATATGAAAAATAGTAAATGACTTTTAAAAATTCTGAGAAAAATATATGTTCACTATGGGACTATATTATGCTAAATCCCAGAAAAGAAATATTTTTGGAACTGATTTGGTATTTTTATGAAAATGGTCTAGTTATGAGTAAATGAATTAAATATGTTTTGTGAGGAAAGAAAATTGGAAAATAGGATTTTATGGCTTGAGAATCCTATATGAGGTATATGCAGATTTTTGATGAGGGTTTTGGCTATTGATGATGAAATCTTAAGAGTTGACATTTTATGATGATTAAATGCATTAATTAGTAAAGTGTAAACAATTTAAATAAATTGTTTATAAGCTTAAGAAATGTTATTCTTTCAATATCATTATACCGAAATATTGGTATAGATTTTATTGTTGAATTTCTACCTTTTTGAGTCGAGGTTACTATTCATGAGTTACTATTCACGACAAAATTGGTTTCTTTTTCTAACCAAATTATAGTTGATTTATGAATATTGCTCTTGAAATTAAATCCATGTTTTGACCATATTATTTTTATAATCATATATAACATTTTTATAACCTTGATGTTGAAATTCTCTTTCGCTTGAGTGTAAAGATGGGTAAATTATTGGTATGATCATGACTATGGGTTCTCTTTGGCCAGTAGTGCAAAGTTGAATTGTTGACTGGTATGATCATGACCATTGAATTTATAATTGAATATCTTTAGCTTAAGTGCAAAGGTGAAATGATCAACATGGTTATAATTATTGTTTATATAAATTCTTAAATGATTATATATTCTTTGAGGTATTAATATATTTGGCATGTAGTGCAAATATGAATTGTTGAGAAATATCTTTGGCCTGTAGTGCAAAGATGAATTGTAGATGAATATCTTTGGCCCGTAGTGCAAAGATGACCTGTTGTTGAATATCTTTGGCCAGTAATGCAAAGATGAACGGTTGAGGAATATCTTTGGCCTGTAGTGCAAAGATGAATTGTAGATGAATATCTTTGGCCTGTAGTGCAAAGATGGTCTGTTGATGAATATCTTTGGCCCGTAGTGCAAAGATAAACTGTTGTTGAATATCTTTGGTCGTAGTGCAAAGATGGATTTATTAGTATGATTATGAACAGGAACTGTGATTTGGTATAACCATGATCTTTGATGTTTCAGGTAAAGACATGTGATGAAAATATTCTTCGTCCTGGGTGCGAAGAAAAATTTAGAATCACAATTATGATTATGAGTTATTCATATGATTGTGGAAAGGAACTGTTGATTGATGTTACAGGGATAAAACATTGTTGATGGATTTTTAACATGGAGAAGATAATAGACTTTATAGTCTATTTGACTCTTCTAATGGATTGCTCGTTCCGCTGCAACTATGGTTGAAATTTTTATCATTTACCATATGTTCTAAATCTCTGATTTATTATTGATGAAGGCTACTGATAATTTAATTATCTTTAGTCATGATATTCTTTACTGGGCTAGTTGTGCTCACCCTTTTGCTTCACAATTCCTTTCAGGTAATAAGAGTGTAGCTGGGTCGAGCGAGGGTAACGGGAAAATAGAACAGTGGTCTCTAGCTGTGGATGTTCTCCCGAAGCAGTATAGAAAAGTTCATTTAGTAGTTATATTTGGTGAATCCAATAGGGTAAGGTGTACCCAACGTTGGAAGGGTGGTTTGCCACTATCATACAAGATGTCTAACGACATACAACCTCGTGTCATCATAAGACAGGGATGTGCTCATCCACTTGCTGAGTATATATACGAACACTACCTATATAATCTTGGTGTTTGTTTAAAGTATAATTCTCAATTAGAGACAGTAGAGATAATGATATGTCAAGAGAAGACTCACCATTGGGAAGAATATGATAGTAATCTTCTCGTTTTTCTTTGGGGTCTATTGGGTCAACCAAGGATAATTCTGTGGCCATATGATATCTATCATAACCTAGACGCGTGGCCTCCCATGTACGAAGGTTTCCTTGAGCACTTCCCAAAGATTCTAATTTCTAAAACAGTTTTTGACTATACCTTTATGTAAGGTGTTATTGTGAGGTGATGTCCACGGTTGGAACATGAGTCACATTTGGTATATATTTGTATCCAAACTCACAGCATATGTGTTGTTGTATTTTGCACGACAATTGTTGTAATAAAGTTGTAGTTGTTTTCTGTACCATGTATTTGACGACTCAGAATGGGTTGGGTGGAATGAACCTATTTTGGGGTCGTTACAGTTGGTATCAGAGCTTAGGGATATGATCTCTGGTGGAGATCGGGGAATATAACTAGGAGGGGAGAGATGCGTAAATCCTTCGCTAGTGTGTCCTACCTAAGCTTATTTGTTGGTTAGTCATAATATTGGGATATTATGTGATATGTTAATTTGTTTAATTAACCCTTATTTTATGGCAGTATTTGAGAATGGCAGCTGAGAATGCTAACAATGGAGTGAATGAGACTGTGGGGATACCTCTAATCACTAACCATGATAATGTGATGTCAGACGAAGAAGGAATTAGAGATATCTATGTGTTGAGTGAAGAATTGATAGTTGCACCTGAGATAGTCGCAGAGGTAACAGCTGAGACTGAGGAAGAAGAGGAAGAAGAAGTACCAGAGGAGAGTTTATTAGAGGTATTATATGATCAAAATGTAGAATTTCAAAATCGTATTCATGAGTTAGAAGAGCAGGCAGAAGAACGACAGGCGGTCGTGGAACAAAAGGATGCAACAATTCAAGCTTGTGTTACCCGATATGTGATGCTTGAACAGAAGCATTCTTTGGCAGAGTATAAGATGATAAAAATGGAATCTGAGCTGAAAGAAGAAAAAATTGAACGAGTGAGAATAAGTGATGCATGGGCAAAAGCCGCACGACACGTGGATATTGTGGAAAGAGATGTTCGATCTAAGAAGGCTAAAATAGATGATATGAATTTCTCTTTTTGGAAAGCAATTGGGAGAACCCAACATCGAGTTTTGAATTACCCTGTACATAGCGGTCAACCTGAATCCGATATGGATCGAAGATTGATGATTCAGATCATGAATGAGGAGTACGAAGAGGCAGTTGAGGGAGGAATATGTCCTATAGAAAGGTATATTCCAACGGTAATGATGACGCCAAATGCTGCTCCAGACAAGTCAAAGCCGAGTAGTTCGAGGGATGGCGGTTGTCATGACTTCCCAACAAATGAGGAACCCAAATGAAGTTATCATGGGAGATGAGCAATGGAGAAATCATGATGATCTGAGAGATAGAATCTGAAATGGAAGCAAGGTATTCTCAACTCTTCGAAATACCAGGTATGTAAATTTCGGGGACGAAATTTCATAAGGAGGGGAGATTGTAAGACCCCGAATTTTATGAAATAAAAGTATTCAATTTTTCTTATAATTACTATTCAGTAAATGGTTAAATTGATAAAAGTTTAAAGTTATGGGTGAAATATGAATTTTTTTCAAAATAAGCAAGTGGTTATAAAATAATCATTGTTGTCGGGGAATATTCGTTTGGTCGTGGAATATTCTTTCTGTC
Organism: Panax notoginseng; assembly: GCA_016801055.1. Lineage (NCBI taxonomy): Eukaryota > Viridiplantae > Streptophyta > Magnoliopsida > Apiales > Araliaceae > Panax > Panax notoginseng. The sequence goes on along the minus strand of CM029012.1, from coordinate 224,831,654 downwards.
GGAGAATATTCGTACGACGGCGCAGCTATTTGTGGGCCCCATAACGAATAACTGTCGGGTGAAGAAAAACGACAAATTTGAGTTTTTACAAATAACGGCGTAGTTGTTATCGTTAATACTGTTGAAATACCCGGTGGTTAAAATACAGTAATACGCGTTATTGCACAGTAGCACACGGTATTGCACAGTATTTTTGAAATTATTGATTCTTACGTAAGAAGGCACTACTCAATAATTGTTACAGTAATTACTGTTCAATATTTTATTTTATTGATTCAATAATTGCTACGTTGAAATTTTATATTATTGTTGTTCAATAATTGTTGCTGCACAGTATTTTCCATTATCAGATCAATAATTCATATTATTTGAATAGTATTATTAGATAGCATTATTGGCAATGTCTAGAAAGTTCTGTCTAAGGAGAGGTTTGGTCATCTAATTGCGCGCTAGTAAGGAGAAATCCTTATTGGAAAGCCCCCTCTTTCCTGGGAACGGCCTGGTTGTCATAAATGTGATTCTGTAATATTATTTGTGAATAATTAATTATTGATTTATATGATAAGAAAATATTTATTTTATGTGGATATAAATGAGGGATATATTTTTGTGGTTAAAATGAAGGAGTTAATGTTGAGGTTTTTATCAGTATTTTTGTCAGAATGGAGGTATTAAAAATCAGGATTTTTGAGATATTTTGCGGGGGTTATAATTTTTAATCCGACCGTTGGATCGTAGTAATATTTGGATATGTTATACATATATAAGTTGAGTATATGTCCACAAATTTTGAACCGTTAAAAATGAATGTATGATTTGTTATGAATTTTACGAGATGACTGGTTCAGAAATTGTTGAATTTTCGGAGTTTATCATTTTGGTGGAAAATTCTAGAATTGGTGGGCCCCACTTGTGGTTGGTGAAGAAATGTGCTGAATTATATTTCAAATGTGGTGGGTGGGAATAGTAGCAGGTAAAGCCATCAGGTTGCAGGTCAAACCTACCAAAATTTTCCTATAAATAGAGGGCTAAGTTAGAATTGAAAATCACACCAGAAACATAAGCTTTCTCTCTTTCTCTCTCTAGATTATTGAGTGTATTTTGTGAGTATTTAGATACTTGGTGAGTTGCTATTCATCAGTGCAAGTTTCCTTCAGCCTTATACCGATCAGAAGTACTGCTCTTTTGAGGTAAGGGATAGTAAGGGATATTAAGGGATTTTAAGGGTTGTTATGATTTTCAGTTTCGTAATTTTTCTGATCTTCAAAAATTCTGGAAAAATTTGAAATGATATTTTGATGAGTTTTCTTGATTGTGTCCAAAAATGGTGATTTTTGGATGTATAGATTGAGAGTTATGAATTTTATGAGAAAAGACTATTTTAAAAGTAACAGCTTATAATTCCTTGTGGTTAACTCCAAAATTGATGAAATTTTTATTGGGAGTACATGTATATGATAGAAGTATACTCTGTAAATTTCAGAATTTTTAGACAAAAGTACAATTTTTGATAAATGTCTAAATATTCGGCTATTTTGGCCATATGAAAAATAGTAAATGACTTTTAAAAATTCTGAGAAAAATATATGTTCACTATGGGACTATATTATGCTAAATCCCAGAAAAGAAATATTTTTGGAACTGATTTGGTATTTTTATGAAAATGGTCTAGTTATGAGTAAATGAATTAAATATGTTTTGTGAGGAAAGAAAATTGGAAAATAGGATTTTATGGCTTGAGAATCCTATATGAGGTATATGCAGATTTTTGATGAGGGTTTTGGCTATTGATGATGAAATCTTAAGAGTTGACATTTTATGATGATTAAATGCATTAATTAGTAAAGTGTAAACAATTTAAATAAATTGTTTATAAGCTTAAGAAATGTTATTCTTTCAATATCATTATACCGAAATATTGGTATAGATTTTATTGTTGAATTTCTACCTTTTTGAGTCGAGGTTACTATTCATGAGTTACTATTCACGACAAAATTGGTTTCTTTTTCTAACCAAATTATAGTTGATTTATGAATATTGCTCTTGAAATTAAATCCATGTTTTGACCATATTATTTTTATAATCATATATAACATTTTTATAACCTTGATGTTGAAATTTTCTTTCGCTTGAGTGTAAAGATGGGTAAATTATTGGTATGATCATGACTATGGGTTCTCTTTGGCCAGTAGTGCAAAGTTGAATTGTTGACTGGTATGATCATGACCATTGAATTTGTAATTGAATATCTTTAGCTTAAGTGCAAAGGTGAAATGATCAACATGGTTATAATTATTGTTTATATAAATTCTTAAATGATTATATATTCTTTGAGGTATTAATATATTTGGCATGTAGTGCAAATATGAATTGTTGAGGAATATCTATGGCCTGTAGTGCAAAGATGAATTGTAGATGAATATCTTTGGCCCGTAGTGCAAAGATGACCTGTTGTTGAATATCTTTGGCCAGTAATGCAAAGATGAACGGTTGAGGAATATCTTTGGCCTGTAGTGCAAAGATGAATTGTAGATGAATATCTTTGGCCTGTAGTGCAAAGATGGTCTGTTGATGAATATCTTTGGCCCGTAGTGCAAAGATAAACTGTTGTTGAATATCTTTGGTCGTAGTGCAAAGATGGATTTATTAGTATGATTATGAACAGGAACTGTGATTTGGTATAACCATGATCTTTGATGTTTCAGGTAAAGACATGTGATGAAAATATTCTTCGTCCTGGGTGCGAAGAAAAATTTAGAATCACAATTATGATTATGAGTTATTCATATGATTGTGGAAAGGAACTGTTGATTGATGTTACAGGGATAAAACATTGTTGATGGATTTTTAACATGGAGAAGATAATAGACTTTATAGTCTATTTGACTCTTCTAATGGATTGCTCGTTCCGCTGCAACTATGGTTGAAATTTTTATCATTTACCATATGTTCTAAATCTCTGATTTATTATTGATGAAGGCTACTGATAATTTAATTATCTTTAGTCATGATATTCTTTACTGGGCTAGTTGTGCTCACCCTTTTGCTTCACAATTCCTTTCAGGTAATAAGAGTGTAGCTGGGTCGAGCGAGGGTAACGGGAAAATAGAACAGTGGTCTCTAGCTGTGGATGTTCTCCCGAAGCAGTATAGAAAAGTTCATTTAGTAGTTATATTTGGTGATTCCAATAGGGTAAGGTGTACCCAACGTTGGAAGGGTGGTTTGCCACTATCATACAAGATGTCTAACGACATACAACCTCGTGTCATCATAAGACAGGGATGTGCTCATCCACTTGCTGAGTATATATACGAACACTACCTATATAATCTTGGTGTTTGTTTAAAGTATAATTCTCAATTAGAGACAGTAGAGATAATGATATGTCAAGAGAAGACTCACCATTGGGAAGAATATGATAGTAATCTTCTCGTTTTTCTTTGGGGTCTATTGGGTCAACCAAGGATAATTCTGTGGCCATATGATATCTATCATAACCTAGACGCGTGGCCTCCCATGTACGAAGGTTTCCTTGAGCACTTCCCAAAGATTCTAATTTCTAAAACAGTTTTTGACTATACCTTTATGTAAGGTGTTATTGTGAGGTGATGTCCACGGTTGGAACATGAGTCACATTTGGTATATATTTGTATCCAAACTCACAGCATATGTGTTGTTGTATTTTGCACGACAATTGTTGTAATAAAGTTGTAGTTGTTTTCTGTACCATGTATTTGACGACTCAGAATGGGTTGGGTGGAATGAACCTATTTTGGGGTCGTTACAGAGGTGTTACCGTTAAAACCGTTAAAACTGTTGAACTACTCGGTAGTAAAAGTACAGTAATACGCGTGGTTGCATAGTAGCACACGGTATTGATTATTGATGCTTACGTGAGAAGTCACTCAGCTATACTCAATTATTGCTACAGTAATTGCTGCATCATATCTCTTAAATTATTGTCATAGTATCATCTGTATAATATGTTATATTATTAAATCAATAATTGAGACGTTGTGGTAAGTTTGGTTATTTTATGGGGGGCCATATGTCATCATCTAAGAGTCTCTTCGTCAATAGTAATTACCGTCGTCAATAGTAATTACCGTCGTCAATAGTATTTACCTTGGTCAATAGTAATTACCTTCGTCAATAGTATTTACCTTGGTCAATAGTAATTACCTTCGTCAATAGTATTTACCTTGGTCAATAGTAATTACTTTCGTCAATAGTAGTTGTCCCTTCAATATTACCAAGAGTCATTTGACCCTTCGTTAAGACCAAGAGTCATTTGACCCTTCGTTAAGACCAAGAGCCACCCTCGGTTTTTCTATAAATAGAGGCCTAGGGCTTCATTATTTTTCACGAATTCATTCAAGCTATAGAGAGAGAAAGTATAGAGAGAATAAGAGAGAGAGAATAAAAGTATTCTGCTACATCACTTTTCCAATATCCAGTTCTTTTAAGGTAGGGAATATTATTTCTTTTATATTCATGAAGAGAACTTCTGTTATTCCATTTGTTATTATTCTGTTGGAATAACCAGTATACGCGGTCTACCCTATACTTGGTGACATTCTTCTATTATTCTGTTGGAACATCCTGTCTGTGTGTTTTACACCGGACCTGGTTCCGTTTATTATTCTGTTGGAACATCCTGTCTGTGTGTTTTACACCGGACCTGGTTCCGTTTTATTATTATTCTGTTGGAATATCCTGTCTGTGTGTTTTACACCGGACCTGGTTCCATTATTTATTATTCTGTCGGAATATCTTGTCTGTGCGTTTACGCCGGACCTGGTTCCATTATTTATTATTCTATTGGAATAACCTGTCTGTGCGGTCTATCGCATGCATAGTGATTTCTTTTGTTATTCCATTCTTTATTGTACTCAGTTGGTTAAGTTTTGACTTCTATACTCCATGAAAGTTGTGGAATATCCTTGATAGTTGCGTTTCATCCAGTATCTTTTCAAGAAAATATTCTTCTAAGCATTCTTGAATTTTACTCCACAATGCAGTATCATGTTGACAATTTGGACGTTGTTAATTCCTGGATAAATTAATTCTTGAACTTGTTTTATTGAATTCTTATATTATTGTCATCATCCTCATGTTTATAAAATGTTGAAAGTCATCTGTGGCATGTAGTGCATAGATGGACTTGGTATGATTATGACCAGGGATTATTCGGTATAATCATGACCGTAATGTTACAAATGATGTGGTAAAAGTCCTCATTGGCCCGTAGTGCATTGATGGACAGTTGTTGGCATGATCATGACCATTAATGAATATACGAATATCCTTGGCCGTAGTGCAGGGGTGATTCGATGATGTGGATTATTTTATTAAGCTGAGTCCCAGCAATCACAGTGTTGAAAAACTTTTTAAATCATAAAAGATAGTAGAGTTTATTTTCTACTTGACTCTTTTAATGGATTGCTTGTTCCGCTACAGTTAAACTTGATGTCTATTATATTTTATCAGTTTAACATTGTTGAAGGCTAATGATAATTTATTCTGTATTATCTTAGTCATAATATTTCTTACTGGGCTAGTTGAGCTCACCCTTTCTTTCACTGTTCTCTTCAGGAAATGAGAACGTAGCTGGGGCAAGTCGGGGAACGGAGTGATGGTCCGAAGAATAGTATTAGTTAGTAGTCCTCACTATTCTATGTAATGGTGTGTTAATAAATGTAATGAGGACTCCTTTTGAGTATGAATACTCTCTAGAAGATAATATTTGTATTCAAACTCACAGTTTATGTTTTGTCGTATTGTACACGACAGTTGTATTATTAAGTTGTATTTGTATTCTGTACTATGTATCTGACGACCCAAGATGGGTGATGTATACCTAATTTTGGGGGCGTCACAACATTTGACTAATGTCATTAACTTTTATTGGGAGAATAGATTTTTTGGTCACTATACTGGGGCCCGATTTTCATTGTGGTTATCGAAACTTTTTTTGTTACAATCATGTAACTATACTCTAAAATAATTACAAAATGATCATAAGTTACGATTTCTGTCCAAAAATGGACGAAAATGCTAAGTAGACTAACAGTTAATGATGTGAATTAGGTGTTAACAAGCCACATCAGAAATTAGTGATATGGCTTTGACAGGTGGCATAATAATGCTTATGTGTTAAAAAATCATTTTATAATTATTTAAATTATTTTAATAAGTTAAGACTTAAGAGGGCTTATGATGTGATAAAAATATGTAACTGCAAGTGCACAGTGTCAAATTGAAGAACTGGCAAGTACAGGTCGAACTTACAGAGACTAGATTAATTCTTTAATATATCCTTAATTAATATTTTAGGCGAATTAGAAATAAATATGGTGGAAAAAATTTATTAACTAAATTATTCAAGCTACTAATTAATAACGGAAACTATTAATGAGAAAAGATACCTAGGAATCAGAATCCACTAAATATTAACATAATAAATAATTTCTTATTTCCTAAATCAATTCCCAAATTATTCTCCTTTCCCTTTAAAAATAATGATTCATATAATTAATATGGGCAAGCATAAGTTATGAAAAATTCACAGATTAACTATAACTTATCAAAACCTCGCAATCAATATAAAAATCATATGCAATTTATGCGGAGGAAAATATAAAGGTAAAAATAATTAGGCATAAATTTTAGAACGAAAAGAATATATTATTATGAAATACTTAGTTTCATCATAATCCTAGATATTAGAAATTTAGCTAGCCATGGAATTAAAAACAAAAATAAATAATATTAGTACTACAATTTGCATGAAATAAGAATAATAATTAAAAAGAGAATTTCTATTATATAAATAAAAGAAAGATACAAATACTCCCTGACAGTAGTTTCACACGTGATTGGAATAAGAGAAAAAATAAACTCTAAATATGTTACTCCCTTCTACACTAGTGAAGAACTAAGAAAAAGAAAATAATAAGTGGTGTTCTTCTCTCTAAAAACAAGAGGCCTGGGAAAATAACTTGGAACCTTAATTGAACTTGGACAGTTTTGTTCCCTTTTCATGTAGGTTTCAACTTCTCGAAAAGATCTTCTAGATATAATTTTCTTCTCTTGTTGGGTTTGACTTGCACACCAAGATTGTTCAACCTTTTTCCTACTCTTAGATATTATAAAAGTATTAAATATCCTTGATCACCAAGATTTTGACTTTATTACAACAAATATTAAATCCTACAAAATAAAATAAAATATATTAATTTAATAAACTAATATAATTAAAAAGACAAAATTAAAGATAATAAAATGTATGAATTACGTGTCTATCAGCTTAAATATAATAAAACATTGAATTTTAAAATTTAAAGATCAAAAACACAATAAACAATTTAAATTCATCTCAACCATCTCAATCACAATAAACATCTCAAAACAATAACTTATTATAATCCATTGCCTACCAAACTCCCTACTTCCTCATCCCCCATCCCTTCCCAAGAAAATCCCCCTCGTTTTCTTATCGGCGACTGTTTTGGGATCCTTCCCGAAAATCATTTTTTTTATCTATGGTGGCATAGTCCCGGGGCCTTAGATCGTGGGTTTTCTCTGTGTTGATTAGTAAGGGCACTGATTTGAGTAGGTTTTGGACCTTGGATTATGATCTGCAGAGGGGTTTGTTTAGCTAAGGCTTGAAGTCTCGGATCTGGATGTGCAGTTGGGGTTGTTTCCTAATCTTGATGCTTCCGCTGGAATGTGGGGATGTTTTGATGGTGGGTTTGGATCTGGGTTTCGTTCTAGATCTGGATGGTTCATCTTTCCGATCTGGCATTTTATTTTATTGATTATCTCTACTTATGTTCATATTTGGTTGTTTTTGCTTATTCCCTTGCCGATGTTTTCACATCCAAAGTCATTTGCGTTTTTTATCATCTTAAGAGATGATTTTGTGTTTTTGCTTTCTGGATTCTGTAGTTTGAATCTGGGCTCTGCTTTGCCGTTTTCCTCTTCAGTTGTTTAGAATCTTCTTGTTTTATTATGATTCAACTTATTGGGTGTTTTGGTCGACGCGGATCTCGTTGATCTGTTTGTTTTTCCGATCTGGTCTCATGGTGTAGTTCTTGCTTATCTATGTTGCATAAAGCGCTGGAGTTTTGACCGGAACCATGGTCCGGTGGCTTTGTCGGAGCTGATGGGTTGACATTAAATACAAAAATATAACCTGATTACTATTTTGGGATGAATTTAAAGATTAAAAAAAATGTTGATACGTACCTAACTAGTATGAATAAATTAAAATAGTCAATTACAATTTTAAAATAGATATAATTTATTAACAATTAAAAAATAATAAATAATAAATCTTATAATTTAAAAATAATTTACTATATTTATCACTGTATTAAAAAATATTGAATAAATCTAAATCGATTTTGAGTTTAAGAATATTTTTAATTTTTGTGTTTTAGAAATTTAATTTTTTTTGTTAAGCAAGCATATAATTATCTAATATTTTGAAATTATTATTATTATTATTATTTTGAAATTATTATTATTATTATTGTTATTTTGAAATTATTATTATTATTATTTAAAAGTTATTATTACTATTATTATTATTTTGTAATTATAATAAATTTTTACAAATGTATTTATATAAAATTAATGAATTTATATTATTATTTAAAAATTATTATTATTATTATTTAAAAATTATTATCATTAATATAATTATTATTATTAATACACATGTCAAAGCATATATGTACACTTAGCATTTCAAAATCATGTGATATGCACAATTAGCACTTCCGTTCGTTTTTTGGACAGATAAAGTTCATGAACAGGGATTATGTCAGACCCTATAAAAGAAAGCAATGGCTATTGAAAAGGCATGGATGAGGTTTTTAAAAAATGTATACAAATATCTCTAAAAGTAACAATATAAACTAAAAACATGATCACTGTGATTATGTGATATGTGAACATACAAGCTATATGGCTCGGTTATTTGGCTAATATGCTTGTAAATGTAAATAATTGTGTAGGATCTGTGAGAACACACAAGTTAAGCTGAATTTGTATCAATAGTTTACAAACAAGACAAGTATCTAAATCTTACTCTTTATTGAGTAAGTATTTTGAGATTATTCAAATATGGACAGGTTCTCTAAATTCTGAACTGTCTTTCATTATTTATGAATAATATAAGGTTAAATAACCTTTTTATTCTAATCAGCTTCAAAAGATTGGGTGATGTATTTTCATGTATATCAAATGAAATTTAATATGCATGAGCAAATTGCAAAGAAGTCTGAGCAATTCCTTCTGATCAAACACATATGTAAAATATTTTAATTTCTTTATAATAAGTCTTGAAATATTCTTGTGTCATGATTTAAGCTATCCAGCTATATTGTTGTAATTTGGATTCCAAACTTAGACTGAACAAACCCTGAAATGGGATATTTTTTTTGCACTCTGGGAGTGGTGACGTTAAATATGAAAATTGTTCTGGATAAGATAGTATTGATCAATACAGAATATAAAGGGCCGATCACCCTCCATGCTCGTAAGATAAGACGGTTCACAGATAAATTTGTGATTGAACCTTTTCAAGAAAAGAAAAAGCATGTTCATATAATCTTATGATCTCTCAGTTATTCAATATTGTTATGATATTCCAGAAATGTGAATGATTAAAGATTTAATTGCTTTACAGTTTTGATTCACTGTCAAAGCATACCTCAAAGAAAATATTTATTGCTTGTTGAGCCATTAGAGAATGCTATTACTTACTGAACAATTGAATGCTCATACTTATTTTGTTATAAATGTTTTCAGCTGAGCAGACTCAAGTGGCAGGGTCTAGTAGAGACAAGGGAAAAGGAAAAGCAACAAAATAGCTGGGATTGGATGTAATGGATAGTTTACATGTGTAACTATTAAACTATCATGTAATGAACACTTAAAGGTCTACGTACCTGGGATTAAAAGAACTTTGATGTAATAACTTTATTTATACTATGTTGAATGTTTGATATCGTGAAGCACTGAATAAAGGTTTCAAGTACCCGAATTTGGGGGCGTCACACACTTGTAACAAACCATCTTTCCTTTCAGACAAATGCCTAAATGAATTTTTCCACATTTCTTGCAAGCTTCAAATTTCTTCTTTTGATGTCCACTTGGAAAATTACTCGTGTTCCCAAAATTATTTCATTTTCTTTTCTTATTCCATTTGCTAATACCCTCTATTTTAACTGACCCTTCTGACTTCATTTTATTCTTCTTATCCTTATTATACATACTTCCTGCTTCGCTACCACCATATGCTATTATTGTTTTCTCAAGGAGAGCAGCAGAAGTTCCGATCTGTAACACTGACAACTTGTTGTAGATCCAAGGCTTCAAGCCTAACTCAAACCGTCTTGCTTTTCATTCCTCAGAATTCACTTGGTGTGGTGCAAATCGTTAAACTTCGCTGCATACTCTGATACAGTCATATCACCCTGTTTAAGTTCAAGAAATCGAACTTCCATTCTGCTTTGCATTCCAGGAGGAAAGTAATTTTCAAAGAAAATTTTCTTAAATTTTGACCATCTTATCACACATGTACCGGCTCTGGTCTTGTTTGCTTCCCCTTTAAGCATATAGGCAGCAAATGAAGTTTTCTGCTCCTTACTCACCTGGCTATCTCAAAAACTTTTTCTATTTCTCTTATCCAGGACTGGGCCTCAATAGGTTCAGTAGTCCCTTTAAACTCAGGGGGTCCTACACTTTTAAAGTCTTTAAAGCTAGCCATGTGAACAGCTGGTGGTGGTGCATTCGCATTAGGTTGAGGAACATTCCTATTCTGGAAAGCTTCCATCATAAAATTTGCGAATTGTTGCATAGAATTCTTTTGACCTTCATTTATATTATCATTTTCATTATTAACTTCTTCATTTCTATTTTCATTTTCATTGTTGGCCCTTTCATCGACATTTCTCCGTACCCTAAGTACTCTTCCTCCTCTAAATCTTGGTGGCATTTCTATCTGTTTATTAACATTTTATTATTATTAAACCATTTATTACTTAAACATTCATACATAATGTAAAGCTATAATATCCATAACAAACATATTTAATATTATTATATGTTAAACATGCTTTTACATATGCCTCAAACATTTCAGTCTTTGATAGTTCCTCCGGCTATTACATACTATAGCATTTTCATTTGCTATTTACATGACATCTCTACCTTGTTATCAAAAGGTTTACATATTCCAATCCTTAACCATTACCAAGTTAGGATCCCAAAAGATATCCCCATGATACTATCAAAAGTGGGGGACATTTACATTTTACATATATTAACACATTTACAATAATTACATCATCATATGTACACATATGTCTCACATAAATCTCCTAACCGATGCTCAGATATCCCTGTCCCGGACAACAATGATGGAACGAACCCGCTCTTCTTCAGTAATTGCCATGACCCTAGCCCGCGAAATGGAGTACTTAGGCTGCCCTACCTCCTGCGGATGATTCCAGACATCAGTCTGAACTCTCTCCATGGAAGTAATATAAAAAAAATTCATCATTTCTCTTTGCCTCCTACATTCGCCCAATCGACCTTCCAGGTGGTGAATGTACCCATTTGATGTTGTCATAATATTTTCCACCTCATGGCGTTCTTCTTGCAGTCCATGGATCTGACCCTCCAGGTATTGGGTCCTATTCTTAGAAACTTAGAGTTTAGACAACAATTCAGTGTTCTGATCCATCAGGTAATGGATCATTACCACAAGTTGAACCATTTCCTCCTCCATATCATTCTGTTGAGGTCCAGCATCAGATGCAAATCTCCTTTGCCAGGTCCTCCTCCTCTACAACAGGCTCAGGATCTAAATTTATAACTTGGATTGGGGCTATATGCGGTGGAGCGATCTGCTCCTCATTAATAATTAATTTTCCTAAAACTCCAGCCATCCTATACACAAACAAATAACTTGATTAATTCATAATACAAGTTAAATAATTTAAAAATAACTGTTATTTGTTAGTTGTTATATATTTAACTTGTATTATGAATTAATCAAGTTATTTGTTTGTGTATAGGATGGCTGGGGTTTCAGGAGAATTAATTATTAATGAGTAGAGCGCTACGCCGCATATAGCCCCAGCCTAAGTTATAGATGATCATGAGTCTGTTGTAGAGGAGCAGGACCCAACATAGGAGATTAATAAAGCACCTGATGTTGGACCTCAGCAGAATGATATGGAGGAGGCAATGGTCCATTATCTGATGGATCAGAACACTGAATTGTTGGCTAAACTCCAAGTTTTTGAGAATAGGACCTAATACCTAGAGGGTCAGATCCATGGACTGCAAGAAGAACGCTATGAGGTGGAAAATATTATGACAGCGTCAAATGGGTACATTCACCACCTGGAAAGTCGCTTGGGCGAATGTAGGAGGCAAAAAGAAATGATGAATTTTTTTATACTACTTCCATGAAGAGGGTTCAGACTTCTGTCTGGAATCATCCACATGAGGTAGGGCAGCCTAGGTACTCCATTTCGCGGGCTAGGGTCATGACGAATACTGAAGAGAAACGAGTTCGTTCCACCATTGTAGTCCGGAACAGGGATACCTGAGCATCGGTTAGGAGATCTATGTGAGACATGTGTACATATGATGATGTAAAAATTGTAAATGTGTTAGTATATGTAGAATGTAAATGTACCCCACTTTTGATAGTATCATGGGAATATCTTTTGGGATCCTAACCTGGTAATGGTTAAGGATTGGACTATGTAAACCGTTTGATAACAAGGTAGAGATGTCATGTAAATAGCAAATGAAAATGCTATAGTATGTAATAGCCGGAGGAGCTATCAAAGACAGAAATGTTTGAGGCATATGTAAAAGCATGTTTAACATATAATAATATTAAATATGTTTGTTACAGATATTATAACTTTACATTATGTATGAATGTTCAAGTAATAAATGGTGTAATAATAATAAAATATTAAATATGAGGTAGGGCAGCCTAGGTACTCCATTTCGCGGGCTAGGGTCATGGCGATTACTGAAGAGAAACGAGTTCGTTCCACCATTGTAGTCCGGAACAGGGATACCTGAGCATCGGTTAGGAGATCTATGTGAGACATGTGTACCTATGATGATGTAAAAATTGTAAATGTGTTAGTATATGTAGAATGTAAATGTACCCCACTTTTGATAGTATCATGGGAATATCTTTTGGGATCCTAACCTGGTAATGGTTAAGGATTGGACTATGTAAACCGTTTGATAACAAGGTAGAGATGTCATGTAAATAGCAAATGAAAATGCTATAGTATGTAATAACCGGAGGAGCTATCAAAGACAGAAATGTTTGAGGCATATGTAAAAGCATGTTTAACATATAATAATATTAAATATGTTTGTTATGGATATTATAACTTTACATTATATATGAATGTTTAAGTAATAAATGGTGTAATAATAATAAAATGTTATTAAACAGATAGAAATGCCACCAAGATTTAGAGGAGGAAGAGTATCTAAGGTACGGAGAAATGTTGATGAAAGGGCCAACAATATGAATGAAAATAGAAGTGAAGAAGTTAATAATGAAAATGAGAATAGAAATGAAGGTCAAGAGAATCCTATGCAACAATTCACAAATTTTATGATGGAAGCTTTCCAGAATAGGAATGTTCCTCAACCTAATGCGAATGTACCACCACCAGCTGTTCACATGGCTAACTTTAAAGACTTTAAAAGTGTAATACCCCCTGAGTTTATAGGGACTACTGAACCTATTGAAGCTCAGTCCTGGATCAGAGAAATAGAAAAAACTTTTGGGATAGCCAGAGTGAGTAAGGAGCAGAAAACTTCATTTGTTGCCTATATGCTTAAAGGGGAAGCAAATTTCTGGTGGGAAGCAAACAAAACCAGAGCCGGTACATGTGTGATAAGATGGTCAAAATTTAAGAAATTTTTTTTTGAAAATTACTTTCCTCCTGGAATGCAAAGCAGAATGGAAGTTCGATTTCTTGAACTTAAACAGGGTGATATGACTGTATCAGAGTATGCAGCGAAGTTTAACGATTTGCACCACACCAAGTGAATTCCGAGGAACGGAAAGCGAGACGGTTTGAGTTAGGCTTGAAGCCTTGGATCTACAACAAGTTGTCAGTGTTACAGATCGGAAGTTTTGCTGCTCTCCTTGAGAAAGCAATAATAGCATATGGTGGTAGCGAAGCAGGAAGTATGTATAATAAGGATAAAAAGAATAAAAGTAAGTCAGAAGGGTCAGTTAAAACATAGGGTACTAGCAAATGAAATAAGAAAAGGAAATGGAATAATTTTGAGAACACGAGTAATGTTCAAAGTGGACAGCAAAAGAAGAAATTTGAAGTTTGCAATAAATGTGGAAAGAGTCATTCGGACATTTGTCTAAAAGGAAATATGGTTTGTTACGTAAGTAATGACCATTTTTGTAATTATTTTAGAATATAGTTACACGATTGTAACAAAAAAAAATTCAGTAATCACAATAAAAATCGGACCCTAGTACAGTAGCCAAAAAGTCTATTATCCCAACTTTTATTTATTGACATTGAATTACTGCAAGTTCTTCAAAAAATTCAATTCAACCGTCCCTTTATCCTCAATATCTTCTTCTCAGGCATTTGCAATTTCAGAGGACACATGGACTTGGTAATATTTATCTCACATACATAGCACATCATTCACCACCATAAAAATCAATGATTTGAAGCATACTAATTTTTCATATTTAAGTAAATTTGACAAGCAAATAACACCGCAGCCAGGATCCTTAAGACAACATGCAGATTCAAAATCAAGCAAACAACTAGAAACTTACCTTTAAAAAAAGTTGAGAAAACCAGAAGATAAGCAAAAATTGAAATTACATGTTACACTCCATACATGATCGTTGTAAGTATGTATTTACATACATTAGACGTCCCAAAAAGAAAGGTGAACTCTTGCAACTCTTGCTTGGGAAGAGGGATATACACAGAAACTCGAAAAGGGAACTTTCCAAAATTCGCAGGTTCAACTTTAGCACACAATTTTCAATATCTTTTAAGTATACATGAAACTTCACATAGTATACTATTATACATACAACCATATAACACCTTTAAACATAGATTAATTCATCCATTATCTTTTATATAAAACTAGTTTATACACGATTTTAATCAAAACCTAACACTTTCATAAAATTCATAATATATATGTATTAATAACAATTAATTGCAACCCATTATTATTACTAACAAAATTCTTCAATTCAAGCTACCAAATTGATCACCTTCAAACCCAAATAAGTTTAATTAACTTATATACTACATGTTTATATATAATACATTTCAATTCATGAATTTATTTCATGATTTAAACCAAATTCTTCATTTAGGCATTTTTACAAATACATTGAATGCATGTTTATAAAACTTATGTTTTTCATGATTTGACACATAGAAATTCAATCTTCACACTTCAATTCCATCCTTATATCATCGGAACCTTGATGGTTCCATAATTTCAATCCTCCCACCACCAATTACAGTAATAACAGTAAATAATTACTAAATTCCATGAATTAACTAAGGAAGTAATTAAACCTTTTCAATAAAACTTTAACCAATGCGATCTTAGCTTCTTCTTGCTGCGATTGCTTCTAAATTTCTCCCAATTCATATGTTTAATTCCAATTTATTCTTGTATGCTTGGTAATTTCAATAGAAATTGAAGAAATATAGAATTTGGTTTTGGAATAAAGGAGCTTTTTTTTTTTTTTTTTTGGAACGGATGGGAAAGTGAGGGACTGTTTTTATTTCTTTCTTTCGGAACGAAAGGGAAGGCTGCTTTTGTTTCTCTCTTAATTTTGAAACGAAAATGGAAGAGGCAAGGGAATATAGGGATATAAGCTTAATAAGCTCTTATTCATCAGATATGTTATGATAGCTTAGCTTAAAATCCAACACCTCATGCTTTAGGAAGTATATATGACTCAGCACAAATATTATGAATACATATATTATTTTATAAATTCCCATTTTCACATACATACATACATACATATTACATTATACATAATATATGTATTACCTTATATACAGTCCATTTCTTAAGTTCACAGTGCCTTTTTTTTTTTTATAAAAAAAAACATAACTAATAAAAAATGTATAATAATTTTTGGAATTGAAAGTTTTTAAAAAAAAAGTGTTTTGGGTGTGATTTGGGTACATATAACAAAACAGTGTTGTACAGACAGTATCCTATCCTAGTAAAGAATATTATGACTAAGATAATACAGAATAAATTATCCTTAGCCTTCAACAGTGTAAAACTGATAGAATATAATAGACAATAAGTCTAACTGCAGCGGAACAAGCAATCTATTAGAAGAGTCAAGTAGAGCATAATATCTACTATATTCTATGATTTAAAAGTTCATCATCAATATTTTATCGCTGTAACACAGCTTAATAAATAATTCACATCCATGCACTACGGGCCAATGATATTCAATATTATCACATCCACGAATTATCCATGCACTACGGGCCAAAGATATTCGTTAGTATCACCAGTGGTCATGATCATGCCAAACAACAACTTATATTTGCACCCTTGGCCGAAGAGAACCCATGGTCATGATCATACCAACAATTGTCCAAAAATACACTACGGGCCAATGAAGACTTTTATCACATCATTTGTAACATTACAGTTCATGATTATACCAATACATAATTCTTGATCATAATCATACTAATCAGCAGTCCATCTATGCACTACGGGCTAAAGATGACTTTCATCACAATATAAGCACGAGGATGATGACAATGATATAAGTATCAATCAAACGAAATCAAAGATAAATATTATAGATTTTTAATTTATCCAGAGTTTAAAAATGTCCAAATTATCAACATGAAAATTATTTTGTAGAGTAAAATTCAAAAATAATATTCATGTATCAAAAATAATTTAGACAGAAAAGAAATTAATTTTTATCGTGAATAGTTCCTCGGGTGAATAGTACCCGAGTAAAAAGTATCCAGTGAATAGTATCCCGGCATGAAAAGATCCAAATTTAACAAGAATGTTCAGAAAAATATTCTTCTGAAAAGATACTAAATGAAGCACAAATTTCAAGGATATTCTACTAATTTCAAGGAGTATAGAAGCAATACTTAACAAAATGAGTGTAGAATTCAGAATCTGAAACGAAATAATATTACTTACATACTACAAGAGTATGAAAGAAAATATTGTTTCTTACGAATATTGAACAAAAATAATATCCCTTACAACTAATGAAAGAAAATAATATTCCTTACGAATATTGAACGAAGATAATATTCCTTACGAATAATGAACGAAAATAATATTCCTTACGAATATTGAACGAAAATAAAATTCCTTACGAATATGAAAAATAATATCGTAAGCGAATATGAAATAAATAATACCCCTTACATTAAAAGGAGAGCAATTCCGACTGGTATATCGGAGATATTCTTGAAGAAAACTTGTACTGTTTTCTAAACTCAAAGCTTCATTAAACTCTAAAAAAATACGCTCAAAATTATAAAAGAAAAATTATCTGATTCTGGTGTGATTTTCTTTTCTAAACTGAGCATCCTATTTATAGGAGAATGACAGAATACTATTTGAATTTAGAAAATCACGGACCAACAGTAACGAATTCACGGGTGTTCACCGGCTGAAATTTTTTAAAAATTTTGATTTTACTATGTTGCACTATACAACACTATGCACATACTATGTAGTACTATGCATAATAAAATGTAATATTTTAGTTTACATAAAAAATAAAACTTATATAATATATATATATATATATATATATATATATATATAATAAAATAAAACTGAGATATCTTTCTACCGACGATTTTAAAAAATAGATAAGTGGGGGTTCATGCAATAAGTCAAATTTACAACAAATACTTCATAAAAATCTCCTATATTTATCTCAATTCACTTGGCTTCACAAAACATAATTTTAATATTATTTATTCATCATTAATATTATAACTCGCAATATTAACAACCAGATCATTCCCAGGAAAGAGGAGGCTTTCCGATAAGGACTTCTCCTTATTGGCGCGCAATTAGGTGACTAAACCCCTCTCCTCGACAGAACTTTCTAGACATCATCAATAATATAAATAATAATATGAATACTTTTTTCGTGTCAATTATTGATTTACTCATATAAAATATAGTGTAGATGGTACTATGACAATAATTGAATTAATAATGTGAGATATTATGCAGCAATTACTATGGCAATAATTGAATAAAACTGAATGACTTCTCACGTAAGCATCAATAATCAAAAATATTATGCAATACCGTGTGCTAGTATACAACCACGCGTATTATTGGGCTTCTATCATCGGGTATTTCAATAGTTAACGGTAAAACTTTTGCCGTTATTTTTATAAAAAGCTGTGTCTGTCATTTTCTAACTCCGACAGTAATTTCGTTGTGGAGTCCACCAATGATTGTGTCGTCGTACGAATATTCTCTGATAAAACGAATATTCCCCAACCAAACGAATATTTTATGACAACTTGCTTACTTTACAAAATTTATAAATATTACCTACAACTATAACATTATATCAAATCCACACCTTATTATTCAAAATAATATTTAGAGAAAAATTAATCTTTATTCATAAAAGTTGGGGTCATACAACCTCCCCTTCTTATGAAATTTCGTTTTCGAAATTGGTGTACGTACCTGGTATGTCGAAAAGGTGAGGATACCTTATTTTTATTTTAGATTCTAACTCTTGAGGAATAAACCTTGAGCGTAGAATATGTTTCTTCTTATCTAAGATTTTAACAAGTATCTCCTCATACGTTAAATTTTCTGCTATCTCGTCTAGTTCTAATTCAATAATGTGGTTCAGGTTGTCCACATATTTACGCAACATAGATATATGAAAAATGTTATGAACACAAGACATATCTAGCAGTAAGGCGAGTCTATAGGCTACACTTCCTACTCGATTGAGGATTTCAAATAGACCAATAAATCGAAGGTTTGAACTTTCCTCACTTTGTCGATTCTCACTTTTGGAATAACGACTTTTTGCACCTTCTTCGTCATATTCATCAGCTCTAGATCTGTAGCTTGAGCAGCTTTAAATTTATCGATTAAATACGATTCTAATCGTATATTCGTCATCTTCACGTGGGTCTCTAGAGTCTTTAACTCTATCTTCATCATTTGTAAATCATACAAAATGAGTCTTTGTGTTAAAAACGTCGCACTCGTAACTGCATACGATCTTTTACTCAACGCGTCAGCTACCACGTTCACTTTTCCAAGATGATAATGAATGGTATGGTCGTAATCTTTCAACAGCTCAAGCCAACATCTTTGGCGCATGTTACGTTCGTTCTAGTTGAAGAAATATTTGAGGGTTTTGTATCGGGTTCAAGGTTGATACAAAATTCGATTTCACGCTCTGGGGGTAGGTCATGATGTTCTTCGGAGAATACGTCAGAAAATTTATTAACGATAGAAATATCATTCAAATCTGACGTATTTTTGTTTAAATCCGTGACATGGGATAAGAAAACTTATCATCCATTTTTCAATAAACGAATGACTTTCTGGCTTGATATAACAGTGATTGACTTTAGTGGTTTGGTTGCTTGAATTCGTATAACAGGTTGGTTAGGAATATGAAAGCTAACAATTTACGAAAATAATCAATTTTAGCATGATGAGTAGTTAAACAGTCGATTCCTAAAATCACATCAAATGCAAGTATTTTCAAAGAGATAAGATCGATAGGTAACGTGAGGGTACCGATTTAAAATAAACAAGATTTATAAATAGTGGAGGTAACAAAGGTTTCTCCTAACGGAGTTTCAACAGATAAGTTAAAGTATAATTTCTCTGAAGTCAAATTTAAATGTTGAGCACAACTAGGTGAAATAAAAGAATGGGTAGATCCGGTATCTAATAATGTATAGACTTCGCAAGAGTTTATGATTAGTTTACCCGTGATAACTTCGTTCGGATTCCTCGTCACGAAAAACGCTCTCCCTTAAACTACCGACTTTGACTTGTCTGGGACATCCTTTGGTGTAACCATCCCTGCTGGACTTGACTTCACTACACGAAAAAATCGAGCTAGGTGACCTTCTCTTCTTCAATTGAAACACGCTTTGGGTTGTTGCGTACAGTTTGGACGGATGTGTCCCTCCTGTCCGCATTTGTAACATATGACCGGTGGTCGTTCTTCTTTCTTGGAAACGGGTGTCGGTGTTGCTGTCGATGTCTTTCCGTCATTGTTGAATCTTCTCATCTTAAAGTTATTCCCACTTAGTTTACCTCTCCTATTATCTTGGCCATGATTACCACCGAAGTGGTTACCATTTCTGGAATGATAAATTCCTCCTTGATGATTATCATTGTCCCGATGGTCGTTGCCACCGGTACGATTATTATCGTGTTATTGGTTGTTATCTTTTGGTTGGGCTGACTCATTATCGCGCTTCAATAATTGAGCCCTATTCACAACATCTGAATATAAATAAAGTTTGTGAGAAATGAGGTATTGACGAATTTCGGGCTTCAAACCTCGCAGAAACATTCGTGTCATACGCTCCTCATTATCTACCAAATGGGATGCAAACCGAGATAACTCCGTAAACTTTGCCTCGTATTGCGACACGGTCATATTATTTTGCTCCAGCTTGATGAATTCTACCTCCTTCATGTGACGAATACTTTCGGGAAAGTACTTGCCGTTGAACAATTCTTGGAACTTCTTCTAAGACATCTTTAGTGCGATAGGCTGAGTACATTTTACAGATTCCCCCAAATGATCTGCCTCTCCCCGCAACATGAAGGTGAAAAAAGAAACCTTTTGCTTCTCGGAGCATCCCAAGACATCAAATATCTTGGTGATCTGCTTAATCTACGTCTCTACCTTAAGTGGTTGTGGCTTCCCAAAAACTTACGTGGTTCCAGCTCCTTGAATTTCTTAGCAGTGACCAGGCGTGAGTTTCCAATGTTTCCACCTGTATTTTGAACAAAAGTCTCTCTCGTTTGGTTTTGCATGAATTCTAGAAAACTCCTAAACACCCCGTCATTCTTCATTTGGTCGGTGTTGTTGTTTACCTGAGGATTATTGCCTTCCTGATGTACATTATCCTGGTTATTGATTATCGGCGACTCAATGGTCTCATGTGCTCCATTGCTTATCTCAACATTTTCAGATGTCATTTTCAAACACTGCCACAAAATAAGGTTTAATTGACATGCCACATATTATCCCTATATTCTGACCAACCAATTAAAAAACAAATAAGCTTAGGTAGGTCATACTAGCGAAGGATTTACCCTTCTCTCCCCTCCTAGTTCTAGCCTCACATCTCAACCAGGGAATATATCCCTAAGCTTTGATACCAACTGTGACTCTCATCCAAGACTTTGATAGAATCTCACATTGATACCTATCAACTTGCCACCGTTATTCACGGCATCCCCTATGGAAAGTCTGGCTTCGGTGCATCCCACACAAGGAAGTTACCAACGAAAGGCTTGGGGCTCTTTACTTATAGCTTTGATACCAACTGTAACGCCCCCAAAATAGGTATACACAACCCATTCTGAGTCGCCAAATACATGGTACAGAATTTAAATACAAACTTCATTTATACAATACGACAAACGTAAGCTGAGAGTTTTAACATGAATATTGTCTCGTAGACAAAATCCAAACTCAAATGAAGTTCTCATTACATTTATTATCACACTATTTCATAGAATAGTGAGGACTACTATAGCCACTAGCTTGGACCATCATTCCATTCCCCGACTAGTCCCAGTTATATTCTCATTTCCTGAAGAGAACAATAAAAGCAAAGGGTGAGCTCAACTAGCCCAGTAAAGAATATTATGACTAAGATAATGCAGAATAAATTATCCTTAGCCTTCAACAGTGTAAAACTGATAGAATATAATAGACAACAAGTCTAACTGTAGCGGAATAAGTAATCCATTAGAAGAGTCAAGTAGAGCATAATATCTACTATCTTCTATAATTTAAAAGTTCATCATCAATATTTTATCGCTGTAACACAGCTCAATAAATAATCCACATCATAGAATTATCCATGCACTACGGGCCAATGATATTCATTAGTATCACATCCATGAATTATTCATGCACTACAGGCCAAGGATATTCAATATTATCACATCCACGAATTATCCATGCACTACGGGCCAAGGATATTCATTAGTATCACCAGTGGTCATAAGATCATGTCAAACAACAATTCATCTTTGCACTCTTAGTCGAAGAGAACCCATGGTCATGATCATACCAACAACTGTCCATCAATGCACTACGGGCCAATGAGGACTTTTATTACATTATTTGTAACATTACAATTCATGATTATATCAATACATAATTCCTGGTCATAATCATACCAATCAACAGTCCATCTATGCACTACGGGCTAAACATGACTTTCATCACAATACAAAATGAAGATGATGACAATGATATAAGCATCAATCAAATGAAATCAAAGATAAATATTAAAGATTTTTAATTTATCCAAACTTTAAAAATATCTAAATTGTCAACATGACAACTGCTTTGTGAAGTAAAATTCAAAATAATATTCATGTATCAAAAATAATTTAGACAGAAAAAAAATTAATTTTATCGTGAATAGTACCCCGGGTGAATAGTATCCGAGTGAATATTATCTCGTGAATAGTACTTCATGAATAATACCCCAGCATGAAAAGACCAAAATTTAACAAGAATGTTCAGAAAAATATTCTTGTGAAAAGATACTAGATGAAGCGCAAATTTCAAGGGTATTTTACTAATTTCAAGGGTATTCTACTAATTTCAAGGAGTATGGAAATAATACCTAACAAAATGAGTGTAGAATTCAGAATCGGAAACAAAATAATATTACTTACATACTACAAAGTATGAAAGAAAATATTATTTCTTACGAATATTGAACAAAAATAATATCCCTTACAACTGTTGAACGAAAATAATATTCCTTACGAATATTGAACGAAGATAATATTCCTTACAAATATTGAACGAAAATAATATTCCTTACGAATATTGAACGAAAATAAAATTTCTTATGGATACGAAAAATAATATCGTAAGCGAATATGAAATAAATAATAGCCCTTACCTTAAAAAGAGAGCAATTCTGACTGGTATAGCGGATATATTCTTGAAGAAAACTTGTACTATTTTATACACTCAAAGCTTTCTTAAACTCTAAAGAAATACGCTCAATATAATAGAAGAAAAATTCTCTGATTCTGGTGTAATTTTCTTTTCTAAACTGAGCATCCTATTTATAGGAGAATGGCAGGATACTATTTGAATTTAGAAAATCATGGAGCAACAGTAACGAATTCACAAGCGTTCACTGGCTGAAAACTTTTAAAATTTTTGATTTTACTATGCAGCACTATACACATACTATGCAGTACTATGCAACACTATGCAATACTATGCATAATAAAATATAATATATTTTATTTTACATAAAAAATAAAACTTATATAATATATATATATATATATATATATATAATAAAAAAAAAACTGAAATAACTTTCTACCAACGATTTTAAAAAATGGGTAAATGGGAGTCATGCAATAAGTCAAATTTATAACAAGTATTTCATAAAAATTTCTCTATTTATCTCAATTCACTTGGCTTCACAAAACACATTTTTAATATTATTTATTCATCATTAATATTATAACTCGTAATATTAACAACCAGATCATTTTCAAGAAAAAGAGGGCTTTCCGATAAGGACTTCTCCTTATTGGCGCGCAATTAGGTGACCAAACTCCTTTCCTCGACAGAACTTTCTAGACATCGTCAATAATGTAAATAATAATATGAATACTTTTTTCGTGTCAATTATTGATTTAATCATATAAAATATTGTGCACATGATACTATGACAATAATTGAATTAATAATGTGAGATACTATGCAGCAATTACTGTGACAATAATTAAATAAAACTGAGTGACTTCTCACGTAAGCATCAATAATCAAAGATACTGTGCAATACCGTGTGTTACTATGCAACAATGCGTATTATTGTACTTCTATCACCGGGTATTTCATTAGTTAACGGTAAAATTTTTGCCGTTATTTTTATAAAAAAATATTTCTATCGTTTTCTAACTCTGACAGTAATTCCGTTGTGGGGTCCACCAATAATTGTGCCGTTGTACGAATATTTCCTGATAAAACGAATATTCTCCGACCAAATGAATATTTTATGGCAACTTGTTTACTTTAAATTTTTTTTAAATAATACTCACAACTATAACATTATAACAAATTCACACCTTGTTATTCAAAATAACATTTAGAAAAAAATTAATCTTTATTCATAAAAGTTGGGGTCTTACATTTCAACATTTAAATATATACAGATTTAATCCTCCACATAATTCACATATTTCAAAATATATATAATCATATATATTTTTATTTATTCAACCCGCTTCATCTAATAATAAGAATTTTATTTATTTAATTCTTATTCAATTATTATTTAGAATACATTCGAAATATCGGGTCTTCACAATATTTCTGCTTCATAGAGTCTCGTATGCTCTTCGAACTCTCTCTTGTTAGAATATTACAGTTCCTAACTTGTCTCGATCAGACCCTGTGTGGGGCTTTGATACCAATTTTTTGTACTCTGAACAAACAACACAAATAAACTGGGAGTTCAAACAACTTATTTATTCAAGAATATATACTCTGGCTTTATACAAGCCTTACAAAATAGAATTGCAAAAATAAAGCTACCACATTTACATAGCCTAAAGACGTGGTCAATCTGTTACATGAATGAATCAAACCTAAACTAAAGTCCTACAAACCAGGACATTATTAACAGAAGCAATAACTAAGATGAACTAAGGGGTGTTTGATAAAAACTGAATGAATCTAAATCTGAATAAAAAAATTTGTTTGATAATTGACATATCTGAAACATCTGAATAACATATTTTTATTATTTTACCCCTCTAAAAAGATTAAAATTATTGTAAATTTATTTAATATCATTTAATATAATAGTTAATATTGTAAAAAAAAAATTCATTCAACCAAAAAAATGACACTAAACCATTAGGCCCAAATCGTTTGAATGGTTGACCGATTCAACCATTCAAACGAATTTTTTTTTCAAACAAACTCGCTGAATAGCTGACAGATTCGGTCCTAAATAAACAACCCCTTATTGACTTCGTCAAAGTAATCAACAAACCCAACAATACACACGAGGGAATGAAATAAATGGGCGGACAAACTTGCGGATTTGGACCATACTTGTAGATTTGATATTATTAATAGTAAGAATTCTTACATTGATATCCTAACTTTGCTAGAGATTAATTAGGGATAAATAACATTTTGGTTACTGTACTAGGGTCTGACAGTGCAAACTTTCATTTATTTCATTCCCTCGTGTACTAGGGTTTGACCAAACTTTTTTGCTGACAGTGCAAGTTGACCAAAACTTTTCATTGTGCAAGTTGCTTACGTTGACAATAACAATAATAATAGTTTTTAAAAATTTTAAAAAAGATTATATAAAGTATAAAAATATTTTTATATGAAGTTGATGTGTATTTAAAAAATAATATTTTTATTATTTTATTAATTTAAATTATTTGAGCAAGGGTAAATTTGACAAATAATTTTTTATTCTCCATTAAAATAAAATAAAAAAATTTCATACAAATCTGTACGGAACAAACCCTCAAATACAATTAATTTTATAAAATTAAAATTTTTATAAAATTAATTATTATTATTATTATTATTTTGAAATTTTTATTAATACAAATATTATTATTAATTTTTTTTATTATTTTAAAATTATTTTTATACATTACTATTAATTTTACTCCGAAGTTCTACATATTATTAAAATTATTATTATTAATAGTATATTAGAATATTATTAACAATAATTAATTAATTATTATTAATCTCTAAATGGTTGAAAATATGAAATATATATATATATATATATATATATATATATATATATATATAGTTTGTGATTTTATGGTGATTAATTAATTATTGTCAGTTGTAAATATGAAATATATATAAATGGATGAAAATATGAAATATATGTATATCAGTTTGTCATTTAGAGATTATATATACTATTAGAATATCATTTTAGTGGCATCGCCTCGAATCCGACGGCTAATCATATATATATATATATATATATATATATATATATATATATATATATATATATATATATATATGAAATATATATAAATGGATGAAAATATGAAATATATATCAGTTTGTCATTTAGAGATTAATAATAATTAATTAATTATTGTTAATAATATTCTAATATACTATTAATAATAATAATTTTAATAATATGTAGAACTTCGGAGTAAAATTAATAGTATTGTATAAAAATAATTTTAAAATAATTTTTTTTTAATAATAACAATAATAATAAAAATTAATTTTATAAAAATTTTAATTTTATAAAATTAATGGTATTTGAGGGTTTGTTCCCTACAGATTTGTATGAATTTTGTTTTTTTATTTTAATGGAGAATAAAAAATTATTTGTCAATTTACCCTTGCTCAAATAATTTAAATTAATAAAATAATAAAAATATTATTTTTTAAATATACATTAACTGCATATAAAAATATTTTTATAATTTATAAAATCTTTTTTAAAATTTTAAAAAACTATTATTACTGTTATTGTCAACGTAAGCAACTTGCACATGCAATGAAAAGTTTCGGTCAACTTGCACAGTCAGCAAAAAAGATTGGTCAACTTGCACAGTCAGCATTCCGTCCGTTTTTTCGGACAAAAATCTTAAGTAATGACCATTTTATAATATTTGAGAGTATAGTTATTCGATTGTAATAAAAAAAGTTTCGGTAACCACAATGAAAATCGGACCCTAGTACAGTGACCAAAATGTTATTTATCCCTCCGTTGTACAGACTGAATACTAAATGATCACCCAAGCCAACCTAGACTTATACTTAGTTTACAAAAGATGTGTGACGCCCCCAAAATAGTATACATCACCCATTCTGAGTCTCCAAATACATGGTACAGAAACAAAATACAACTTCATTAATACAATTATCGTGTAAAATATGACAACACATATACTATGAGTTTAAATACAAATATTGTCTAATAGACAGTATTCAAACTCAAAAGCAGTCCTCATTATAATTATTGAAACACTATTTTATAAAATAGTGAGGACTGCTAAAACAGCTGACTGGAAATATTAATCCATCCCCCGACTAGTTCCTGCTATATTCTCACCTCCTGTGAAGAAAAATGGAACAAAAAGAAAAAGGGTGAGCTCAACTAGCCCAGTAAAGAATATTATGACTAAGATAATATACAATAAATTATCATTAGTCTTCAACAGGGAAAAATCTGATAGAATATAATAGACAACAAGTTTTAGATCAACAACTGCAGCGGAAAAAATAATCCATTAGAAGAGTCAAGTAGATAATGAATTCTACTATCTTCTAAAATTTAAAAGTCCATCATCAATATTTTATCTCTGTAACATCAATCAATATACATCTTGAATCAAATATTCATCTTTGCACTACAGGTCAAAAATATTCATTTGTATCACCAGTTGGTCATGTTCATCTCAACACCTGTTCATCTTTGCACTACGGGCCAAAGATATTCATCAGTTAATCATTCATCTTTGCACTACAGGCCAAAGATATTCAGTAATATCATCATTTAGGACTGAGGATGATGAAAAATATCTTAAAGAAAACGAATCTAATGAGACAAAATGACAAATATTAGGGATTCGTACTACAGTTTATCCAAGTTCAAAAACACTTTATAATAATCAATTGTGGAGCAAAATTCAAAAATAAAGATCAAAATATGGATACAATCAAAGATAGTAACCACAATAGACAACTTGGACAAAGAAAGAAAAATTTATTTTTCTGTGGATAGTGTCGTATTCGTGAATAGTACCGTATACGTGAATAGTGTCGTATACATGAATTGTAATCCCGACACAAAAAGGTAGAAATTCTACAATAAAATTCATATCAATATTTTAGCATAATGATATTGAAGAAAATAATATTATTTATGAAGAAAATAACATCCCTTACCTCAAAAGAACAGTACCTCCGGTTGAAATATCAGGTATAAGGCTGAAGAAAATTTATACTGAATAGCAACTCTCTAAGTATCTAAATACTCATAAAAATACGCTCGATAATATAGAGAGAGAAAAAAAAAACTTATTTCTGGTGTGATTTTTAATTCTAACTAAGCACCCTATTTATAAGAAAATGCTTAGAACGCCAAAAAGACTAACCTGCTACCTGATGACTTTACCTATTACTATTCACGCCCACCACTTTTGAAATAAAATATCAGCACATTTCTCACCAACCAAAAGTGGGGTCCACCCATTATAAAAATTTCCAAAATATTTTAAATTTAAACAATAATCAACAACTTCAATAATTCATAATAAATAGCCTTTTTATCAGAAAAATTCGAGTCTCATGTCTATCCCATAGGAAATTTAATTCTCTACAACTTTGTAGAAGAAATTTTTTCTAAATTTCAATCAAAAAATGTCCCAAATTCACATACGGATGATTTTTAATACCTTCATTTTGATAAAATACTGATAAAACACCTCAACATTAATTCCTTCATTTATATCCGCATAAAATAAATATTTTCTTATCATATAAATTAATAATTAATTATTCACAAATAATATTACAGAATCACAATTGTGACAACCAGGTCGTTCCCAGGAAAGAGGGGGTTTTCCGATAAGGATTTCTCCTTACTGGCGCGCAATTAGGTGGCCAAACCTCTCCTTAGACAGAATTTCCTTAAACATTGTCAATAATGCTATCTAATAATATTATTCAAATAATATGAATTATTGATCTGATAATAGAAAATACTGTGCAGTGACAATTATTGAAACAACAATAATATAAAATATCAACGTAGCAATTATTGAATCAATAAAATAAAATATTGAACAGTAATTATTGTAACAATTATTGAGTAGTACCTTCTTACGTAAGAATCAATAATCCAATAATACTGTGCAATACCGTGTGCTACTGTGCAACCATGCGTATTACTGTATTTTAACCACCGGTATTCCAACAGTATTAACAGTAACTACTACGTCGTTATTTGTAAAAACTCAAACTTGTCGTTTTCTTCATCCGACCGTTTTCTGTTATGGGGCCCACAAATGGCAGCGTCGTCGTACGAATATTCCCCGACAGCAAGAATATTCCACGACCAAACGAATATTCCCCGACAACAATGAATATTTTATAAGGACTTGCTTATTTTACAAAATTTACACATTTCACCCATAACCAAAGCATTATATCAAATTAACACCTTATTATTTAAAAAAATAAATAATTAGAGGAAATTCGATTTTATTTATAAAAAGTTGGGGTCTTACAACCTCCCCTCCTTATGAAATTTCGTCCTCGAAATTGACATACGTACCTGGTGATTCGAAAAGGTGAGGGTATCTCGATTTTATTTCCAATTATAACTCCCAAGTTATTTCCTCAATAGCATGGTTCCTCCACAAAACTTTAACTTGTGGTATAACTTTGGTGCGCAGGACATGCTCTTCCCTATCCAAGATCTTAACAGGTACCTCCTCGTACGTTAAATCTTCGGCTATCTCGTCTGGTTCTAACTCAATAATGTGGTTCGGGTCTTTCACATATTTACGAAGCATAGATATGTGAAAAATATTATGAACACGAGACATGCTTGAAGGTAATGCGAGTCTATAGGCCACATTTCCTATTCGGTCAAGAATCTTGAATGGACCAACAAATCGTGGATTGACCTTTCTTCTTTTCCCGAATCTTGTAACTCCCTTCCATGGAGTAATACGTACAATACATGATCCCCAATATTACATTCCACATCCTTTCGATGAAGATCCGCATAACTCTTTTGTCGATCCTGTGCCGTTTGTATACGTTGTCGAATCGTTTGGATCTTATCTGTAGTTATGCGTACCAATTTTGGTCCCAACAACGCTGCTTCACCCACCTCGTTCCAGCATACTGGATAACGACATTTTCTTCTATACAACGCCTCGAATGGAGCCATGCCTATACTTGCTTGATAATTGTTGTTGTAGGAGAATTCCACCAATGGTAAGCACTTATCCCAACTCCCTTTGAAATCTAGGACACATAGTTTTAATAGATCTTCAAGAGTTTGAATAGTCCTTTCTGATTGCCCGTCCGTTTGAGGATGGTATGCCGAACTAAATCATAAATCCGTGCCCATAGCTTTCTGCAAGCTAACCCAAAATTGTGAAGTGAATCTTGGGTCACGATCCGAAACTATGGATACTGGCATGCCATGCAATCTCATAATCTCATTCACGTACATATGAGTAAGACGTTCAAAGAAATAAGTCTCCCGTATAGGCAAGAAATGAGCAGACTTGGTTAATCTATCAACAATGACCCAAATCGCATCTATGCCTTGAGAAACTTTGGGAAGACCCGTAAAGAAATCCATAGTAATCTGTTCCCACTTTCATTTTAGAATCTCAAGTGGTTGCAATGGACCCTTTGACACTTGATGCTCTGCCTTTACACGTTGACAAGTTAAACACCTCATGATAAACTCCGCGATCTCTCTCTTCATATTGCTTCACCAAAATGAATGTCAAAGATCATGATACATTTTGGTACTCCCAGGATGGATTGCAAACGGTGTGTTGTGTACCTCCATCATGATTCTATGCTTCAAGTCAGAATTGTTAGGAACACAAAGTATGGAGTTGACTCGAAGTATTCCTTCTTCATCGATTCTTGCTTCTGGAATAACACCTTCTTGCACTTTCTTCTTCATACGCATCAGCTATAGGTCCGTAACTTGAGCAGCTTTAACTTTATCGATTAAAGTCGGTTCTACTCGTATGTTTGATATCATCACGTGGGTACTTGGAGCCTTTAACTCTATCTCTATCCTTTGCAAGTCATACAAAATGGGCCTTTGCGTTGACAATATCGCACTCGTACTCGCATATGATCTTCTACTTAATGCGTCAGCTACTACGTTCGCTTTTCCAGGATGGTATTGGATGGTTAATCGTAATCTTTCAACAGCTCAAGCCAACGTCGTTGCCTTATGTTGAGTTCCTTTTGGGTGAAGAAATATTTAAGGCTCTTATGATCCATATAAATCTCCACTTTCTCCCCATACAGGTAGTGTCTCCAGATCTTCAATGTGAAAACGACTGCTGCCAACTTCAGATCATGAGTAGGATAATTACTCTCATATTCTTTGAGTTGTCGCTAGGCATAGGCTATGACTTTCCCATGTTGCATGAGAACACACCCTAACCCTTTGCCTGAAGCATCGCTGTAGATAACAAATCCATCCGAACCAGATGGTATTGTCAGAACAGGTGCCAAAATGAGTCTCCTCTTGAGCTATTGGAAACTCTTCTCACATTCCTCGCTCCATACGAATTTTGTATCTTTTCGAGTCAACTGAGTTAACGGAGTAGCGATTCGAGAAAATCCTTCCACGAATCTCCGATAATAACTAGCTAAACCCAGAAAGCTACGTACTTCGGTCACCGACCTCGATTGCTCCCAACTTTGTATGGCTTTAATCTTCGCTGGGTCATCAGATACTCCATATTTTGACACCACGTGCCCAAAGAATGCTACTTCCTCAAGCCATAATTCGCATTTCTTCAGCTTGGCATATAGCTTGTTGTCACGAAACCTTTGCAGTACCAGCTTCAAATGGTGCTCATGATCTTCACAAATTTTGGAATAGATGAGGATGTCATCAATAAAGATAACAACGAACTGATCCAAATATTCCTTGAACACACGGTTCATCATATCTATGAAAGCAGCAGGAGCATTAGTTAATCTAAAAGACATGACTAAGAATTTATAATGCCCGTACCGAGTTCTGAAGGCAGTCTTTAGAATATCCTCAGTTTTAATCTTCAGCTGATGATATCCAAAACGAAGATCTATCTTTGAAAAGAATTGTGCTCCTTGCAACTGGTCGAACAGGTCATCAATACAAGGTAGCAGATACCTATCCTTGATGGTGACATGGCTCAATTCCCGATAGTCGATATAAAG
Source organism: Panax notoginseng (assembly GCA_016801055.1). Taxonomy (NCBI): domain Eukaryota; kingdom Viridiplantae; phylum Streptophyta; class Magnoliopsida; order Apiales; family Araliaceae; genus Panax; species Panax notoginseng. The sequence goes on along the minus strand of CM029012.1, from coordinate 224,799,328 downwards.
TCGCATACTCCCGTCTTTCTTCTTTACGAATAAAATAGGAGCACCCCAAGGAGATGTACTAGGACGAATGAAACTGATGTCTAACAACTCCTGTAGTTGGACCTTTAACTCCTGAAGTTCAATAGGAGACATTCGATATGGGATTTTAGAAATGGGCTTTGTACCAGGTTCAAGGTCAATAAATAATTCAACTTCACGTTCTGGGGGTAGACCTGGAAGTTCTTCAGGAAATACGTCAGGAAATTCATTAACAATAGAAATATTATTCAAATTTGACGTGTTTTTGTTCAAGTCTGTGACATGGGCTAAGAAAGCTTGACATCCTTTTTTCAATAAATGAATAGCTTTATGGCTTGATATGACAGCGATCGACTTTAGTGGTTTGGTTGCTTGAATTAGCATAACAGGTTGGTTAGGAATATAAAAACTAACAATCTTACGAAAACAATCAATTTTGGCATGATGAATAGTTAACCAATCAATCCCTAAAATCACATCAAATGCAAGTAATTTTAAAGAAATAAGATCGACAGGTAACGTGATGGTACCAACTTGGATCAAGCAAGATTTATAAATAGTAGATATAATGAAAGTTTCTCTTAACGGAGTCTCAACAGATAAGTCAAAGTCTAATTTCTCCGGAGTTAAGTTCAAACGTTGAGCACAAGCAAGAGAGAGAAAAGAATGGGTAGAACTGGTATCTAATATGTTATAAACTTCGCAAGAGTTTATGATTAGCTTACCCGTGATCACCTCGTTCGGGTTCCTTGCGTTTTGGCCAGTCACGACAAACGCTCTTCCAGGAACCGCTGACTTTGACTTGTCCGAAACAGCCTTCAGAGTAACCATTCCCGTTGGACCTGGTTTCGCAACAAGATAATTCTAGCTATATGACCTTCCTTTCCACAGTTATAACACATCTTAGATTGTTGTGGGTAGTTTGGGCTGATGTGTCCCTCTTTCCCTCATTTATAACAAATGACTGGTGCTTGTTCTCCTCCCCTAGAAACAGTTGATGTTGGTGCTGACGTCTTCACGTTATCATTGTTGTACCTTCTCTTTTTGAAATCTCCTCCCGACTCACTTCTTCTACCATTATGGTCATGATTACCACCAGAGTGGTTACCGCTTTTGTCTGAATGTTTTCCTTCCCACTGGTTTTCATTGCTCCGATGACTGCTGCCACCGGTATGACCCTGGTTGTGGTCCCTCGGTTGAACATATTCATTATCTCACTCTAATAATTGATCTCTATTTACAATATCTGAATATAAAAAAAATTTATGAGAGATAAAATATTGCTGAATCTTGGGTTTTAGACCTCTCAGAAATATCCGCGTCATTCGTTCCTCATTCTCTACCAAATGAGGTGCAAACCTGGATAACTCTGCGAACTTCGCCTCGTACTGGGACACCGTCATGTTGTTTTGTTCCAATTTAATAAACTCTACCTCCTTTATATGACGAATACTTTCAAGAAAACACTTGTCATTAAACAGTTTCTGAAACGTTTCCCAGGACATGTTGAGTGCGGCTGGCTGGGTACGCTTCACAGACTCCCACCAGTAGTCTGCCTCACCACGGAACATAAAGGTGGCGAATGGAACCTTCTGTTCCTCCGTGCATCCCAAGACATCAAATATCTTGGTAATTTGTTTAACCCACGTTTTCGTCTTGATCGGATCCGGCTTTTCCACAAATTCTGATGGTCCCAACTCTTTGAACTGCTTGGCTGTGACAAGCCGCGTGCTGCTATCATTTCCACTCGTATTTTGTACACGAGTCTCCCTCTTCTGATTTTGCATGAACTGTAAAAAGCTTCTAAACATTCCATTATTCATCATTTGTTCGGTAGTGTTGTTTATATGAGGAATATTGCCTTCCTGTTGCACGTTCCCCTGGGTGGTGATCAAAGGTGTCTCCACGGTCTCATTTACTCCATTGTTAACGTTCTCAACTTCCATTCTCAAATACTGTCATAAAATAAGGGTTAATTAAATAAATTAACTTATCACATAATATCCCTATATTATGACCGACCAACAAATAAGCTTAGGTAGGACACATTAACGAAGAATTTACTCGTCTCTCCCCTCCTAGTCATATTCCCAGATCTCCGCCAGAGACCATATCCCTAAGCTCTTATACCAACTGTGACGCCCCCAAAATAGGTAAACATCACCCATTCTTTGTCGCCAAATACATGGTACAGAAACAAATACATCTTCATTAATACAATTGTCGTGTAAAATACGACAACACATATACTGTGAGTTTAAATACAAATATTGTCTAATAGACAGTATTCAAACTCAAAAGGAGTCCTCATTATAATTATTGAAACACTATTTTACAAAATAGTGAGGACTGCTAAAACAGTTGACAGGAAATAATACTCCACACCCCGACTAGTTCCTGCTATATTCTCACCTATGAGAAGAAAAATGGAACAAAAAGGAAAAAGGTGAGCTAAACTAGCCTAGTAAAGAATATTATGACTAAGATAATATACAACAAATTATCATTAGTCTTCAATAGGAAAAAATCTGATAGAATATAATAGACAATAAGTTTTAGATCAACAACTGCAGCGAAAACAATAATCCATTAGAAGAGTCAAGTAGATAATGAATTCTACTATCTTCTAAGATTTAAAAGTCCATCATCAATATTTTATCCCTGTAACATCAATTAATATACATATTGAATCAAATATTCATCTTTCCACTACAGGCCAAAGATATACATTTGTATCACCAGTTGGTCATGTTCATCTCAACACCTGTTCATCTTTGCACTACGGGCCAAAGATATTCATCAGTTAATCATTCATCTTTGTACTACAAGCTAAAGATATTCAGTAATATCATCATTTAGGACTAAGGATGATGAAAAATATCTTAAAGAAAACGAATCCAGTGAGACAAAAGGACAAATATTAGATATTCGTACTACAGTTTATCCAAGTTCAAAAATACTCTATAATAAAAAATTGTGGAGCAGAATTCAAAAATAAAGATCAAAATATGGATACAACCAAAGATAGTAACCACAATTGATAACTTGGACAAAGAAAGAAAAAATTATTTTTTTGTGAATAGTGTCGTATTCGTGAATAGTACCGTATACGTGAATAGTACCGTATACTTGAATAGTAATCCCGACACAAAAAGGTAGAAATTCCATAATAAAATTCATGTCAATATTTCGGCATAATGATATTGAAGAAAATAATATCATTTACGAAGAAAATAACATCCATTACCTCAAAAGAACAGTACGTCCGGCTGAAATATCAGGTATAAGGCTAAAAAACACTTGTACTAAATAGTAACTCTCAAAGTATCTAAATACTCACAAAAATACGCTCGATAATATAGAGAGAGAGAGAAAACTTGTTTCAGGTGTGATTTTCATTTCTAACTAAGCACCCTATTTATAGAAAAATGCTTAGAACACCAAAGCAGACTAACCTGTCACCTGATGGCTTTACCTGCTACTATTCACGCCCACCACTTTTGAAATAAAATTTTAGCACATTTCTCACCAACCAAAAGTGGGGCCCACCCATTCTAGAAATTTCCAAAATATTTTAAATTTAAACAATAATCAGCAACTTCAATAATTCATAATAAATAGCCCTTTTATCAGAAAATTTCGAGTCTTATGTCTATTCTATATGAAATTTAATTCTCTACAACTTTGTAGAAGAAAGTTTTTCCAAATTCCAATAAAAAAATATCCGAAATTCACATACGGATGATTTTTAATACCTTCATTTCGATAAAATACTGATAAAATACCTCAACATTAATTCCTTCATTTATATCCACATAAAATTAATATTTTCTTGTCATATAAATTAATAATTAATTATTCACAAATAATATTACAGAATCACAATTGTGACATCCAGGTCGTTCTCAGAAAAGAGGGGGCTTTTCGATAAGAATTTCTCCTTACTGGCGCGCAATTAGGTGACCAAACCTCTCCTTAGACTAAACTTTCTTAGACATTATCAATAATGTTATCTAATAATATTATTCAACTAATTAATATGAATTATTGATCTGATAATAAAAAATACTGTGCAGTGACAATTATTGAAATAACAATAATATAAAATATCAACGTAGCAATTATTGAATCAATAAAATAAAATATTGAACAGTAATTACGGTAACAATTATTGAATAGTGCCTTCTTACGTAAGAATTAATAATCCAACAATACTGTGCAATACCGTGTGCTACTGTGCAACCACGCGTATTGCTGTATTTTAACCACCGGGTATTCTAACAATGTTAACGGTAACTACTACGCCGTTATTTGTAAAAACTCAAACTTGTCGTTTTCTTCATCCGACCGTTTTTAGTTATGGGGGCGACAAATGGCTGCGCCGTCGTACGAATATTCCCCGACAACAATGAATATTTTATAACCACTTGCTTATTTTGTAAAATTTACACATTTCACCCATAACTAAAGCATTATATCAAATTAACACCTTATTATTTTAAAAAAAATAATTAGAGAAAATTCGATTTTATTTATAAAAAGTCGGGGTCTTACAAGATGAATAAAAGATTACAAAGAATTTCCAATTACAGATGATTCAGAAGATTATAAATAACAATTGGAATCAGACTTTAGAAGAACTCTCAGGAAGTAATAATAATTTTCAGCTTCAAGTCTCTTTTTGATATTTACTTTCATGTGCCTGTAATAGCCAAGAAGGATAGTATATATGTAAAGAAGAACCTAACGACTATATATATTTTGTTAGAAATATCAGCCTTATACCCGTTGGACAAAGTCATGAAATCAACAGCATGGGTCAAGGACAAACGGATATATATTTGGTTAGCATGAAAATCTTAACAATTGAAATATCACATGTTTAAAATAAAGAGACTAAAGGATAATCTAAAAAGAAGTTAGCATAGAAAACTTATATCTCAGTTATTATACCCATGAGTTTAGCAATTAAAGAGTCCAACAAATATGGTAAACCAATAATATAATATCCTAGTCAAACCAAAATAGCTAGAATAAAGGAAAGAAAACTATACCCGATAGAGTTTGAGCATTTCAAAATAATTCCTTATAAGACTCCTTTTTAAATATAAACAAACTCCTTAGCAAAATTAATTCCTTAAAAAACTCCGATTCGAATTTGAATTCAAATCTTAGCAAAATAGATTCCCAAATATATTGTCATTTCTTAAAATCACAAAAGATATAAACCAACATTCTCAAATAGATTCCCAAATATATTGTCATTATTAAAATCTCAAAAGATATAAACCAATATTCTTCCCCTTTTTGATTATGACAATATATTGTCTTTTGAATTTATATGCTCCCCCTATCTATAAGGCTCCCCTAAATTTATACATATTAAGAAGCAAAAAAATGACCAATTCAAACCAATTCAAATACCAAATATCTCTCCCCATTTGTCATTATCAAAAAGAAATCATTAAGCACAAGTTGATATCTCTCCCTCTTTGTCATCAACAAAAAATAATTTATATCAATTTAGCTAAATAGTTATCTCGCCCCGTTTGCCAATATTAAAAGAATAAGTTCAAAGATAAAGAATATCATTGGAGCAAGTTTATAACAAAATCACATATAACAAATAAACAATACGATCATACCTTTGTGATTTGTTACACATATATCAACATTGTTGTTACCAATAGTAAGCTTGCTAGATGTGCTCTGAAGTTTTCGATTTTGGATTTTCATAATCAAATCTCTTCAAAAACACTTCTTTTGATCATCCAATGTAGAGGTTACCTATAATCAAATTTGGGGGATGATTTCTCACAGTTCGACATGATCTAGGAAGCTTGGTTGTGATGCCCCCAAAATAGGTCTATTCCACACAACCCATTCTGAGTCGCTAAATACATGGTACAGAAAATAACTACAACTTTATTATTACAATTGTCGTGCAAAATACAACAACACATATGTTATGAGTTTTGATACAAATATATACCAACTGTGACACTCATCCCAACCTTGGATAGCACGTCATAATGTCACCCTACATAAAGGTGCAGTCAAAAACTATTTTAGAAATTAGAATCTTTGGGAAGTGCTCAAGAAAACTTTCGTACCTGGAAGGCCATGCGTCTAGTTTATGATAGATATCATATTTCCACATAATTATCCTTGGTTGACCCAAAAGACCCAAAAAAAGAGAGAAGATTACTATCATGTTATTTCCAATGGTGAGTCTTCTATTGACATATAACTATCTCCAATGTCTGCAATTAAAAATTATATTTCAACCAAACTCTAAGATTATATAGGTAGTGCTCGTAGATATACTCAGCAAGTGGATAAGCACAACCCTGTCTTATGATAACACGAAGTCGCATGTCGTTAGACATCTTGTATGATAGTGGCAAAACACCCTTTCAACGTTGGGTTTGCCTCATCCTATTTGATTTACCAAATATAACTACTAAATGATGTATAAAATACAACACACTTTTTTATACTGCTTAGGAAGAACATTCACAGCTAGAGACCACCGTTCTATTTTCCTGTTACCCCCGCTCGACCCAGCTACACTCTTATTACCTGAAAGGAATTGTGAATCAAAAGGGTGAGCACAACTAGCCCAGTAAAGAATATCATGACTAAAGATAACTAAATTATCAATAGCCTTCGTCAGTAATAAATCAGAGATTTAGAACATATGGTAGATGATAAAACTTTTTAACCATAGTTGCAGCGGAACGAGCAATCCATTAGAATAGTCAAATAGACCATAAAGTCTGTTATCATCTCCATGTTAAAAGTCCACCAACAATGTTTTATCTCTGTAACATCAATCAACAGTTCCTGTCCACAATCATGTGAATAATTCATAATCATAATTGTGATTCTAAATTCCTCTTCGCACCCAGGACGAAGATAATTTTCATCACCTATCTTTACCTGAAACATCAAAGATCATGGTTATACCAAATCACAATTCTAGTTCATACTTATACTAATAAATTCATCTTTGCACTACGGGCCAAAGATATTCAATAACAGTTCTTCTTTGCACTACAGGCCAAAGACATGCAATTGTATTTTAGAAGAGTCAAGTAGAGCATGATATCTACTATGAATTAAAAGTTTATTATCAATATTTTATCGCTGATATTCAGCTCAATAAAAAATCCACATCACCGAATTATCAATGCACTACGGCCAATGATATTCGTTAGTATCACACCCATGAATTATCCATGCACTACGGCTGAGGATATTCATTATTATCACATCCATGAATTAATATTTTATCGATGAGACTCAGCTCAATAATTAATCCACATCATCGAATCATCCCTGCACTACAGGCCAAGGATATTCATTATTATCACGACCACGAATTATCCATACACTACGGGCCAAGGATATTCGTGTTTTTATTAACGGTCATGATCATGCCATAAAATAATTCATCTTTGCACCATTGGGCGAGGAGAATCCATGACCATAATCATACCAAAAACTGTCCATCAATGCACTACGGGCCAATGAGGACTTTTATGACATTATTTGTAACATTACGGTCATGATTATATCGAATAATCCCTGGTCATAATCATACCAAGTCCATCTATGCACTACAGGCCACAGATGACTTTCAACAGAATATAAACATGAGGATGATGACAATGATATAAAGAATCAATCAAATATGATAAAGGATAAATATTAAACATTTATAATACAATTTATCCAGGGCTCAAGAATATTGAAATTGTCAATATGATCACCAATTGTGGAGTAAAATTCAAGAATAATATTATATCAAAAATGATTTGAACAGAAAATAATATTTTAACGAATATTTAACGAAGATAATAACATTAATCATTATATTATAAACTCCATTTAATATTATTCATTATATAATAACATTAAATTCATTTATTAATATTATTAATCATTAAATAATATTTTAAATCAATGATTTCATAACAACTTAATCCAAATGTTATAAATCACTTAATAATCTAATATTATTAATATTACCACAATATTTTAATCATTTCTTAAACTTATAAATAATTTATTTTAATTATTTACACTTTACTAAATAATGTATTTAATCATTCTAAAATGCCAAACTCATAAAATTTCATCACCAATAATCAAAACCCTCATCAAAAATCTACATATACCTTATATAGGATTCTCAAGCCATAAAATTCTATTTTTTAATTTTCTTACTTCACATAACATATTTAATTTATTTATTCATAACTAGTCTATTTTCATGAAAATACCAAATCAGTCCCAGAAAATTTTCTTTTCTTAGATTTAGCAGAATATAGTCTCATATTGAACATATATTTTTTTTCAGAATTTTTAAAATTCATTTACTATTTTTCATACGGCCAAAACTGTCGAATATTTACATATTTACCATAAATTATACTTTTGTCAAAAAATTCTAAAATTTACAGAGTATACTGCTATTATATACATGTACTCCCAATAAAAATTTTACCAATTTTAGAGTTAACCACAAAGAGTTATAAGGGTTTACATTTAAAATAGTTTTTTCTCATAAAATTCATAACTCATAATCTATACATCTAAATATCGCTATTTTTGGACACAATCTAGAAAACTCATCAAATTATCATTTCAAATTTTTTTAAAATTTTTGAGGGTCGAAAAAATTACGAAACTGAAAAACATAATAACCCTTACAATCCCTTACCTCAAAAGAGCAGTATTTCTGACTAGAATATCGGATGTAAAGTCGAAGCAAACTTGCACTGAATAACAATTCTCAAAGTATCTAATTACTCACAAAAATACGCTCGATAATATAGAGAGAGAAAGCTTATGAATTCTGGTGTATGAATTCTGGTGTGATTTTCAATTCTAACCTAAGCACCTATTTATAGAAAAATACTTAAAACGCCAAAGGAGACTAAATAATAATAAAATGATTTTTTTTTAATCTTCTACGCCACCCATCTTGAATTGTTGAGCAACCATCTTGGAAAATTTTTTAGCCCACATGTTTTGAAAAAAAATAAAAGTGGGTCCCACCCATAATTTTAATAAAAATATTTTAATTTTTGAAACTTCAACAATTCATAATAAATAGCACTTTTATCAGAAAAATACGAATTTTATGTCCATTCCATACGAAATCGAATTCTCTACAACTTTGTAGCTTTAAGTTTTTCCAAATTCCAAACAGAAAGTATCCGAAATCCACAAACGGACGATTTTCAATACCTCATAAAATTCATAACAAATCATACATAAATTTTTAACGGTTCAAAATTTGTGGACATATACTCAACTTATATATGTATAACATATCCAAAAATCACAACGATCCAACGGGCGGATTAAAATTATAGCTCACGCATTAGAGCTTTAAGAACACCGATTTGATATTTAATACCTCCATTCCGATAAAAATACTGATAAAACACCTCAACATTAATTCCTTCAATTATATCCACATAAAAATAAATATTTCCTTATCATAAAAATCAATAAATAATTATTCACAAATAATATTACAGAATCACAATAATGACAACTAGGTCGTTCCTAGAAAAGAGGGGGCTTTCCGATAAGGATTTCTCCTTATTGGCGCGCAATTAGGTGACCAAACCTCTCCTTGACAGAACTTTCAAGATATTGTCAATAATACTATCTAATAATATTATTTAAATAATATGAATTATTGATTTGATAATGAAAAATACTGTGAAATGATAATTATTGAAATAACAATAATATAAAATATTAACGTAACAATTATTGAACCAATAAAATAAAATATTGAACAGTAATTACTGTAACAATTATTGAGTAAAACTGAGTGACTTCTCACATAAGCACCAATAATCAATATCGTGTGCTACTATGCAACCACGCGTATTATTGTACTTTTACTACCGGGTAGTTCAACAGTTAATGGTAAAACTTCTGCCGTTATTTTTATAAAAAAATATTTCTGTCATTTTCTCATTCCGACAATAATTCCTTTGTGGGGTCCACCAATAATTGTGCCATCGTACGGATATTTCCCGACAAAAATAATATTTCCCGACCAATCAAATATTTTATAACCACTTGCTTACTTTGTAAAATTTCATATTGCACCCTTAACTTTAACTTTTTATCAATTTAACCATTTCCTAAATAGAAAAATTGAATACTTTTATTTCATAAAATTCGGGGTCTTACATGGTGGTGGTCATCTGTTCGTTGGATTCAAATTGTGATATATCAAATTCTGCATCTGAGTGTTCATCTGATTTTTCTTCTAAAACGGACGGGTCAGGCTGTCTGATTTCAGCTGTCTTTCCTTCTTATTCGGACGGCTCAGGCTGTCCAGATTTAGAAGTTTGGCTTCCACGATTTACATTGTTATTTCCTGCAAAATCTTCATAGATTCCACCAAATAATTTATAGCTAACTACTATTCGTCTCCTTTTTGACCTTGAAACATCTACAAAATGAACAAATAGTCTCTACCTTTTTGGTACCCAAATCTTCTTGGGTCCTTTTGGGTTAGTAGCATATAAATCACATTTTTTTACCCAAATTTGTTTTATTCTAATTTTATTACAATTATAATCAAAATGACCCTTAAAACCAAATTTTCTACAAGTAACAAACGGTGAACAATAAAGTGGTTTAAACTGTGACAACCCCAAAATAGGTTCATTCCACCCAACCCATTCTGAGTCGTCAAATACATGGTACAGAAAACAACTACAACTTTATTACAACAATTGTCGTGCAAAATACAACAACACATATGATGTGAGTTTGGATACAAATATATACCAAATGTGACATTGGACATCATCATGTATCAGCACCTCACAAAGGTACCTTACATAAAGGTACAGTCAAAAACTGTTTTAGAAATTAGAATATTTGGGAAGTGCTCAAGGAAACCTTCGTACATGGGAGGCCACGCGTCTAGGTTATGATATATATCATATGGCCACAGAATTATCCTTGGTTGACCCAATAGACCCCAAAGAAAAACGAGAAGATTACTATCATATTCTTCCCAATGGTGAGTCTTCTCTTGACTTATCATTATCTCCACTGTATCTAACTGAGAATTATACTTCAAACAAACACCAAGATTATATAGGTAGTGCCCATAGATATACTCAGCAAGTGGATGAGCACAACCCTGTCTTATGATGACACGAGGTTGTATGTCATTAGACATCTTGTATGATAGTGACAAAACACCCTTCCAACGTTGGGTTCGCCTCACCCTATTGGATTCACCAAATATAATTACTAAATGAACTTTTCTATACTACTTCGGGAGAACATCCACAGCTAGAGACCACCGTTCTATTTCCCCGTTACCCTCGCTCGACCCAGCTACACTCTTATTACCTGAAAGGAATTGTGAAGCAAAAGGGTGAGCACAACTAGCTCAGTAAAGAATATCATGACTAAAGATAATTAAATTATCAATAGCCTTCATCAATAATAAATCAGAGATTAGAACATATGGTAAATGATAAAAATTTCAACCATAGTTGCAGCGGAACGAGCAATCCATTAGAAGAGTCAAATAGACTATAAAGTCTATTATCTTCTCCATGTTAAAAATTCACCAACAATATTTTATCCATGTAACATCACTCAACAGTTCCTTTCCACAATCATATGAATAACTCATAATCATAATTGTGACTATAAATTTTTCTTCGCACCCAGGACGAAGAATATTTTCATCACCTGTCTTTACCTGAAACATCAAAGATCATGGTTATACCAAATCACAGTTCCTGTTTATAATCATACTAACAAATCCATCTTTGCACTACGGGCCAAAGATATTCATCAACAAACCATCTTTGCACTACGGGCCAAAGATATTCATCAACAAACCATCTTTGCACTACGGGCCAAAGATATTCAACAACAGTTCATCTTTGCACTACAGGCCAAAGATATTCATCAACAAACCATCTTTGCACTACATGCCAAAGATATTCATATCTCAAAGAAATATATAATCATTTCAGAATTTATATACACCATAATTACAACCATGTTAATCAATTCATCTTTACACTTAAGCTAAAGATATTCAATTGTAAATTCAATGGTCATGATCATACCAGTCACAATTCATCTTTGCACTACAGGCCAAAGAGAACCCTAGTCATGATCATACCAATAATCTACCCATCTTTACACTCCAGTGAAAGAGAATTTCTACATCAGGGTTATAAAAATGTTATATATGATGATAAAAATAATATGATCAACATATAGTTTTAATCTCAAGAGTAATATTCGTAACTCATGAATAGTAAATCGTGAATAGTAACTCATGAATAGTAACTCGACACAAAAAGTTCCAAATTTGATAAAAACTCATATCAATATTTCAGCATAATGATATTGAAAAAAATAATATCATTTAAGAAGAAAATAATATCCCTTACTATCCCTTACTATCCCTTACAATCCCTTACCTCAAAACAGCAGTACTTCTGACCGGAATGCAAAGCCGAAGGAAACTTACACTGAATAGCAACTCTCAAAGTATCTAAATACTCATAAAATATGCTTCATAATATAGAAAGAGAAAGAGAGAAAGCTTATGTTTCTGGTGTGATTTTCAATTCTAACTTAGCCCTCTATTTATAGGAAAATTTTGGTAGGTTTGACCTGCAACCTGATGGCTTTACCTGCTACTATTCCCACCCACCACATTTGAAATATAATTCAACACATTTCTTCACCAACCACAAGTGGGGTCCATCAATTCTAGAATTTTCCACCAAAATGATAAACTCCGAAAATTCAACAATTTCTGAACCAGTCATCTCGTAAAATTCATAACAAATCATACGTTCATTTTTAACGGTTCAAAATTTGTGGACATATACTTAACTTATATATGTATAACGTATCCAAAAATTACCACGATCCAACGGTCGGATTAAAAATTATAACCCTCGCAAAATATCTCAAAAATCCTGATTTTTAATACCTCCATTCCGACAAAAATACTGATAAAAACCTCAACATTAACTCCTTCATTTTTAACCACAAAAATATATCCCTCATTTATATCCACATAAAATAAATATTTTCTTATCATATAAATCAATAATTAATTATTCACAAATAATATTACAGAATCACATTTATGACAACCAGGTCGTTCCCAGGAAAGAGGGGGCTTTCCAATAAGGATTTCTCCTTACTAGCGCGCAATTAGATGACCAAACCTCTCCTTAGACAGAACTTTCTAGACATTGCCAATAATGCTATCTACTAATACTATTCAAATAATATGAATTATTGATCTGATAATGGGAAGTACTGTGCAGCAACAATTATTGAACAACAATAATACAAAATTTCAACGTAGCAATTATTGAATCAATAAAATAAAATATTGAACAGTAATTACTGTAACAATTATTGAGTAGTGTCTTCTTACGTAAGAATCAATAATTTCAAAAATACTATGCAATACCGTGTGCTACTGTGCAATAACGCGTATTACTGTATTTTAACCACCGGGTATTCCAACAGTGTTAACGGTAACAACTACGCCGTTATTTGTAAAAACTCAAATTTGTCGTTTTCCTTCACCCGACAGTTATTCGTTATGGGGCCCACAAATAGCTGCGCCGTCGTACGAATATTCTCCGACAGAAAGAATATTCCACGACCAAACGAATATTCCCCGACAACAATGATTATTTTATAACCACTTGCTTATTTTGAAAAAAAAATTCATATTTCACCCATAACTTTAAAATTTTATCAATTTAACCATTTACTGAATAGAAAAATTGAATACTTTTATTTCATAAAATTTGGGGTCTTACATAAACCTCGATTTACTATTAATCATTCTAATATTATTATTAGTTCTATTTTTCATATTTTTAATAGGATTATACCCAATTCCTTGTTTATCAAGACTAGACCTTTGTGCCCCTAACATAACATATAGGTTCTCTTCTCCTTGCACAAATTTAGCAAGATCATTTTTTAAAGATGATATTTCTGCATTTGTTAAATTATCATCATGTTGAACATTCATCATTTTTCCATCATTAAAAGCATCTATGCATGCATCTCTCATTTTCAAATTTTTATTTAACACTTCATTTTCATTTTTAAGATATTCATTTTTTTTTCTCTCTTTAATAAGCGACTTAGCTTCATTCATTAGCTCATTTACATAATTCTTAAAATAGGCAGTTTTCTTTTTGAGCTGTTGATTTTCATTTTGTAAAGCAATATAATCAGACATAGATATTTCAAAAGCTTCATGAAAATTTGTTACCTCAAGTTGATCATCATCTTCTAGTCCCATGAAACAGAGTTGGACAGCTTGTTCTTCTTGTTTCGTTTCAGACTTACTCACTGGAGTTGAGCTACCTTTTTTATTTTTCCTTTGTTTCTTCCTTTGAAGTAGTCTCTCGAGTTTTCTTGAGAGCATTTCAATTTCTTCATCAAAATCTCCGTAATCACTTTCATTGTTGCTTTCGACTTGAAGTGCCAATATTTTCTTTATTGGTGCTTCATCCTCTTCATCATAACTCTTGAGTTGATTTTCAAATTCTTCAAGCTCTCCAAATAAAGTGAGAGTTTCCATCGTACTAATTGTTTTTGAATCTTGAAGAGTTGTAACCTTTGGTGCGAATCGTTTAGGCATGACTCTAAGTATCTTTCTGTTTATCTCCCTTCGATCAATTTTCTGACCGAGCTTACTTAAAGACTTCATTAGAGTGAGAAATCTCCCTTGAGCTTCATTAATTGTTTCATCCTTTTCTAACTTGAATAGCTCATAGTCTTGCATAAGCATACTCAACTTAATCTGTTTGACTTTGGAAGTACCTTCGTGGCTTGTCAAGATAGTATCCCACATTTCTTTTGTTGTGTTGCACGATGATACTTTATCAATTTCAACTTGGACCATTCCGCTTAGCAAGGTGTTCATGGCTCTTGAGTTGTAGGAAAACATATAGCTTTCGTTTGCATCCATCTCCATGAGAGCCTTTGATTTGCCATCGTCATGTCTAGGAATGACAGGTCCATTTTCAACAACCCACCATTCCCATGGGTCTCTTTTAAGAAAAATCTTCATTCTGAACTTCCAAAAGTTGAAGTTTTCGCTACCTATTAACAGAGGTGGTCGGCTTGTAGATTGACCTTCTTAAAAATTGAGGTGTGTCATAGGATCTTTCCCTACGACCAGTAAAGATCAATATTAGTAGAGCCTTGCTCAATACCAAATGAAATTTTGTAATTAAGCACACCTAGAAAGGGGGGTGAATAGGTGTAAATACTCATAAGTGATCTACAGTGGCCAATTTTTAAATTTTACTATAGCAGGCTAAAATCGAACGGTCTAACCATGTCCGTATTAGTTATGTTCTTTGTCTGATATAAACGGACAGCTAATACCTGTCCATATTAGTATAAAATTTTTTCGACTTAAACCAAAATCTTTAGATTTTTAAAGTATATAACAAAAGTAAAAGAACAGTAAATCACACCAAGATTTTTACGTGGTTCAGTCCCTATTGTGACGCCCCCAAAACAGGTATACATCACCCATCTTGAGTCACCAAATACATGGTACAAAATACAAATAAAAACTTAATTATACAATTGTCATGTAAAATACGACAAAACATACTCTAAGAGTCTTAACAGGAATATTGCCTTCTAGACAGTATTCAAACTCAATGGAGTCCTCATTACAATTATTATCACTCTATTTTACAGAATAGTGAGGACTACTAAAGCCATTTATCATGGACCATCACTCCATTTCCCGACTCGTCCCAGCTATATTCTCATTTGCTGAAGAGAACAATGAAAGAAAAGGGTGAGCTCAACTAGTCTAGTAAAAAATATTATGACTAAGATAATGCAGAATAAATTATCCTTAGCCTTCAACAGTATAACAACTGATAGAATACAATAGACAACAAGTTTTAGATCAACAACTCCAGTAGAATACGAAATCTATTAGAAGAGTCAAGTAGAGCATAAAATCTATTATCTTCTATAATTTAAAAAGTTTTTCATCAACTTTATCGCTGAGACACAGCTTAATAAATAAACCATATCATCGAATCATCCCTGCACTACGGGCCAAGGATATTCATTAAATCATCAATGGTCATGACTATACCGAATAATCCCTGATCATAATCATACCAAAAACTGTCCATCAATGCACTACGGGCCAATGAGGACTTTCACCACATCATTCGTCACATTACGGTCATGATTATACCAAATAATCCTGGTCATAATCATACCAAGTCCATCTATGCACGTAAGCCAAAGATGACTTTCATCACAATATAAGCATGAGGATGATGATAATGACATAATAATTCAATAAAACAAGTTCAAGGATAAATTTTAAAAATTTATGATTTTATTTATCTAGAAATCAATAACGTCCAAATTGTCAACATGATACTGCTTTGTGGAGTAAAATTCAAGAATAATATTCATGTACCAAAAATAATTTAGACAGAAATGAAATATAATTTTTGGGTGAATAGTACCCCGTGAATAGTACTTCAGGAATAGTACCTCATGAATAGTTCCCCGACATAAAAAGTATCCCAAATATTTGAGTGAATAATATTCAAATGAATAGTAATTTGGGTGAATAGTAACTTATGAATAGTAACTCATGAATAGTACTCCGACACGAAAAGTGTCCCGAATACCCGAGTGAATAATACTATAGTGAATAGTAACTGGGTGAATAGTAACCCGTGAATAGTAACTCGTAAAAAAATACCAAAGAAAATGATATTTCATGACGAGTACAAAAGAAATGATATCTAATACGAGTATAATAGAATATACGAAACTGCAAATAGATTTTTTATCTGCCATGCGGTAATCCACTTAGACAGATCATTTTCACAATTTAATAAATAATGAATACGAAGGATCATTCACCGTGCATGCGGTAATCCACATAGACAGGTTATTCTAATAAAATAATAAAGAATAGAATATCAGAACAATTCACCAGACATGCGATAGACCGCATAGACAGGTTATTCTAACAGAATAATAAAGAATAGAATAACAAAAGAATTTTACCATGTATGCGGTACTTCGCATAGACAGGTTATTCCAACATAATAATAAAGAATGGAATAACAACCCTTACGAGTATTGAAAGAAAATAACTCTCTTCATAAATACGAAAGAATAATACCCCTTACGAGTACAACAAATAATATCCCTTACCTTAGAAGAAAACTGGATACTGGAATAGTGAGGTAGCAGACTTCTCTTCTTCTTTCTCTCTATAATAATTTCTCTATAGCTTTAGTGAATTGGTGAGAAATGAAGGAAGAATGAGCTTCTATTTATAGGAAAATATAGTTTCAATAATTGCACGTTTTGGGGCTCAAAATATTACAGTATAATACCTTCATCTTTTTCTTCATTTTTAATTTAGTCCTACAAGTATTATCAAACTTGCACCACCTTCCCTAATAGTAAATAATGTGAATCAAAAGTAAAATTATGTGACTCAATAGTATAATCATGTGAAAAAAACTAATTACAGTATAGTACCTTCAACTATACCTCTATTTCTAATTTAGTCATGCAAGTATTATCAATCTTGCACCACCTCCCCTAATAGTACATGCATGTGAATCAATAGTACACACATGTGAACACATAGTTATAAGCATGTGAATTAATAGCAATTAATTGTTCATTTATCCGATTAATTATCCGATTTGTCAATATAACCTCCAGACATTAATTATTATCGAAATAAATGTCGATTTCCACTAACACTAATAATCCCAACACAATGAAACTATCAATTTCATCTTTAATCAACACGAATTTATTCATCATTAATATTATAATTCATAATATTTAACAACCAGGTCGTTCTCAGGAAAGAGGGGGCTTTCCAATAAGGATTTCTCCATATTGGCGCACAATTATATTATCTAACCTCTCCTTGACAGAACTTCTAGACATTGTCAATATTGTAAATAATAATATGAATAACTTTGTCGTCTCAATTATTGATTTAATAATATATCATATTATGCAGATGCTACTGTGACAATAATTGAATAAATAATATGAGAGATATGATGCAGCAATTATTGTAGCAATAATTGAGTATAACTGAGTGACTTCTTACGTAAGCATCAATAATCAATATCGTGTGCTACTATGCAATCACGCGTATTACTGTATTTTTACTACCGGGTAGTTAAACAGTTTTAATGGTAACACTCGTCGTTATTTTTATAAAATGATAACTATGTCGTTTTTTTACTACGACAATACTTCCGTTGTGGGGTCCACCAATGATTGTGCCGTCGTACGAATATTCTCTGTTAAAACGAATATTCTCCGACCGATCGAATATTATATAACAACTTGCTTACTTTATAAAATTTATAAATATTACCCACAACTATAACATTATATCAAATTCACACCATAATATTAAAAAAAATATTTTGAGAAATTTAAATCTTTATTCATAAAATTTTGGGTCTCACAATCTCCCCTCCTTATGAAATTTCGCCCTCAAAATTTACGTACGTATCTGGTATGCCGAAGATGTGAGGATACCTTGACTTCATTTTAGATTCTAACTCTTGATGTATAACCTTTGAGTGTCGAATATGATTCTTCTTATCCAAGATTTTAACACGTATCTCCTCATACGTTAAATCTTCTGCTATCTCGTCTATTTCTAATTCAATAATATGGTTCAGGTCGTCCACATATTTACGTAACATCGATACGTGAAAAACGTTATGAACACGCGATATACTTGGCGGTAAACGAGTCTATAGGACACAGTTCCTACTCGATCGAAGATTTCAAATAGACCAATAAAATCAAGGGTTGAGATTTCCTCTCTTCATTGACTCTTGCTTCTAGAATAACGCCTTCTTGAACTTTCTTCTTTATATTCATCAGCTCCAGGTGTGTAGTTTGAGCTGCTTTAATTTTATCGATTAAAGTTGATTGTAATCGTATATTCGTTATCTTCACGTGGGTCTCTTGAGTCTTTAACTCTATCTTCATCATTTGTAAGCTATACGAAATGGGTATTTATGTTAACAACATCGCACTCGTAAACGCATACGATCTTCTACTCAACGCGTCAGCTACCACGTTTGCTCTTCCACAATGATATTGAATGGTATGGTCGTAATCTTCAACAGCTTGAGCCAACGTCTTTGGCACATTATACGATCGTTTTGGGTGAAGAAAATATTTGAGGGTTTTAGAAATAGGTTTTGTACTGGGGTCAATACAAAATTTGATTTCACGCTCTAGGGGTAGGCTAAGAAGTCTTCAAGAATACGTCAGAAAATTTATTAACAATAGAAATATCATTCAAAACTGTGACTCTCATCCAAGACTTGGATAGTACGTCACATTGATACCTATCAACTTGCCACCATTATTCACAGCGTCGCCTACGGAAAGTCTGGCTTCGGTACATTCCACATAAGGAAGTCACCAGCGAAAGGCTCAGGGCTCTTTACTTATGGCTTGATATGACAATGATTGACTTTAGTGGTTTGGTTGCTTGAATTCGCATAATAGGTTGGTTAGGAATATGAAAGCTAACAATCTTACAAAAATAATCGATTTTAGCATAATGAGTAGTTAACCAATCAATCCCTAAAATCACATCAAATGCAAGTATTTTTAAAGAGATAAGATTGACAGGGAACGTGAAAGTGTCGATTTGATTTAAACAAGATTTATAAATAGTAGAGGTAATGAAGGTTTCTCCTAACAGAGTTTCAACCGATAAGTTAAAGTCTAACTTCTATGGGGTCAAATTTAAATGTTGAGCGCAAGAAAGAGAGATAAAAGAATAGGTAGATCCAGTAGCTAATAAGGTATAGACTTCGCAAGAATTTATAATTATCTAACACGTGCTAACTTCGTTCGGGTTACTCGCTTTTTTGAGAAGTCACAAAAAACGCTCTTCCTGAAACCACCGACTTTATTTTGTCCGTATCCGCCTTTGGTGCCACCGTCCCAGCTGGACTTGACTTTGGCGCACGATAAAATCGGGCTGGTGACCTTCTTTTCCATAATTGTAATATGCTTTGGACTGCATCACGCAGTTTGGACTGATATGTCCCTCCCCTCCGTATTTAAAACATACGACCGGCGGTCGTTCTCCTTCCTTTGAAACGGGTGCTGGTACTGCTGTCTTTCCATCATTATTGAACCTTCTCTTCTTGAAATTTCCACTCCTATTATCTCGTCCATGATTACCACCGTAGTGGTTACCATTCTTGGCATGATAATTTTTCCCACGATGGTTATCATTGTTCCGATGGCCGTTGCCACCGGTATAATTATTATCGTGTTGTTGCTCGTTGCCTTTTGGTTGTGCTTACTCATTATCACGCTCCAATAACTAAGCCCTATTCAAAACATCTGAATATAAACAAAGTTTGTGAAAAATAAGGTATTGACGTATTTCGGATTTCAAACCTCTTAGAAACATTCGCGTCATTCGCTCCCCATTATCTACCAAATGGGATGCGAACCGGGACAACTCGGCAAACTTAGCCTCGTACTGCGATACAGTCATATTATTTTGTTCCAGCTTGATGAACTCCACCTCCTTCATGTGACGAATACTTTCGGGAAAGTACTTGTTGTTGAACAGTTCTTAGAACTTCTCCCAAGACATCTTGAGTGCTTCCAGCTGGGTACGTTTTACATATTCCCACCAATAATCTGCCTCTTCACGCAACATAAAAGTGGCAAAGGGAACCTTTTGCTCCTCGGAGCATCCCAAGACATCAAATATCTTGGTGATCTGCTTTAACCACGTTTCCGCCTTAAGTGGTTCTGGCTTTCCCAAAAACTCCGGTGGTCCCAGCTCCTTGAACTGCTTAGCAGTGACCAACCGTGGGTTGCCATTGTTTCCACCTGCATTTTGAATAGGTCTCTCTCACCTGATGTTGTATGAATTGCATAAAGCCTCTGAACATCCCATCGTTCATCATCTGATCGGTGTTGTTGTTTACCTGAGGATTATTGTCTTCCTGTTGCACATTATCATGGGTATTGATCGTTGGTGACTCAATGGTCTCATGTGCTTCATTGCTGATCTCAACATTTTCAGATGTCATTTTCAAACACTGTCACAAAACAAGGGTTAATTGACATATAACATATTATCCCTATACTCTGACCTACCAATTAAATACCAAATAAACTTAGGTAGGTCATACTAGCGAAGAAATTCTTCGTCTCTCCCCTCCTAGTTCTTGTCTCACATCTCAGCCAAGGATCATATCCCTAAGATTCGATACCAACTGTGACTCCCCCAAAACAGGTATACATCAACCATCTTGAGTCGCCAAATACATGGTACAGAATACAAATAAAAACTTAATTATACAACTGTCGTGTAAAATACGACAAAACATACTCTGATAGTCTTAACAGAATATTGCCTTCTAGACAGTATTTAAACGCAATGGAGTCCTCATTACAATTATTATCACACTATTTTATAGAATAGTGAGGACTACTAAAGTCACTTATCATGGACCATCACTCTATTTCCCGACTCGTCCCAGCTATATTCTCATTTTCTGAAGAGAACAATGAAAGAAAAGGGTGAGCTCAACTAGCCCAGTAAGAAATATTATGACTAAGATAATGCAGAATAAATTATCCTTAGCCTTCAACAGTATAACAACTGATAGAATACAATAGACAACAAGTTTTAGATCAACAACTCCAGTAGAATACGAAATCCATTAGAAGAGTCAAGTAGAGCATAAAATCTACTATCTTCTATAATTTAAAAAGTTTTTCATCAACTTTATCGCTGAGACTCAGCTTAATAAATAAACCACATCATCGAATCATCCCTGCACTACGGGCCAAGGATATTCATTAAATCATCAATGGTCATGACTATACCGAATAATCCCTGGTCATAATCATACCAAAAACTGTCCATCAATGCACTACGGGACAATGAGGACTTTCACCACATCATTCGTCACATTGCGGTCATGATTATACCGAATAATCCCTGGTCATAATCATACCAAGTCCATCTATGCACGTAAGCCAAAGATGACTTTCATCACAACATAAGCATGAGGATGATGACAATGACATAATAATTCAATAAAACAAGTTCAAGGATAAATTTTAAAGATTTATAATTTAATTTATCCAGAAATCAATAACGTCTAAATTGTCAATATGATACTGCTTTGTGGAGTAAAATTCAAGAATAATATTCATGTACTAAAAATAATTTGGACAAAAATGAAATATATTTTTCGGGTGAATAGTACCCCGTGAATAGTCCCTCGTGAATAGTACCCCAACATGAAAAGTACCTCAAATACTTGAGTGAATAATATTCGGGTGAATAGTAATTTGGGTGAATAATAATAGTATTCTGACACGAAAAGTGTCCCGAATACCCAAGTGAATAATACTAGAGTAAAGAGTAACCGGGTGTATAGTAACCCGTGAATAGTAACTCTTAAAAAAAATACTAAAGAAAATGATATTACATGACGAGTATAAAAGAAATGATATCTCATACGAGTATAATAGAATATACGAAACTGCAAATGGATTTTTTATCCGCCATGCGGTAATCCACTTAGATAGATCATTTCCACAATTTAATAAAGAATGAATACGAAGGATCATTCACCATGCATGCGGTAATCCACATAAACATGTTATTCCAATAGAATAATAAAGAATGGAATAACAGAAGAATTCACCAGGCATGCGATAGACCGCACAGACAGGTTATTCCAACAGAATAATAAAGAATGGAATAACAGAAGAATTTCACCATGTATGCGGTACTTCGCATAGACATGTTATTTCAATACAATAATAAAGAATAGAATAACAAACCTTACGAGTATTGAAAGAAAATAACTCTCTTCATGAATACGAAAGAATAATACCCCTTACGAGTACAACAAATAATATCCCTTACCTTAGAAAAAAATTGGATACTGGAATAGTGAGGTAGCAGACTTCTCTTCTTCTTTCTCTCTATAATTTCTCTCTATAATAATTGCTTTATAGTTTTAGTGAATTGGTGAAAAATGAAGGAAGAATGAGCTTCTATTTATAGGAAAATATAGTTTCAATAATTGCACGTTTTGGGGCTCAAAATATTACAGTATAATACCTTCCTCTTTTTCTTCATTTTTAATTTAGTCCTACAAGTATTATCAAACTTGCACCACCTCCCCTAATAGTAAATAATGTGAATCAATAGTAAAATCATGTGACTCAATAGTATAATCATGTGAAAAAACTAATTACAGTATTGTACCTTCAACTATACCTCTATTTCTAATTTAGTCATGCAAGTATTATCAATCTTGTACCACCTCCCCTAATAGTACATGCATGTGAATCAATAGTACACACATGTGAACACATAGTTATAAGCATGTGAATTAATAGCAATTAATTGCTCATTTATCCGATTAATTATCCAATTTGTTAATATAACCTCCAGACATTAATTATTATCTAAATAAATGTCGATTTCCACTAACACTAATAATCCCAACACAATGGAACTATCAAATTCATCTTTAATCAACACGAATTTATTCATCATTAATATTATAATTCATAATATTTAACAACCAGGTCGTTCCCAGGAAAGAGGGGACTTTCCGATAAGGATTTCTCTATATTGACGCGCAATTAGATTATATAACCTCTCCTTGACAGAACTTCTATACATTGTCAATATTGCAAATAATAATATGAATAACTTTATCGTCTCAATTATTGATTTAATAATATATCATATTATGCAGATGCTACTGTGATAATAATTGAATCAATAATATGAGAGATATGATGCAGTAATTATTGTAGCAATAATTGAGTATAACTGAGTGACTTCTTACGTAAGCATCAATAATCGATACCGTGTGCTACTATGCAACCACGCGTATTATTGTACTTTTACTACCGGGTAGTTCAACAGTTTTAACGGTAACACTCGCCGTTATTTTTATAAAATGATAACTCTGTCGTTTTCTTACTACGACAATATTTCCGTTGTGGGGTCCATCAATGATTGTGCCGTCGTACGAATATTCCCTGTTAAAACGAATATTCCCCGACCAATCGAATATTATATAACAACTTGCTTACTTTGCCAAATTTATAAATATTACCCACAACTATAATATTATATCAAATTCACATCATAATATTAAAAAAAATATTTCGAGAAATTTAAATCTTTATTCATAAAATTCAACTCAACAACCGTTGCAGCTTATTCTCTATCTTCTAGCTTAATAAACCCCATTCTGAAGAAGAATGCCAAATCTTATTACAACAG
The DNA here is from genome assembly GCA_016801055.1 of Panax notoginseng. Classification (NCBI taxonomy): domain Eukaryota; kingdom Viridiplantae; phylum Streptophyta; class Magnoliopsida; order Apiales; family Araliaceae; genus Panax; species Panax notoginseng. The sequence continues at coordinate 224,774,880 of CM029012.1, read as the reverse complement.
CAAAAGTAGCAACAAAGTACAGATCTAATATGTGTTCCTGCATCAGCAGCCCCATCTTCCTCCGTTGATGAAGAAGAAATAGTCATCAAAATCAACGGCCAAAACATCCCAAAAGAAACTGAACTCACTTCCAATAATGCCGATAAAGGAGCAACAACTAACAAGATATGGAGGGTGAAGTATTTATGATTTCTTTAATGATACAACGGATAAAGATTTTGTTACGCCCCCAAAACAGGTATACATCACCCATCTTGAGTCGCCAAATATATGGTACAAAATTCAAATACAACTTAATAATACAACTGTCGTGTAAAATACGACAAAACATAAACTAAGAGTTTTAATACAAATATTGTCTTCTAGACAGTATTCAACTCAAAAGGAGTCCTCAATACATTTATTATCACACTATTTCATAGAATAGTGAGGACTACTAATACTATCATCTGGACCGTCACTCCGTTCCCCGACTAGTCCCAGCTACGTTCTCATTTCCTGAAGAGAACAATGAAAGTAAAAGGGTGAGCTCAACTAGTCCAGTAAAAAATATTATGACTAAGATAATGCAGAATAATTTATCGTTAGCCTTCAACAGTGTTAAACTGATAAAATATAACAAACATCAAGTTTAACTGCAGTGAAATAAACAACCCATTAGAAGAGTCAAGTAGAGCATAAAATCTACTATCTTCTATGATTTAAAAGGTTTTTCATCACTTTTATCGCTGAGACTCAGCTTAATAAATAATCCACATCATCGAATCACCCTTGCACTACGGCCAAAGATATTCTTTAGTAGCACGACCACAAATTATCCATGCACTACGGGCCAAGGATATTCGTGTATTCATTAATGGTCATGATCATGCTAACAACTGTCCATTAATGCATTACGGGCCAATGAGGACTTTTACCACATCATTTGTAACATTACGGTCATGATTATACCGAATAATCTCTGGTCATAATCATACCAAGTCCATCTATGCACTACAGGCCACACATGACTTTCAACAGAATATAAACATGAGGATGATGACAATGATATAAGAATTCAATAAAACAAGTTCAAGGATAAATTTTTAAATATTTATAATTTAATTTATCCAGAAATCAATAACGTCTAAATTGTCAACATGATACTGTTTTGTGGAGTAAAATTCAAGAATAATATTGTATCAAAAATAATTTGGACCGAAAATGAATCAATTTTTATCATGAATAGTACCCCGGGTGAATAGTACTCGAGTGAATAGTACCCCGTGAATAGTATTTCAGGAATAGTAACCCCGTGATTAGTACTCCGGCATGAAAAAGTTAAAATTTATTAAGAATGTTCAGAATAATATTTTTATAAAAAGATACTGGATGAGTCGCAAATATCAAGGATATTCTACTAATTTTATGGAGTATAAAAGCCAAAATTTTAACAAAACGAGTATAGAATTTAAAAATATTTTCTTCCATACTCTGTAGTATGTAAGTAATATTATTTCAAGTGAATATTGAACAAAAATAACATCCCTTACCTTGAAAAGAAGAGTATTCTAACTGGTATAACGGGGATATTCTTAAAGAAAACTTTTACTATTTTCTACGCTCAAAACTTTCTAAAACTCGAAAGAAATACGCTCAAGATTATAGAAGAAGAATTCTCTGATTCTGGTGTGATTTTCAATTCTAAATTAAGCGCCTATTTATAAAAAAATGCTAGAACGCCATAGGAGACTAAAATAATAAAATAATATTATTATTTTATTTTTTTTCAATCTTTACGTTCACCCACCAAAAGAGCAGCCAACTTGGAACAAAAATTTCAGCCCACAAGTTTGAAAAACAAAAGTGGGTCCCACCCAATTTTAATAAAAAAATATTTTATTTTCTAAAACTTCAGTAATTCATAATGAATAACCCTTTTATCAGAAAAATACGAATTTTATATCCATTCCACATGAAATCGAATTCTATACAACTTTGTAGCTTTAAGTTTTTCCAAATTTCAGACAGAAAATATCCGAAATCCACAAACGGATGATTTTTAACACCTTTTAAAATTTATAACAAATCATGCGTTAATTTTTAACGGTTCAAAATTTGTGGACATATACTCAACTTATATATGCATAACATATCCAAAAATCACAACAATCCAACGAATTACAATTATAACTCACGCAATAGAGCTTTAAGAACATCGATTTGATTCTTTTTAGTACCTCCAATCCGACAAAATACTGATAAAACACCTCAACATTAATTCCTTCATTTATAACCACATAAAATAAATATTTTCCGATCCATCATTTATGTTCACATAAAATAAATATTTTCTTATCATATAAATCAATAATTAATTATTCACAAATAATATTACATAATCACAATAATGACAACCAGGCCGTTCCCAAGAAAGATGGGGCTTTTCGATAAGGATTTCTCCTTACTGGCGCGCAATTAGGTGACCAAACCTCTCCTTGACAGAACTTTCTAGACATTATCAATAATGTTATCTAATAATATCATTCAAATAATATGAATTATTGATTTGATAATAGAAAATACTGTGCAGTGATAATTATTGAACAACAATAATATAAAATATCAACGTAATAATTATTGAATCAATAAAATAAAATATTTAACAGTAATTACTGTAACAATTATTGAGTAGTGTCTTCTTACGTAAGAATCAATAATTCAAAAATACTGTGCAATACCGTGTGCTACTGTGCAACCACGCGTATTACTGTATTTTAACCACCGGGTATTCTAATAGTGTTAACGGTAATAATTACGCCGTTATTTATAAAAACTCAAACTTGTCGTTTTTTTCATCCGACCGTTTTCCGTTATGGGGCCCACAAATGACTGCGTCGTCGTATGAATATTCTCCGACAGAAAGAATATTCCACGACCAAACGAATATTCTCCGACAACATGAATATTTTATAACCACTTGCTTATTTTGCAAAATTTATAAATATTATCCACAACTATAACATTATATCAAATTCACTCCATAATATTCAAAAATGATATTTATAGAAAATTCATCTTTATTCATAAAAGTTGGGGTCTTATAGATTTTGACTTTATTACTGAATACCCTGGTTCTCAAGGTTCAACCCTTTCGAGGATTGTGGAAAGTCCGAATCGAGGGTAGGTTTCGCTTAAGGAAGTTAAGGTTTCGTATAATGAAAATATGTGGTCTACTGGTAGCGTACGCGGAGGAGGCGGTGGCACCGGCGATGGGAGGAGATGATGACTTGCAGTTCGAATTCATTGTTTCAGAGACTTGCAGTTATGGTTTCGTTTTTGAAGCTTTTGATTTGTTTAATTAGTTGAAAGAAAGTTGTGACAATTTTACCCTCTATTATATCTAGATTGTTTAATCAATAAATAAAATACTTTTTTTTCATTACAACTCAGCTGATTAATGCCCCCACCTATATAGCCACGTTAGCAATTTCTAACGTGGCAGACTCAATTTGTTACAAGTGAAAAAAATTAATAATTCAATCATCTAATTGACAAAATTGAAAGGTGGATTACCGAAGTGAAATATGACCTATAGTTTAAGGTACTAAATTATATTTAAGCCTTTAGAGAATTAATATTTCTAGAAGGTTCCCCTCACATGAATAGTAAACGGGACCCACATTCATGTGGGTGAGGCCTTGTGGAAATATAATTTTTCCTTGTGAAAATATAAATTCTCTTATTTTATTTTATTAAGAGTATATATACTATTTTACCATAAAATTACATCGTTTCATTATTTAAAAAAATAGATAAATAAAAGATAAATAAAAATTGAGTTCGGAGATATCGAGGCTCAAATTTCATTACTCCACAAGGAATAGAGGTAAGATAATATGTCAGTCACGCCCATTTTTATAATTATAAGTTTTTATGAAAATATTTATACGAAAATGAAAGAAAGAGGCATATATTTTTTTTGTGTAGAAAACAATTTATCAATCTATACAAAAATATAATAAGTCGAGTCGATTTTGTTGATCTTGAGTTGACTCAGTACTTTTTTTTGCAACTCAATCCAAGATTTTTTTTTGTTTTACTAAAAAAAATCTTTACAAGATCAAAAAAAAAATTAAAATCGATATGGTTCCGGTTCAAAAAATTTTAAAATCGGTGCGGTTCTAAATCATTCAACTTGTTCTAATACGTTATAAATTGAACACTAACTACACACTAAATTAAACTCAAAATTTTTTACAAGATCATTATAGATCAAAAAATCAATAATACTTTGGTGACAAAAGATTGGTTGCAAAAAGAGAATACAAAATAATGTGGATGGTGATTATAAATTATAATCATTGGACTCAACTATGTACGGTGGAACATTCACTAATTATAATCGACACATCATTTTGTATCTAATTTTTTGTAGCCATCTTTTGTCGCCGTAATATTATTCCAAAAAATATTATTTTGAACCAACTAGTTTTTTTTAAAAAGATGATTTTACTGTACAAAAATAATTATCCTACTAGATTAAGAGGTATGTATTATTTTTTTCAATCTATGAATCAACATCTAAATGTAACAAGAGGCCACTAGTTTCGAATTAACAAAAATAGACGCTAAACCAAAACAAGTCCCACCGTCCACAGCCATTCCGCTCCGATAAATTTAATGATCGTTCCCATTTTCCACACGTTAGTTGACTGTAAAGTCCAGACTCAAGACCAATTATGTCCACACTTTTTTTTAAATAAAAAAAAAATAAGTTTTGTTCCCTTCATTTTTGTTAGTCTTAGGGCTGTTTGTTTTCTGTTCAACGGATCATCGATTCAGTCATTCAGTGTGTTTATTTTTTTAAAAAATCGTCTAAATAGCTGAACCGATCAACCATTCAGATAATTTGAACTGAATGGTTTAGTCTCATTTTTTTAGTTGAATGGGTTGAATGAACGGTTGAATAATTTTTTTTTACAATATTAATTATTATATTAAGTAATTTTAAATAAATTTACAACAATTTTTTGAATTTTTTAAAGGAGTAAAACAATAAAAATTTGTTATTCAGATGTTTCAGACATGTCAATTATCAAACAACTTTTTTTTATTCAAATTCAGATTTAGATTCAGCTCATTCAGATTCAGATTCATTAATTTTTTTATCAAACACCCCCTTACTTTGTGTGGAATTATAATACTGAAAAAAAATCAATACTTAGGGTTAGATAAAATTATAAACATAATCCATCATATTACAAAATCTCTTTAATAAAATTATTTTACATATTTATAAATGTAGCTGATAACAAAATAATTTAGAGTGATGTTAAGAGTTTCAAATTTTTTGTCTCAAATAATGTCTCACTATAATATTGATTTAACAATATTAAGTCATATCATTTGTAATTCATAAAATTTAACCTTTATTTCTTTTGATAATAATATGAAATCAAATATATTTTCGAATTCACTTTATCAAGTCACTGCGATTAAATTAAATATGCAAATAAGATTTTTATGCGGAACAGAAAGTAAATAAGTATTCATTGTTTTTTTTTTAATTTGTGGCCAACAAGTGAACATCATATACTTTTAGACATGTTTGTTTGCGAGAATTATAATCTTGAAATTATAATTTCAAGATTTTTAATCTTATGACTAAATAATTCTAATCACATATTTATTTTTTATGAGATTATTCATGGGATAACTTAAAATAATCTCATGCTATGTAGAACATGGTATTAAATAATTAATATCAGGTAGAACATCCAAATGATAGATATTATAATCCCAAGCAGAACATAGTATTAAATAATCTCATATCTTAAGCAATTTTATAATCCAAAAATTAATAGTCTCAAACTCAAATTCAAAAACAAACCAGACAAACATAGTTTTAATGAATTCATCGACTTCATTGACTTGTGACTTTTCAAAATAAAGTTGTGGGTACTATATTTTCACATGTATTTTTCATATTTTTAAATAATTCTTTCTTACATGAATATACATTGGGTTACACATCCATGAAACAAAGGAACTGCGTGAAAAAATCAAAAACACTTGTGAAAATAGTATTTTTCGTACCGTATAAAAATCTTTCATTCCGTATGAGAAACTTTCCTTCAGTTATCTGAATTGACTAATTCAAACCAGACTAACGATCATGAGAAATAGCTTCCAAATTTCTTACTGGTATTATAGAGAAAAACATGATAGGATTAGTAGCTTCACTTTTCTGGAAATTTATGGTCGAGTTCTATTCAAAAGAAGGATAGTCAGTCTTCCAATCCCCACCAAGTTTTGTTGCCTTCAATTCATTAATTAATCAATACTTATATTTAAAAGTCCAATTTGAGTTCAGTTTTCAATTAACTGAAGGATTAATTGAGTTAGCTCAGTGACAATTCATATTATCTGACCGAATTGACTCGGTAATTGTTAATATTATATTTAATTATTTGTGCCATTAATTTTTTAATCTTTTTTAATTATTGATAATAGGTGTGAATATTTTAGCAACGATATACTCAAGTTCACCAACTTGACTAGTTCTGCTTGTCTTACAAATTCTACAATGATCCACACTCCAAACAACTTTTTTATTTTAACTAAAAAACTTGTACAATTATGAGTCAATCCAAATATAATAATAGAGAAAGAAGTAGAAAAGAATTACAAATTTATTGGATATTTTGCAAAAATTCATGCAAGTAAGAGATTGAGAATCTAAAACCCATTTAATAAGGAAGCCCGAAATTTGGTGAAGCATTCTATGTTTTCTTATTGAGTTCAATAGTTTCGGTTCCAGAACCTACCTACTCAAGTGAGTAGTGGTTGATAATATTCCACGGAGTTGACTAGGTAGTAATTGATGAAGCATTCTATTTTTATTTTTTTTACCGCAGAAGTTACGTGTAAAACTTTTGGACCACAAGTAAGCATTTCTACCTACAAGATAAGCTTTCACTTTTCTGAAAGCTGTAATTTAGTTAATGAAACATATATGAATTCGGGTTTTTTTTTTTAACAATATACGACACCAATTACATTCCGGTATATAATATTTATTTCAACAGAATTTTTTATAAAAAATAGTATTTTAATTGTACAGATTTTATTTTTTGTACGTATCTAAATTATACCTAAAACACTATTTTTTACAAAAAAAATTCAATTAGAATAAATACTATATATTTTTTGAGAGGTACTACAAAAAAAAACTAAAAAAAAACTAAAAAAAAGGTCGCTAGAAATGTCAGCAAACAATGTCCCCAAGAAGGACTCGACTCAATATACATTTCACCATTTCAGACCATTAAATAGATTAAGGATTTGTTTGGCATCAGACTTTTAAATTTTTAATTTTCACTACAAAGGTTGCATATGAAATATATATGAATTCTTTTCACAATATACCTCCCAAAATACTTCCCTTTGCTGATATGATTTTCCCTTAAATCAAACATAGCCTAAGGGTGGACTTGCCAAGTTTACGGTCCACAAATTTTGTTTGGTGCCTATAAATAAAGAAATTCCTTTGCCTGCAGAGAAACATAGCAAGAACAAACACTTTCATGGCCAACACCTTACCCAATCGTCTTCTTCTTCACCTTTCTGCTTTATATTTAGTAGCAGCTCAACAAAGACAATTCAATATAAGCCGAGGCTCCTCTCTAACGCCCACCGGAAACTCGTCTTGGCTTTCACCTTCGCGCTTATATGCCTTCGGATTCTACCAGCAAGGCAACGGCTATGCTGTCGGAATTTTCCTTGCTGGTATTCCTCAAAAGACCGTCGTGTGGACAGCCAACCGCGATTATCCTCCAGTTTCCGATAATGTAACCTTGCTCCTAAGTACCGATGGGAGACTCATTTTACAACAATTGCCACAAGGGCAAGCAACAAACGTTGTTGTAGTTTCACAATCTATTTTTTCAGCTTCCATGACGGACTCTGGAAATTTTGTGCTCTATAATTCCGACATGGAAGTAATTTGGCAAAGTTTTGAACACCCGACGGACACCCTTTTACCGGGTCAACGTCTTCTAAAAGATCAAGAGTTGTTTTCAAGCATTTCAGAGAAGGACCACTCGAGAGGAATTTTCCGTCTCAAGATGCAAGCCGATGGGAATCTAGTGCAGTATCCGGTGGAGACTCCAGATACTGCCCCATATGCTTACTATGCATCACACACCGATGGAGCAGGAGGAAATGTGTCGCTAAATCTTGATAGTGATGGCCATCTCTATTTGATCAATTCCAGCATCAATATTATAAACAATTTAACAGAGGGGTATCCGGAGGAACAGGGAATCTACCATATGAGAATCGATGTGGATGGTATCTTTCGAGTGCATTCGTACAGTTTGGTGCAGAAAAACATATCGATTATGTGGTCATCTTCGGATGATAAGTGCGTCCCGAAGGGATTATGTGGCCTTAACGGGTTTTGTATTCTTAATGATGCTGAACCTAAATGTTTGTGCCTTCCAGGATTTGATTTTGTCAGTCCTGGCAATTGGAGTTCAGGCTGCGAGAGGAATTATACGGCTGAAAGTTGCAAAAAGGAGGATGGAAATGGTGAATATAGCATCAGAGCATTGGAGAATACTCTATGGGAAAATAATCCCTATTCTGTTTTGGAAACCACCACCCAAAAAGACTGTGAAGCAGCCTGTCTTGGGGACTGTAATTGCGAGGTAGCGTTATTTAAAGATCAAGAGTGCAGGAAACAGAGGCTTCCGTTGCGATATGGAAGAAGGTTATTAACAGAGTCCAACATTGCTCTTGTCAAGTGGGCTTCACGGGTTGCAATAGAGAATCCGCCTGACCAGCCAAAACAAATCAAGAAAGAGCTACGCGTGGACATCCTAATCATCGGTGTTTTACTAATTGTTTTTGCCGTAATAGTCTTAGTGATTACTGGACTTGTTGCTTATAGAAATCAATTTTGGGCATATAAAAAGATTTCTGAGAATGTTGAACTAATGGAGGATGTTGCTCCGCGGGCATTTACATATGAGGAATTAGAGAAAGTGACGAGTAATTTTCAGGAAGAGCTAGGCAGGGGAGCATCCGGGACTGTTTACAAAGGGACATTGCAAAACAATCAGAAACTAGTTGCTGTGAAGAGACTAGAGAAACTAGTAACAGAAGGGGACAGGGAGTTCCAAAATGAAATGAAAGTCATTGGGCGAACCCATCATCGGAATTTAGTCCGACTGATTGGGTATAGCCTTGATGGACCAAAGAAACTCCTAGTATATGAATACATGCATAATGGATCACTTGCAGATATACTCTTCACACCCGAATTTCGTCCAAGTTGGGACGAAAGAATCAGCATTTCTCTTGATATCGCCAGAGGAGTCCTCTATCTGCACCAAGAGTGCGAAACTCAGATTATTCATTGCGACATAAAGCCTCAAAATATCCTCATGGATGAGAACAGGTCTGCAAAAATTTCTGACTTTGGATTGGCAAAACTGCTGAAGCCTGATCAAACTAATACCTATACCGGGATCAGAGGAACCAGAGGTTATGTTGCGCCTGAGTTTTACCGAAAGATGCCAGTTACAGTTAAAGCTGATGTTTACAGTTTCGGAATTGTGTTATTGGAGATCATATGTTGCAGGAGAAGTTTGGATATGAGCCTCCCTGAGGAAGAATGTGTTCTTGAAGAATGGGCGTACCAATGTTTTGAGAATAGGGAGTTGGATAAATTGGTGGGTGATGAGGAGCTCGACAAGAAAAAACTCGACAGAATGGTTAGAGTAAGCCTCTGGTGCATCCTGGACGACCCTTCGCTTCGTCCGTCCATGAAAAAAGTTCTACTGATGCTGGAAGGGACTGTGGACATCCCAGTACCTCCCAGTCCTACTTCTTATCTAAGTGCTATATAGCCATAGGCGTGTTTACTTATTCTAGATTATTATCTATTATTAGTGTGCCTTCCTTTTTACTTTTTAAATTTGCATCCTACAAGGGAAGAAGATATATACTGTGCCATTCATTACCTAAGATTTGTAATCAAATAATAATTAAGTGTTTTATAATATTAATTATTCTATTAATCGAAATTAAAGAAACTCACTTCGATCATACTCCCTCCATCCCATAATAACTGTCGCTTTAGCTTGATGCACATGGATTAAGAAAGTTATTTAGTGCTATTATTTATTAATTAAAATTGGTGTGAAATTTCATCACTACCCCTTTATGGGAAGTTGAAAACTATTAATACAAGGTAAAAATTTCTTGGGACAATGAGAAAAAGTAGGGGTGATATAAGAAAGTAAATAATTTATTCTCTTAGAAAGTTGTAAACGACAAATAAATTGGGAAAAAAATTTCCTTCTAAAATGACAGTTATTATGGGATGGAGGTAGTAATATTTAGGATTTCTTACATCTTTTAGGATCATCATTTAGCACGACTTCTCTAATTTATTTTCTAGAACAATTTCCTGGTCACCCTTCCATCCCAAGATAGATTCCAGTCTCCTTCTCTTTAAAGGTAAAGGGGGACTCCAGTCTCTATCTCTTTAAAGGTAAATGAAGAGAGGAAATGTTGAAGTCTTTATGGTGGTTACCCATATTACTGTGTTGAAAGCAGCCTTGAGGACTTCAGCTTGACTTTGCCAATATCACAACCATGCATTAATGTCCATAACTAATTTAATTTGTAATAGCTTCAGGGAATTTTATTACTATATAAAAAAAATTATGATGGCATATTATGTATATTGTGTCATTTAATACTATTATTATTTAATTTTTTATATAAATTCGACTCTTTTTGTATAATAAAGATAGTACATAATTCGGTTAGGGTTAAGATGTCACATAACTTGTCATCCGTAAGTTTTATAACTTTTTCCTGTATTGGTTATAACAAAAGTTATATTATTTTCTATATCAAATACTGTAAAAAATTATAAAATTTATCGACATAAGTTATTTGACAATTTCACCCTAATAGGATCCGTATAAGTGTGACTAAGGTGGAGATGATGAGAATGCAAAAGCCTAATGTGCATTTTTGTTGGGTTATCTAGACATAAGATTTACACACCTTCTGTTACTATACATGCCATTTAAATTCCAAAACCATATGGTAAAGATAAATTTGGATCTTATGATCGAAGTTTTACCGATTTTTGTGAACTTGTTTGATTCTTAGGTATATCCCGTACTATTTAAACATTGTTTACCGTCTTATTCCTACCTTGTATTCTTCATGATTTTTACTAACTGATTTCATGTGATTCTTTCGGCGTTAACGTGCATTTCAGTGTCAAATTGACAGCCTGGAGGAGCACTACTTGACCTGTTAATTTCAGTCATCCATGAATTCCATAAGTAATTTCGCAATAGCTTCATGAGTCCTACGTTACAATGGAAAACTGTTAGCCTGAAAACATCATTCCCGAAAAGAAATTGATATTTTCGTAACAAAAATATCGCTATAAATATATAACGACGGTGAAAACCGTCACTATAAGATCTATAACTATAGCGACGGTTTTGCTATGAAAATATGTTTTCAGTTATCAGTTTCCTTCCCGAAATTGGCAGCCTTGAGGACTTTTGTTTGACTTGTTAATTTCAAATTTTATAAATGGGTCCGTGGCCTCTATGTTGCTTCGAGACCCCGAGTTTACACCTGAACCCAAGTTCTCTCTTAAATCACTGAGACAAGCGGCGGGGTTACTGAAACTAACTCTCCTCCAATTTTGCACAAACTAATTATTTGTTACTTTAATTTGTTAATTAGCACAAGTATATATAGCCAGTTCCATAAGGTTATTTGTTGCATACATATGAATAATAAGTAGATTCCACCGCTCACAGTATTTGCATTTTTTCTTACGTAAATAAATTTAATTAATTATTGCGGTTTTTATGAATTGTATGTACGTTTCGCACTCTCAGTTCATCGAGTAATAGAACGAAACTAGTGACGAAGCATAATTAGGTTAAGTTGATCTATAAAATTGGGAAAGGTAGAGTCTTACTACTGATGTAGATGATTGGTTTTTCTATGCCACAAGTATATATATGAATTGATTTGGTACCTAAACAAAGTTTATAATAAATTGCAACTTTTATCTCTCCATATATTTTCTCAAAAAAAATATATTCACAAAAAGAGTCACATTTACTTTCTAATAATAATAGTATTAATAAACACAATATCTAAAAATTTATCATCATAATTTCACACGGTACAAGCAAATACATCTTTCACTTTAAATTTAGAGTTCTTTTTCTTTTTCTTTCCCTTTTTGGAAAATGCTCAAAACGAGAGTTAGCAACTCACTTAAAAATGGCCCAAAAATGGGAGCCAATTATCAAACAAAATTTCATTACGTTTAATTAATGGAATTAATATTTTTACAAATGAAACTGTTAGTTCGACAAGATAGGTGGACCCCACTTACTATTAATGTGAGGAGTAGCTTGTGAAACTATCAAATTTACTTAGGAAAATATAAATTTACTTAAATATATAATTTTGATGTTTAGCGCATTGATTATGTCCAATAAGTTAAAAATATTTCTTTTTTCTTAATATATAGTAATAAGATAGGATAATCCTATTTCCTATATTTATTTACAATATTAGTGCAATTATGATTCCTTAATTTAGGGAAATATTAGTGCAATTAGGATTCTTTAATTTAGGGGATTAGTATTGGTGGTTTACTGTGTTGAAGGCAATCTGTAACTGTTTCCTCTTTCATCTCTGAAAACTCTATTCCCGTTAATGGTTTCATCTTCTCCACTTCTGTCTTATGCCTTCTGCCCCTGGATGAAGACAATAAACATGATCCTCACACTGTATGCCCATCATCTTTCGAGTCTCTCGCCCTCCCCGGTGGCGCCGCACGATTCGCTGTCGGATTCACAACCAGTTTGCATAGTCTAATAGTCTTTTATTTTTTTGATTATTTTTTAATTTACTTTTGATGCACTTGTTGATTCACAGGTTGTTCAAGTTAGTAAGAAGAAGGTTTTGGATCAGAAAGCATACATGTTGTTCTATTATCGAGATAATAGAAATTTTGCTTCAAACAAGCCTCTTGATGTTGCTCGAAAAGAGATCATGGCAACAAATGTCATGGGAAGAAATAAACCTTATTTAAATTTCAATCAAGAATTAAAATAATTGTGTTTCGTACTTTGGTTTTTATTGGATATTCATAACTATTTGTTATGGTTAGTGAGTCTGTAACATTTATTGGAACTTATGTAAATGGGATTACATATTTGATTATATTACTAGTGTTTTGACGTTATTTGTTGGTTCGTATTTGTTACTTCTAAATTGTTTCTGATACATTGTTTGAAAGGTGCAGTTGGTAACCAAACATGCATAGAAGGGTTACCATTTTATTTATTGGTAGTAACCGGATAGTTACAAGCTTGTAACAAGGCATATATCAAGTGTTAAATGTACATGTGAGAGTATACATTGGTTGCCTAAACTGGGTTGGATATACAGGTTGTTTCTGTTTTGGTTACCATTAAAACCTGTTCTAGTTACTTTCATATAACTATTTGGTTACTTCTTTATTATGTGTTAGTTACTGTTATTTTATGGTTTAGCTATTATTATTGTGCTCTCAATGTGGAATTTTGGTTACTTTTATTTTTTATTCTGTTTAATATGTAATTGTATAGTATACATAGATTGCTTAAACTGGGTTTCATTACATGACGTTTTTGTTTTGGTTACCATTAAATCTTGTTTTGGTTACTATCATATAATTATATGGTTACTGTTTTATTATGTTACATTATGATTACTGTTATTAGTAACCAGATAGTTACAAGCTTGTATCAGGATAAACATCAAGTGTTAAATGTATATGTGAGAATGTCCTATTTATCTAGCTGGTGTATACTTATAAATTACATACTCATAAAAATTATATGGAAATTGTACAATTGGTATTTAAATATGCATATAGAGGTAACCATTTTATTTCTTGTGAGTAACCAAATTTACATAAAATTAGTTCAGAACAATATCCATCAGCTATTTTAGTTGAAATATTAGGTTGGTATCCAAACCTACATATATGATAACTATTTTTATTTTTTTAGTAACCAGATAATTATAAGTTTATATCAGGACTGTTATAAAGTGTTAAATGTATATATTTTATTTATACCATGTCATCATGATAGAACAAGAAACTCCAATTAAGAGTTCCCATATATATATATATATATATATATATATATATATATATATATATATATATATATATATGATAGTCACTTATAGATCTCATATTAAAATAAAAATAGTTTGAGAGGTGCAATTGGTATCCAAACCTGCATATAAGGGTAACCATTTTAGTTTTTGTTAGTAACCAAATAATTAAAAACTTAAATTAGAACCGTTATCAAGTGCTTAATGTACATGTGAGGGTCCTCATTTATCTAGCTCATGGATACTTTTAAATTACATAGTTATAAAAGTTATTTAGAAATTGTCCAGTTGGTAACTAAATATGAATATAGAGGTAACCATTTTATTTTAAATGGGTAACCAAATTTACATAAAAATGTTTCAGAACAGTTACCAATTGTTTAATGTATATGTTTACTTTATATTGACAACTCATGATGAAATCAAAAATTAAAATATTAATCAATAACAAATTTGGTTACTGTACACCATCAAAATGTTACCAACCATGTGGTTAATGGTTACTAACAGTAAACAATTATATATTTACACACTTTTTGTTTATGTTCCGTTGAAATAAAGCACAATTGGAATCATTTTCATTGTCTGACAACTGAATAAACATTGTAAAGTAACTAAATCAATATTAGACAGTAATCAAACTACATAATCTTAGTAACCAGAACATAAACTAAATTTTTACATGCAATTTTGAAGGCCTAAATGATGGAATTTGACCAAAAAATCCTGTAGTTCATGAGCAAAGCTGGTGACTTTTAATCGTTGACCCATTTTCAATGAAATTAGGCTCCGAAAACGTCAAAATTCGACACTCCAAACTTGACAAAAATTACCAAATTGCCACTGGATCAAATCTTTTCATAACTATAAAAAATATCAGTACAAATTTGTAATCAGCAACCAATATATATAATCAGATTAACAGTTGTATGAAAATAATCAATGTAGTCAATAAGTAACCACCAATATAAAAGAAACAATTGTAAAAGACAATAACATTATACAATAACCAAATACACACCTTATAATATCTACATACATATTAGACAGTAACCAAGATATATGTAATTTGTAACCAAGATTATAAAAAATATTTTTACATTCATTTTACAACCAAAACAATCAGTAATGACTTTGTTACAAATTAAAGACTAACAGATGTATGAAGGTAACCAATGTAGTTAATCAGTAACCATCAATATAAAAAAATCACTATAAAACACAGTAATATAATGCAGTAACCATGGTAATATTACACAGTAACCAAGTCAGCATTATATACTAACCAAATCCAAATTAGACAGTAACCAACATATATTTACTTAGTATCCATAATATAAAACAGTAACAAATTTATATGTATTTAGTAACCAGAATATAAAACATATTTTCAAATACATTTTACATTGTCAATCATTTAACTGTATAATACATAACAACATTGTCAATCAAATTTCAGATTATAAGCGATATTCCACCGACCAGTATATCAAATGAAGCAACATTTTAGTATATTTTTGGTTACTGTTAGCTTATGATGTGTAAAGTAACCAACTCAATGTTAGACAGTAACTAAACTATATAATGTTAGTAACCAGAACATGAACTGGGGTAATATTATGTAGTAACCATTGTAATTTTACACAGTAATCAAGTCAGCATTATATACTAACCAAATTCAGATTAGACAGTAACCAACAGTTGCAGGAAAGTAACCAATGTATTTAATAAGTAATCATTAATATAAAAAACATCAGTAGAATAAACTTTAAAATTATAAAGTAAGCAAATAAACATTATACAGCAACCAAATCAATAATAAACAGTAACCAATTTATATGTATTTAGTAACCAGAATATAAAACATATTTTTAAATGCATTTTGCATTCAAAACATTCATTATTCTGACTTTGTGACCATTTAAAGAGCGAAAAATTTGAAAAAGGTAACCAATAGACGAATACGTAGTAAACACGGGGTAACACTATGCATATAAATTGGAAACTCAAATACCTCAGTATACAAATTTATAACGAATCAACAATCAGTGCAGTACGATCAACGATCAGTGCAGTAAGTTTCTGGTTACAGATCTTGAAGTTGTTGTCGATCTTTTATGTTCTTCTCCGATCTCAGATCTGCAACAAGAGATTTCGTCTTCTCCAGTAGATACGTCGTTGATCTGTTTTTTCGATATCAAAGTTGCATGTTTTGTTCAGTTGCTTGAATTTAGGTGCGATTAGTTGGAAGGATGAAAGTTGGTAACTGACGTGTAGGGAGATAATGATCCGTAATTTGAGCAACGTAATATTATGTTGCGTTATTTTTGTAATTATGTTGTGTATGTTTTATTTTTGTAAATTCTTTCTAATTATTGTATATTAGTGTTAAGGACCCTTATTTATGTGGAACAAAAGGAGTATTTTAGCATTAAGATTCAAGCATTTCATCTGGGAGACCCTCAAGTTGATTTATCTGGGCTTAGGTGGTATGACTACAGTTGTAAGTTGTATAAATTATGGATCGGTTCTCTAAATGTGTCCACTAAGCAGATTGATTGTAGTTGCCTTTAATTTGTTTTTGTTATTTTGGGCCGGCAAAACTAGGTAAAGTGTGGCATAATAAATTTGTCAGAATGTATCAACTTTTTTTTATATAGAAAATTGATATTTTCACATAAAAACTATCGCTATAGAGTCATCTATCGCGACAATTTTCATAAGTAAATAGCATTTTTTGTTGTGAATTTATCAATTTCTTTTTTATATATTGTCGTTTTTCCTTCTGATTGTTGAAAAAAGGGGCCATGAGAGAAATTACAATAAAATATGGGTGTTGCTATATATTGTGAGAGATTTCAACCGAATTACAATTACAACGTATATCAATACATAAAATTGGATAGGATTATAAAATTAGTCGACTATATCAAATACATCGTAAAACTATTAACAATTAGATTTATCCATATAACTCGCAATAAAAAAATCGACATGTAAAGTCGCAATATATTATTTTTCATAAAATATTTAAGTATGATTCAAGCACTGCAACACAGATTAATTTTCATTAATGCGAGTTATTTTAGTAAATTAATTTTATAAAATGAATATATGAGTTTTTGGAACCCTCCCAAAAAAATTAAATATAAATGAGTATTTTGGAGAGATATTCACCAAAAGTAACAAATTTAAGTACATTCATTTCCAATATTTTGCCACTCAGATTCGTATTATAAATTTATAACTACAAATACATATTTTCTATTTAAATTGGTACACTCAACCCAAAATTTATAAGTTTAAAAAAAAATGAAATATATGGTGTAAAATAACATATGATTTCCTAAGAAGCTAGAACCAATTCCTTACTACTTGGACATTATTATACATTAACTTCCTGATAGAAATATATGTAGCTTCTCATGAGCTAAAAGTTAAGAGCGCTTAAGAAAAGTCGAAATAAATAAATTTTTTTAGCAAGGACAGATTTTAACTAAAAAATTTTTAGTCTAAATTATTGTTTCTGTATGCTGTAAACATATTTTGAAGAATTAGATTATAATGAAAATTTTTCTTTACCCCGATCAAGTTTAATTTTTTTATTAATATGTCTAACTTATAAATTTTGCCCCTTGAGTTTACCTATAAAAAAAAGTGAGCATAGGCAAGTGTCTATACTGCCCTCTCTACCTCGATTCGCCCCTGAACATGATATACATTGTTTAACTCTCTATTTATCAACTTAAGCTTTTAGATGAGTTCATTATTTAACATGGTATTATAGCTCTGGGTACTCAAGGTCATGACTTTAAATATTTCCACATGCACACATAAGTGATAGTGGTCGACCACACTCATAAATGATAGTAAGAAATAGAGAGAGAAAATCAATAAATTATTTTGAGAAAGTATAATAAAATTACAATGAGTATAAATGAACCGAGTATTGAGTTGCTCAAATTTGATTCATAAAATTTATCGAGAATAAAATAAAGTTTAATTGAGATTCGTTTAACTACCGAGTCAAGCATGATTTCGAATCGAACCTGAGCAATTTAAAATTTTCGAATGAATATGATCCGAGTATCAATAAAAAATTAGAATTTGAGTAGGTTCGAGTAATTTATCAAACTTTAAAATTTGCTCATTTAAACCATTAATATTTCGAATCAAGCTAGAATAGAACTTTTAGTCGATCGAGCACGAATCGAGCACGAACTGTTTGTTTATTTTATAACTTTAAAAATTACTAAATTATTTTTTCTTAAATTACTTCAATTTTATATGCTCGCATTTGGGAATCTATAAAACAAAAATGTATAAAGGATCGCACTATAAATTGGCTTGTCGTCGACATATGCTTTCGCTTTTTCTTTTTGAAAGTAAAATCTTAAAAAGTACTCACCCTTTTTCCTTCCCTAAATTATGGAATTTAAAATAATAAAACATAGAAATATAAGTTAGTTTAAGACATAGTAACGAAATAGCGAAAGCGTGAAATTTTTAATTTGAAATAAGTGTCAAATAATTTGAATATTAATAATATTTTATGAAATGATTAATCACAAGGAATGTCCCCTCCTTCTCCTTCTCCTTCTCCTAACACTCTTTCCGCGTTCCCCTTGAAAAATGATATATATTATGAATGTTTATGTAGATTTTTTGATTATCAATTACGTGAATAAATATTAGTAGTAATCTTTTTAAAATATATGTAATAATTGAAGTCTTCCTACCAATCTCATCATCTCATGTATTGATAAACTTAACAATTGTAATTCGGCATAAATTTATCGCAATACATAACAAAATTCTTCCCCCTTTAGGCCCTAAAAAAGAAATGTATCCCTAAATTGAATTGTAATATTAAGTCAAATAAGACTTTCTTTCTTTCTTCTTTTTTTTTTTGGAAGCACATGAAAAATAAGTGGTTATGAAGGGTGGGGATTGTGATAACTGATAAGTTCCTTTTGAAAGATATATAGGGTCCAAATACTAATGCAGAATACATAAGAGGAATGAGTTTTGCTGCTAATAACAAATAAATGGACATGGACTAGACATAAGAGGAAGTGGTTTGAGTACTAAAAGTAAGGAGTTGAGAAATGGGAAACCAGCATCCAAATCCAAATAGTATATATATTCTCAAGAATTTAGTGCATCAACTTATTGGGGATCACAAATCTATTTAAGAATCAAAATCCATCAGAACCAAATAAAGGTGAATCAAATGAGCCAACAATATACAAAAATTCCCAGCCCTACCAAATTACTCTAGTCTTTACTTCAACTTGGTTTGTATTATTGATTTACCTAACCTAACTAATAATATCATCAACTTATTTCAGTCACTTATCAAACAAATATGAACAATTTTTTTATCCCGTAATCTTTACGTGAGACTTATGATAAGTAGGTTTTATACCTACTTATCCGGTATCTATTACTTGAATTAATTGCTTAAACCTATGTTTCTTGCATGCATTGTGTGTTCATTTCATACATTTTATGTTATTTTGTAGGCTATGACACGGTATTGACATGAAGAAGCAAGGAAAAGCAATTTGAACATCTTTTGGACTAAAATATGCAAGCAAATGCAAGAAGGAAAGATTGCAGGGCTTTTAACACCAAGTTGGATGCATGTTCTTGGCTTGGAACTTGGATTTTATTGTAGATCTACTTTTTAGCTTTTCGGAACATCTTGAATCATCTCAATCGGAGTTCGGATGCGAGAGTTATGACCTTTTTATCAACAAAGATCAAAGCTCAAAGTTGTCCTCCTTGCAATTTACATAGCATCTACTTCAAGCCCGATTTCGATCTTGATCCAGCCAGAATCTGTTAATTCTCAAAGAATGAAAGTTGTAGATCTCGTCGATATCTTCGATTTGATAGGTGGCAGGCCCCGTAACTCATAGCGGATCAAAAGTTATGCATGTTTTACCAAAGGACATCGCAACAAAAAACAGAATAGCGCGGACCGCGCTATACACAGCACAGGGCGCGCTGGGCCACCAGAATTTCTGCCACTGTAGTGCGGGGCGTGCCCAAAATTTCCTAGGAACAACAAGGGCGCGCTGGTCGGCGAGGGGACAACTATTTGTTATTTGGTGTCCAATTTGAGCTAGAATAGGATTCTTAGTTGTCTAACTTGCTAGAGTATCCATTAGAACTATAAATACATGATGAGAGGCATAAAAGAGAATATATATAGGTGAGTTTGGACGATTCCATTAGATTATATTAGAGTAGATTATGAGTAAAACCCTAGTTCTTATTAGAGTTGGAGATTGAAGCAACTTGGAGACTATTGAAGATCAAGAGCAGGAGCTTGAGGAAGATGAAAATTTGCTGACAACAGATTTATTCTTTACGCTACTCTTATTTTTGTCTTTTAATGTGTATTCAAGTGTGGATTCTTAGTTTTAATTCAATGAACTAATTCTTTGTTTGAGATTACAATGGACCTTATTGTTTAGTTTATTTTAATATGCTTCGCTATCAATTATTATATTTTATTGTGAGGATTGTTTATTGTGATTTGGACTTAATTGTTTAATTGATTGGCCATCAATTACCGTGATAATCTATATGAACTCGAGAGATGAAGTTTAGATTTAGATCTGATTATGATAGCATGCGTTTGTGATTTCTGCATAGATGGAATTCATGATTCGTGTTTAGGATAGGGATATGCCTTTACGCCATATGTAATCTTATAGAGAACTTGTTCTTTAAATTCTTTTTTTATTGTAATTCACATAGAGATATAGTGGATTAGTTAATTAGGGTGTCTTGCTTAATTCTATCATCTGTGGATTTAAGTGAGTATGAGTATTATACATCGAGAGGTGTTTTTATCTGCTTTAGTGTTCTTGATTAACAATTCAGAATAGAAAATAATTGATGAGAAGTGTGTTAACTTAAATGAAGCATTAAGTGAAGTTGTGATCTTAAATATCCGTAATCTTAATTTAACTAGTGATAATTACAATTAGTTTACTTATAAATTAAAATTCATTCGTTTAAATAAGATTGAGTTGGTTACGGGTTAGTATTTGGTGATTTTTTATTAAATAGTTCTTTGTAGGAACGATACTCTACTTTCACTTTATTACTTGTTGACCACGTATACTTGCGTGTTGTGCGTAATTAGATTTTATCCAACAACTTATTCATTCATTCTTTACCTAACTTTAAAAGACAATTATTAACTAACGAATAGAACTCAAAAAGTCCCTAATATTTATCTCAATCCAAATAAAATACAAAATTAAAGATTTTAAAACAAATTGTTTAACATAATCATGTTAAACAATTAGGGCTACACCACTTTTCAGGGCTTGGTAGTGACTCAAACTCATGGGACAAACTTCCCAAATTTTTATCAAATATAAAATAAGAAAAAGGGTAAGATTCCAATCTTTTGAGTACTAGTGGTATTCCTAGTAACTAAAACCGTATATGATATAGTTATGATTCTATTTAATAACTAAAACCGTATATGATATAGTTATGGGTCAAATATTGGTCAACTCATATTTCAAATTTAACATTATTATGGTCTAATTAAATAAATTATTTATGGTATTTAATTTCTATATTCATTCACCTTCTATCTCTAATATGTTTTATAGATTCTTCCTCTCTCTAAAAACTTTTATATATGTAGACTCTAAAATTTTAAAATTTTCTTTCTTTAAATTTTTTTGTAAACTTGTTTTCTCTAAAAATTCTTCTACGCTTAATTTTTTTTATATACTTTTTTTTCTCTCTCTATAAATTTTATACTCTCTAAAATTTTTAAATAATTTATCTCCCTCCTAATTTTTTATACACTCCCTCTCAATTTTTTTATATTGTCTAAACTTTTCAAAGATATATATCAGATATATTATATTAACAGTATAAAATATAAATAAATTTAGATATGGTTTAAAAACTAGCTCAATACATTTCTTAAATGTGTATCGTATTAATTTGGTGGTGTTATGCCTGTGCTGGAGCTACCTTACCTAACTAGGCTAGCTAGCAGGGTTTTATACTCGATCTCTCCCTCTAAACAAATAACTTGGTTAAATCTGTATCGAAAATAGTTTAATCAATTTGGACCTATATTTTTTTTAAAAAATATAGTCGAGCCTAATTGAAATGGGTATGGTACCGGACTACAGAATGAGAATGTTTCTATAAATTCATAAATGATAATATTAGTTGTCACAAATTTGTCTTATTTGAAACCAAAAATTGAAACTCCTGGTATTATTACCTATCCACAAAACAATGAACTCTACCATCAACAAAATATTGAAATCAAAATGAGCTCAATTTATGCAAACCAATCCATGGACTTTAATACAATAAACTTGCGGAATGCATGGATATCAATTAATCAACAAGAAAGAGAGAAAAAAAATGTTCATAAATTTTATTTTTAAAATAAAGAAATAAACCCAACATAATGACATGACAAGAAATGAAGTGGGAGAGAATTTGGAGCCATTTTATATACTATGTTTCTTTACAAAGATTATACTTGGAATATGACTATTAATTTCAAGTGTCTTGTTTGTTTTCAAATTTAGACTTTGGACTATTAGTCTCGGGATTATAAAATGGCTTAATAATCTTAACATTATAATTATAATTCCGGATTATAATTTTAAAATTAATTATAATTTCGGATTATAATCCTTGCAAACAAACAGAAAAATTTTGTGGACATAAAGTGACAACAGAAAATCTTCCAGGATTTCAATATCTTGAGATGATTAAAATTATTTAAAACTAACAATTTAGGACAGAAAAATTACATTAGTTGCAGGAAGATTTTCGGATACTTCTGGAGAGATTTTTGTGAACTGCAATCAATCATTACCTGGAATGACAGGATAAAAACTCTCACGTTAAATGTTACTCCATAACGTTAAGATTAAGAAGCAACATATATATGTATAATGTAATGCTGGTTATAGTTCAAATGAGCATGTTAATATAGATCAACCATAGTAACAGAGACAACAATATCTTTATCATGATAACAAGATTATCTTTAAAGTTTTAAGAATAGGGAAAGTGGGCCCACAGATAAAAATGACAAGGCATCTACTAATAAAAGATGATTTAGGAGATTGCCATAAGGTTCAGTTTGCTCACTAAAAATCAATTTTGGTTTCACAAAAAGAGTCTCGTGTTAGAAAAAAAAATAATAAAAAATTGTTTTACGAAGAGAAGAGAGTTCGTTTCTTATAGATAATATTATAAAATGACATTATTCCCGACTAAAACAACACAATTTCACTACTGTTGGGCCATGATACTTTATGCACTGGGCCGGATCGAATGGGCTCATCCATTGGGTTATATTTATTGTGTCTTGAATGTGTTGGGCCGGATCGTTGGGCTGACCCAATGGACAAGTAATATCTTTATTTTGGGCATGTGGAGTATTGGGCTGAGTCAGTGGGCCGAACCATTAGGTGAGTATGGTTCCACTTGAGTTTTGACCGGTGATGATTATGAAGATAAACTTTGACTGACATCTCTGCATTTCATTAATGGGGATTGGACATGCTCAGGGTCAGTTGCATATACGACAAACCGGAAATAAGAGTATTTGATAGCAAGGATCACACCATCTAAAGGTAACTGAATTATTTTCTCTCTCAAGCACTAGATATTTTATCCTCCATTGTTAACCTTGTGATCGCCTGTATTGACTCTCACGCCGGAGCTATCCCCCGACGGTCAAGCTGTCAAGCTTTTGGTGATTGTCGTGTTTACTGTGCAGGATAGAGACGCGTCTTACGTGATTGGGACGTGAGGAGAGATCCTGGCGTTAACATTGGCGCTAGAAGGAGGGCTTTTTTTCTAGTGTTCTTGAATTTTCAATCACAACTTTTCAGTTGTTCTACATCGGAAGTTATGGTGAGGAGTAGAACGGTCACACCGGAAGGACAACAAATGGCTGTTAGTTCGTTCATACTGCGAGTCTCTGTCAGGGATCGGTTGGGTCCTTCAAAAAGTGCTCATGATAGCACGGCTTCCAAACATAATTCAGAAGGTTCTCGTTCGAGAGCCCACGGTGATGCTAGAAGAAGATTGGTTTTTACAGTTGATAAAGAGCGTGATCATGGTCGAAAAAGGGTAGAAAGCATACTGCTTAGAACCCTATACCGAGATGGTCAGGCTGACAGAGCGTTCAAGTTGGCCAAGATGGCCGAAGAAGAGCTCATAAAGTTTTAGGAATTCTTCTGAAACAACGGAAAGAAGCCTATACACTATGAAGATGTGTCTCGAGGCCGACCTCATGACCGAAGAAGACCCAACCGCCGTTCTCTCGATGGACCGAAGAGGGTACTCCGCCCTATTGGTTCTCGGGATTATGGTCGAAGCAGATGGAGACGAAGACCCAACAGCCGTTCTCCCGATGGATCGAGGAGGGTACTCCGCTGTGAGACCCCGAATTTTATGAAATAAAAGTATTCAATTTTTCTATTTTGGTAAATAGTTAAATTGATAAAAGTTTAAAGTTAAGGGTAATATGTGAATATTTTTTTTTGCAAAGTAAGCAAGTTAATATAAAATATTCGTTGTGTCGGGGAATATTCTTTTTGTCAGAGAATATTCGTACGATGGTACAATCATTGGTGGACCCCACAACGAAATTATTATCGGATTGAGAAAACGACAAAAATATTTTTATGAAAATAACGGCAGAAGTTTTACCGTTAACTATTGAAACACCTGGTGTTAAAAGTACAGTAATACGCGTGGTTGCATAGTAGCACACGGTATTGATTATTGATGCTTACGTGAAAAGTCACTCAGTTTTGTTTTATTAGTACTATTAATGTAATAAAACAGAAAAACTTTTTATATAAAACAGAATACTTTTATAAAGTTATTCGTTTTATTAGGCTAATAGTAAAATCTTTTTATATAAAACAAAATACTTTTATAAAGTTATCTGTTTTATTAGACAATAATTAGAATATATTATATTTTATTATGCATAATATTTGCATAGTGCTTGTATAGTGTTTGCATAGTAAAATCTTTTATAAATTTATTTGTTTTATTAGATTATAAATAGAATATATTATATTTTATTTAAAAGATTTTTCTTTAAATATGGACCGTCCGATTAAAAGTAAATCAATCTAGACCGTTCATGAATTAGTTACTATGCAGTCCATTCTTCTATAAATAGAAGTTCATTCCTTCATTATTTCTTACGAATTTACTGAAACTCTAGAGAGAGAAACTATAGAGAGAGTTCTTCTTCTATAATCTTGAGCGTATTTATTTAGAGTTTAAGAAAGCATTGAGCGTAGTGCAAGTTTTCTCCGAGTATATCCTCGCCCTACCAGTCGGAATACTCTTCTTTCAAAGGTAAGGAATATTATTTGTTGCACTCGTAAAGGGTATTCTTTCTTTCTTATTCATGAAGAGAACTTCTGTTATTTCATTCTTTATTAATCTGTTGGAATAACCTGTATACGCGGGCTACCCTATATTTGGTGAAATTCTCCTGTTATTACATTTTTATTATTCTGTTGGAACATCCGATCTGTGCTTTACGCCGGACCTGTTTCTATTATTTATTATTCTGTCGGAATATCCTGTCTGTACTTTACGCCGGACCTGGTTCTATTATTTATTATTCTGTCGGAATATCCTATCTGTGCATTTACGCCGGACCTGGTTCCATTATTTATTATATTGTCGGAATATCTTGTCGGTGCATTTACGCATGACCTGGTTCCACTATTTATTTTTCCGTTGGAATAACCTGTCTGTGCGGTCTATCGCTTGCCTGGTGATTTCTTTTATTATTCCATTCTTTATTATACTCAGTTGATTAAAGTTTTGGCTTTTATACTCCATGAAATTAGTGGAATATCCTTGATATTTGCGCTTCATCCAGTATCTTTTCATGGAAGTATTCTTCTGAGCATTTTTGAATTTTACTCCACAAAGCAGTATCATGTTGACAATTTGGACGTTATTGATTCTTGGATAAATTAATTCTTGAACTTTTTTATTGAATTATTATGTCATTGTCATCATCCTCATGTTTAAATAATGTTAAAAGTCATCTGTGGCCTGTAGTGCATAGATGGACTTGGTATGAATATGACCAGAGATTATTCGGTATAATCATGACCGTAATGTTACAAATGATGTGGAAAAGTCCTCATTGGCCCGTAGTACATTGATGAACAGTTTTTTGGTATGATTATGGCTATGGATTCTCTTCGACCAAGGGTGCAAAGATGAATTGTTTTATGGCATGATCAGGATCGTTGATGAAAACACGATTATCTTTGGCTCGTAGTACATGGATAATTCGTGGTCGTGATAGTAATGAATATCCTTGGCCGGTAGTGCAGGGATGATTCGATGATGTGGATTAATTATTGAGTTGAGTCTCATCGATGAAATATTAATTAATGGATGTGATAATAATGAATATCTTTGGCCGTAGTGTATGGATAATTCATGGATGTGATACTAACGAATATCCTTGGCCGTAGTGCATGGATAATTCGAAGGTGTGGATTATTTATTAAGCTGAGTCTCAGCGATAAAATATTGGTTATACACTTTTAATTTGTAGAAGATAGTAGATGTCATGCTCTACTTGACTCTTCTAAAATACAATTATATGTCTTTGGCCGTAGTGCAAAGATGAATTTATTAGTATGATTATGAACAAGAATTGTGATTTGGTATAACCATGATTTTTGATGTTTTAAGTGAATATAGGTGATGAAAATTATCTTCGTCCTGGGTGCGAAGATGAATTTAGAATAACAATTATAATTATGAGTTATTCATATGATTATGAACAGGAATGGTTGATTGATGTTACAGTGATAAAATATTATTGGTGGACTTTTAGCATGGAGAAGATAATAGACCTAATGGTCTATTTGACTCTTCTAATGGATTGCTCGTTCCGCTGCAACTATGGTTGAAAAGTTTTATCAGCTACCATATGTTCTAAATCTCTGATTTATTAATGATGAAGGCTATTGATGATGTAAATTATCTTTAATTATGATATTCTTTACTGGGCTAGTTGAGCTCACCCTTTTGCTTTCATTGTTCTGTTCAAGAAGTGAGAACGCAGTAGGGACTAGTCGGGGAATGGAGTGACGGTTCAGATGATATCATTAGTAGTCCTCACTATTCTATGAAATACTGTGATAGCTGTGGAGGTTCTCCCTAAACAGTATAGAAAAGTGTGTTGTATTCTATACATCATTTAGTAGTTATATTTGGTGAATAAAATAGGGTGAGGCGAACCCAATTTTGGAAGGGTATTTTACCACTATCATACAAGATGTCTAATGACATACAATCTCGTATTCTCATAAGACATGGTTGTGCACTTTCACTTGCTGAATATATCTATGAGCAGTATCTATATGATCTTGGAGTTTATTTGAAGTATAATTTTCACTTGGAGACAACGGAGATATTTATATGTCAAGAGAAAACTCACCATTGGAAAAGAAGATGATAGTAATCTTCTTATTTTTATTTGGGGACTTTTGGGTCAACCAAGGATAATTATGTGGACATATGATATCTATCATAACCTAGATGCGTGGCCTCCCATGTACGAAGGTTTTCTTGAGCACTTCCTAAATATTTTAATTTCTAAAACAGTTTTTGACTATACTTTTATGTAAAGTATCATTGTAAGGTTGTGGTCGAGGTACCATGAGAGTTACATACATTTGTATTAAAATTCATAGTTAACTGTGGTCGTATTCTATACGACAGCTCAACAGTTGTATTAATGAAGTTGTATTTGAATTTTGTATCATGTATCTGGAGACTCAGAATGGGTGATGTATACCTAATTTTGGGGGTGTCACAGTTGGTATCAGAGCTTAGGGATATGGTCGCTGGCGGAGATAAGGGTCTAGAACTAGGAGGGGAGAGACGATTTATATACTACGCTAGTGTGTGACTTACCTAAGTTGAAATTGTTTACTTGATAAGTTGACAAATTATGATATGTCAATTAACCTTTGTTTTGAAGCTATATTCTAAAATGATATCTGAAATACAGAAGATGAGAAATGGGAAAATTATGATAGCGAGAAAATTATCGGGAAGGTGCAATCTGAAAAGAAAGCAAGGTATTCTCATCTCTTTGAATATCAGGTACGTACGTAAATTTTGAGGGCAAAATTTCATATGGAGGGGTGATTGTGAGACCCCAAATTTTATGGAATAAAAGTATTCAATTTTTCTATTTTGGTAAATAGTTAAATTGATAAAAGTTTAAAGTTAAGGGTAATATGTGAAATTTTTTTTTACAAAGTAAGCAAGTTGATATAAAATAATCGTTGTGTCGGGGAATATTCTTTTTATCGGGGAATATTCGTACGACGGTAAAATCATTGGTGGACCCCACAATGGAATTATTATCGGATTGAGAAAACGACAAAAATATTTTTATAAAAATAACGGCGAAAGTTTTACCGTTAACTGTTGAAACACCCGGTGTTAAAAGTACAGTAATACGCGTGGTTGCACAGTAGCACACGGTATTGATTATTGATGCTTACGTGAGAAGTCACTCAGTTTTGTTTTATTAGTATTATTAATGTAATAAAACAGAAAAACTTTTTATATAAAACAGAATACTTTTATAAAGTTATTCGTTTTATTAGGCTAATAGTAAAATCTTTTTATATAAAACAGAATACTTTTATAAAGTTATCTGTTTTATTAGACAATAATTAGAATATATTATATTTTATTATGCATAGTATTTGTATAGTGCCTGCATAGTGTTTGCATAGTAAAATCTTTTATAAAGTTATTTGTTTTATTAGATTATAAATAGAATATATTATATTTTATTTAAAAGATTTTTCTTTAAATATGGACTGTCTGATTAAAAGTAAATCAATCTGGACCGTTCAAGAATTAGTTACTATGCAGTCCATTCTTCTATAAATAGAAGCTCATTCCTTCATTATTTCTTTCGAATTTACCGAAACTCTAGATAGAGAAACTATAGAGAGAGTTCTTCTTCTATAATCTTGAGCGTATTTATTTAGAGTTTAAGAAAACTTTGAGCGTAGTGCAAGTTTTCTTCGAGTATATCCTCGCCCTACCAGTCAGAATACTCTTTTTTCAAAGGTAAGAGATATTATTTGTTGTACTCGTAAAGGGTATTCTTTCTTTCTTATTCATGAAGAGAACTTCTGTTATTCCATTCTTTATTAATCTGTTGGAATAACCTTTATACGCGGGCTACCCTATACTTAGTGAAATTTTTCTGTTATTATATTTTTATTATTCTGTTGGAACATCATGTCTGTACTTTACGCCGGACCTGGTTCCATTATTTATTATTTAGTCGGAATATCATGTCTGTGCTTTACGCCGGACCTGGTTCCATTATTTATTATTCTGTCGGAATATCCTATCTGTGCATTTACGTCGAACCTGGTTCCATTATTTATTATTCTGTCGGAATATTCTGTCGGTGCATTTACGCATGACCTGGTTCCACTATTTATTTTTCTGTTGGAATAACCTGTCTGTGCGGTCTATCGCATGCCTGGTGATTTCTTTTGTTATTCCATTCTTTATTATACTAAGTTGGTTAAAGTTTTGGCTTTTATACTCTATGAAATTAGTGGAATATCCTTGATATTTGCGCTTCATCCAGTATCTTTTCATGGAAGTATTCTTCTGAGTATTTTTGAATTTTACTCCACAAAGCAGTATCATGTTGACAATTTGAACGTTATTGATTCTTGGATAAATTAATTCTTGAACTTTTTTATTGAATTATTATGTCATTGTCATCATCCTCATATTTATATAATGTTAAAAGTCATCTGTGGCCTGTAGTGCATAGATGGACTTGGTATGAATATGACCAGAGATTATTCGGTATAATCATGACCGTAATGTTACAAATGATGTGGAAAAGTCCTTATTGGCCCGTAGTACATTGATGAACAGTTTTTTGGTATGATTATGGCTATGGATTCTCTTCGACCAAGGGTGCAAAGATGAATTGTTTTATGGCATGATTAGGATCGTTGATGAAAACACGATTATCTTTGGCCCGTAGTACATGGATAATTCGTGGTCGTGATAGTAATGAATATCCTTGGCCGGTAGTGCAGGGATGATTCGATGATGTGGATTAATTATTGAGCTGAGTCTCATCGATGAAATATTAATTAATGGATGTGATAATAATGAATATCTTTGGCCGTAGTGTATGGATAATTCATGGATGTGATACTAACGAATATCCTTGGCCGTAGTGCATGGATAATTCGAAGGTGTGGATTATTTATTAAGCTGAGTCTCAGCGATAAAATATTGGTTATACACTTTTAATTTGTAGAAGATAGTAGATGTCATGCTCTACTTGACTCTTCTAAAATACAATTATATGTCTTTGGCCGTAGTGCAAAGATGAATTTATTAGTATGATTATGAATAAGAATTGTGATTTGGTATAACCATGATTTTTGATGTTTCAGGTGAATATAGGTGATGAAAATTATCTTCGTCCTGGGTGCGAAGAGGAATTTAGAATCACAATTATGACTATGAGTTATTCATATGATTGTGGACAGGAATGGTTGATTGATGTTACATGGATAAAATATTATTGGTGGACTTTTAACATGGAGAAGATAATAGACCTAATGGTCTATTTGACTCTTCTAATGGATTGGTCGTTCTGCTGTAACTATGGTTGAAAAGTTTTATCAGCTACCATATGTTCTAAATCTCTGATTTATTAATGATGAAGGCTATTGATGATGTAAATTATCTTTAATTATGATATTCTTTACTGGGCTAGTTGAGCTCACCCTTTTTCTTTTATTGTTCTGTTCAAGAAGTGAGAACGCAACAGGGACTAGTCGGGGAACAGAGTGACGGTTCAGATGATATCATTAGTAGTCCTCACTATTCTATGAAATAGTGTGATAGCTGTGGAGGTTCTCCCTAAACAGTATAGAAAAGTGTGTTGTATTCTATACATCATTTAGTAGTTATATTTGGTGAATCAAATAGGGTGAGACGAATCCAACTTTGGAAGGGTGTTTTGCCACTATCATATAAGATGCCTAATGACATACAATCTCGTGTTCTCATAAGACATGGTTGTGCACATCCACTTGTTGAATATATCTATGAGCAGTATCTATATGATCTTGGAGTTTATTTAAAGTATAATTTTCACTTGGAGACAACGGAGATATTTATATGTCAAGAGAAAACTCACCATTAAAAAAGAAGATGATAGTAATCTTCTTGTTTTTATTTGGAGACTTTTGGGTCAACCAATAATAATTATGTGGACATATGATATCTATCATAACCTAGACGCATGGCCTCCCATGTACGAAGGTTTTCTTGAGCACTTCCCAAATATTTTAATTTCTAAAACAGTTTTTGACTATACTTTTATGTAAAGTATCATTGTAAGGTTGTGGTCGAGGTACCATGAGAGTTACATACATTTGTATTAAAACTCATAGTTAACTGTGGTTGAATTCTATACGACAGCTCAACAGTTGTATAAATGAAGTAGTATTTGAATTTTGTACTATGTATCTGGCGACTCAGAATGGGTGATGTATACCTAATTTTAGAGGCGTCACATCCGCCCTATTGGTTCTCGGGATTATGGTCGAAGTAGATGGAGACGAAGACCCAACATAAATAGATCCAGGGAATACACACCTGAACATACAAAGAAGGTACACCGCCTTGAGTAATTCGCACCACAATGACAGAGATCCACCCCGAAGTAAATCCAGAAGTCGCACTCTTAAGAATCCACTGAGGGCACACCGTCCTGTGGATACCCATCTTCGGAGAATCTCGTCTAATGCATTTCAAAATATGAAGACACCTTTTAAGGAATAAGGACATATC
The DNA here is from genome assembly GCA_016801055.1 of Panax notoginseng. Taxonomy (NCBI): domain Eukaryota; kingdom Viridiplantae; phylum Streptophyta; class Magnoliopsida; order Apiales; family Araliaceae; genus Panax; species Panax notoginseng. Next base: position 224,742,711 of record CM029012.1, on the reverse strand, counting down.
TTTCTTCGATACCTTTGATGGCGAAGCCCATTCCTGCTGAACCGTCGTACTTATATTTGACACCGAGTTTGTCGGTAGCTGGAACAGTGTTGGTGCGTAGATTCCGACAAAGCCGTTGTAAGGCTTCGGCAGAAGTAGAGTTTGGGGTTACTGTATGTAGATGGATCATCTACTTCGGACATCAGTGGAGCAGAGATTATTTTGACAGGTCCAAAGGGAGTCCAGGTTCAACAGGCCATAATATTCGGGTTAATAGTCTTCAGTATGAATCAGTAATGTATGTTGACCGTTCTAACTGCTGGTTGACTCAATATATCTGGAGTATCTGGCATATGGAGTCCTTCCTTCGGATCAGTTGCTGGCCAAATAAGTTAAGTACCAGAGTGTTAACTTTATTCTTATTGATGAGGATCTTTATTGAAGGCCTTTTTTTATCTCTATTGCTGAAATGTCTGACTCCATCCGAAGCTGATTATGCTCTTGGGGAGGCTACCAAGTACGTGATGAAGTGTCCAAAGTGCCAGCTCAACAGTCCGATCTCACATCAGTCACCAAAAGAGCTATACTCGATTTTATCTCCTATACCTTTTGCTGTCTGGGGGGGTAGATGTAATGGGTCCATGTTTATGGGATCAAAGTTTGGAGCATTCTTGAAGGAATGGGGTGTACAATAGAAGGACTTCGGTAGCTCATCTACAGTCTAACAGGCACAGACAAACTTTATCGGTGTAAGGAGGTTCGGGTGGACTCGTTGACCATTCGATGGTAGCCTTTTAGGCAGGTGGTCCATATGAATTTGTCAGGCCCTTCATGGTAGATAAACTTCATCGGTGTAAGGAGGTTCGGGTGGACTCGCTGACCATTCGATGATAGCCTTTTCGGCAGGTGGTCCTTATAAATTTGTCAGGCCCTTCGTGGTAGGCAAACTTTATCGGTGTAAGGGGGTTCGGGTGGACTCGCTGACCATTCGATGGTAGCCTTTTCGGCAGGTGGTCCTTATAAATTTGTCAGGCCCTTCGTGGTAGGCAAACTTCATCAGTGTAAGGAGGTACGGGTGGACTCGCTGACCATTAGATGGTAGCCTTTTTGACAGGTGGTCTTTATGAATTTATCAGGCCCTTCGTGGTAGGCAAACTTCATCGGTGTAAGGAGGTTCGAGTGGACTTGCTAATCATTCGATGGTAGCCTATATGGTCGGTGGAATCCTGTGGGTTTGTTAGGCCCTTCGTGGTAAACAAATTCTTTATGATGAAGATCTACCTCACACTTCGGTAACGAATAAGTATTGCATTACTTTATTATCTGATTTAGTTCAAGTGTTGAGTTCGGATCGCATTACTATTTGATCTTATCTGTTATATGACTTGTTTAGTTATTGACTAACAGTTTAAGATTATATATTTTTCAAGATGATTGATGATGAATTATTAACAAGAAATGATCAAAGGTGTAATAAGGATAATAACTTGTTAAATCATTTCATTAATATCTAACTGTTTACAAAGGAGACATATCTTTACAGGTAGTCATAAAGCTAAGGATGGAATGGTATCATTAAGCTTCCTTATTGTCTTCGCTGTCCGAAGAGTCGAGGAGAGCCTGGTTTATTTTGGCCACTACAAGTTTGTCTTTATATTTACTTCGGCAGAACTCGTACCCTTCAGAGTACATATGGACAATTTCATTGTTTCGGCAGACTTCCTGTAATTTGTTTCAATCTCCTTACGAAGCTGGTCAGTTAACGGTGGGCCCGAATCCCTGAGAGCTCGGAGTTCTCGAAGTTCCTCTTCAAGCTTTTGACGATAGGCCATATGCTTTGCTTCTTTAGCTTGGATATTTTTATTTTCCTTTGACAGGACTAAGTTGTATTGGGCCAGATCTTCGATCTTCTTGCCAAAATTTCGTTTTTCTTCAGAAAATCAACATTTATATCAGTGATAACTTGATGAGTGACCCTGGACGTCTTCAAATCTTCTCTGGTTTGAGCAAGATCTTTCCGAAGGTACTTATTGTTGAGGAGATCAATTTCAAGATTGCTTCTCTCTTTCGACATGGCAGACTTAAGTGTGGCATTCTTTCTTCGAGCGGCTCCCTCTTCGGCTTCGGCTTCTTTGTATTTGGGACGGAGGCGTCCGAAGATAGCGTTTACCTGTAGATGGTCAATGTTAATCAATCAATTCAAGTTGGTGGGCCGAGATGTAAGTGGATAAGTTAAATAGCGGCTTAATCTAGCTTGGTACTTCATCCCCTCGTCTATTCAAACTCTTGAAGATCTATTAAGACTTTGTGTCCTAGATTTCAAAGGGAGTTGGGATAAGTACCTACCATTGGTGGAATTCTCTTACAATAACAGTTATCAGGCAAGTATAGGTGTGGCCCCATTTGAAGCATTATATGGACGAAAGTGTCGCTCTCCAATATGCTGGGACGAGGTGGGTGAAGCAACATTGTTGGGACCAGAGTTGGTACGCATGACTACAGAGAAGATCCAAACGATTCGACAACGTATACAAACGGCACAGGATCGACAAAAGAGTTATGCGGATCTTCATCGGAAGGACGTGGAATTTGACATTGGGGATCATGTATTGTTGCGTGTGGCTCCATGGAAAGGAGTTACAAGATTTGGGAAGAGAGGAAAGCTCAATCCACGATTTATTGGTCCATTTCAGATTCTTGACCGAGTAGGAAATGTGGCCTATAGACTTGCGTTACCTCCAAGTATGTCTCGTGTTCATAATGTTTTTCATATATCTGTGTTACGTAAATATGTGAAAGACCCAGACCACGTTATTGAGTTAGAACCGGACGAGATAGCTGAAGACTTAACGTACGAAGAGGTACCTGTCAAGATCTTGGATAGAAAGGAGCATGTCCTACGCACGAAGGTCATACCACAAGTTAAAGTTTTGTGGAGAAACCATGATATTGAGGAAATGACCTGGGAGTTGGAAACGGAAATGAAAGCGAGGTATCCTCATCTTTTCGAAACACCAGGTACGTACGTCAATTTCGAGGACGAAATTTCATAAGGAGGGGAGGTTGTAAGACCCCAAATTATTAATAAATGAAATTTAAATTCCCTCTATTTATTATTTTGAAATAGTAAGTGTTAAATTGATTAATGAGGTTAGTAATGGGTAAAATGCGTAAATATTTTAAATAAGCAAGTGGTTATAAAATATTCATTGTTGTCGGGGAATATTCGTTTGGTCGTGGAATATTCTTCCTGTCGGGGAATATTCGTACGACGGCGCAGTCTTTTGTGGGCCCCATAACGGAAAGCGATTGGATGAAAAAAACGACAAGTATATGTTTTTTATTAATAACGGCGTAGTTGTTACCGTTAATACTGTTGAAATACCCGGTGGTTAAAACACAGTAATACGCGTTGTTACACAGTAGCACACTGTATTGCACCAATTATTGATTCTTACGTAAGAAGGCACTACTCAATAATGGTTACAGTAATTACTGTTCAGTATTTTATTTTATTGATTCAATAATTGCTGCGTTGATATTTTATATTACTGTTGTTTCAATAATTGTCACTACACAGTATTTCCCATTATCAGATCAATAATTCATATTATTTGAATAATATTATTAGATAACATTATTGGTAATGTCTAGAAAGTTCTGTCTAAGGAGAGGTTTGGTCATCTAATTGCGCGCCAGTAAGGAGAAATCCTTATTGGAAAGCCCCCTCTTTCCTGGGAACGGCCTGGTTGTCATAAATGTGATTCTGTAATATTATTTGTAAATAATTAATTATTGATTCATATGATAAGGAAATATTTATTTTTGTGGATATAAATGAGGGATATATTTTTGTGGTTAAAAATGAAGGAGTTAATGTTGAGGTTTTTATCAGTATTTTTGTCGGAATGGAGGTATTAAAAATCAGGGTTTTTGAGATATTTTGCGGGAGTTATAATTTTTAATCCGACCGTTGGATCGTGGTAATTTTTGGATATGTTATACATATATAAGTTGAGTATATGTCCACAAATTTTGAACCGTTAAAAATGAACGTATGATTTATTATGAATTTTACGAGATGACTGGTTCAGAAATTGTTGAATTTTCGGAGTTAATCATTTTGGTAGAAAATTCTAGAATTGGTGGGCCCCACTCTTGGTTGGTGAAGAAATGTGCTGAGATTTTTATTCAAATGTGGTGGGTGGGAATAGTAGCAGGTAAAGCCATCAGGTTGCAGGTTAAGTCTGCTTCGGCGTGCTAACATTTTCCTATAAATAGAGGGCTAAGTTAGAATTGAAAATCACACCAGAAACAAGTTTTCTCTCTTTCTCTCTCTAGATTATTGAGTGTATTTTGTGAGTATTTAGATACTTTGAGAGTTTCTATTCATCAGAGCAAGTGTCTTTCAGCCTTATACCGGTATTCCGACCAGAAGTACTGTCTGTACGAGGTAAGGGATGTTATTTTATTCAAAAATGATATTATTTCTTCAATATCATTATGCCGAAATATTGGTTGAAAATTTTTATCAAATTTGGAACTTTTCACGTCGGGGTTACTATTCATGAGTTACTATTCACGAGTTACTATTCACGAGTTACTATTCACCGAAAAATAAAATTTCTTCTTTTCGCCCAAAATATCTATTCTGGGTACTAGCTTTGATTGTATCCATGTTTTGATCATTCTTGAATTCTACTTCACTATGAATAATTATAAGGTATTTTTGGACATGAATAAATCGAAATACGAATCCTTAATATTGTTATTTTGTTTCACTGGATTCGTTTTCTTTAAGATATTTTTCATCATCCTCAGTCCTAAATGATGATATTACTGAATATCTTTGGCCGTAGTGCAAAGATGAATGATTCACTGATGAATATCTTTGGCCCGTAGTGCAAAGATGAACAGGTGTTGAGATGAACATGACCGACTGGTGATACAAATGAATATCTTTGGCCTGTAGTGCAAAGATGAATATTTGATTAAAGATGGTTATTGATTGTTGTTACAGGGATAAAATATTGATGATGGACTTTTAAATCTTAGAAGATAGTATAATTCTTTCTCTACTTGACTCTTCTAATGGTTTGCTGTTTCCGCTGCAGTTATTGATTTAAAACTTGTTGTCTATTGTATTCTATTAGATTTTTCCCTGTTGAAGACTAACGATAATTTGTTCTGTATTATCTTAGTCATAATGTTCTTTACTGGGCTAGTTGAGCTCACCCTTTTCCTTTTTGTTCCATTTTTCTCAGGAGGCGAGAATGTAGCGAGTACTAGTCGGGGTATGGAATGATGGTTCTAGAAGTTACTTTAGTAGTCCTCACTATTTTTGTGAAATAATGTATCAATAATTGTAATGAGGGCTTATTTGAGTGTGGATATTGTCTAAATGACAATATTTGTATTTAAACTCACAGTTCTTGTGTTGTAATAATAAAGATGTAGTTGTTTCTGTACCATGTATTTTGGCGACTCAGAATGGGTGTTGTATACCTATTTTGGGGGCGTCACAAGGTGTGTTTGGCTTTTCGGCCAGCTCGCTTGATTCGGTGAGGTTGGTTCGTCCCTTCGGGGGAAGTTCGTTCGGTGGCTTGAGCTTCGGAGGCTGAGGACTCACCAACTGGGATTTCAGTAGCCGTCAGCGAAGACGTACCCAGGAGGAATTTGTCTAGATCCCTTCGGTCAATCGACGTCAGTTTGATCAGAGACACTACGAAAGATGAGGAACAATTATTCAGAATAAGTTACAGATGGAAATTGCGAGTTATGCGATGAATTAGGTTCGAGACTTACATTTATGGTCGTACAACCATGCTTGCTTGCTCAGAAGTCCGAAACTCCATTCCTTCATAGGAATCTTCTCCAGAAGACTCACCATTTCTCTCACACGTTCTTTTGAAATATATCCGAAGTCTGCATAGGTACGCTCGGAAGTGGTCCAGTCCGGAATAGAGGAGATTTCGAGTCCTTTGACGAAGAACCATTCCTTATGCCATTCCTCGTTGCTCGAAAGAGTGTCCATCAGAGGTCGCTTCTCGAACTTGGCGTTAGGTTTGGGGGATTGTTTGCTCAACACCTTAAAATCTCGTTCCCAAGATTTACCGGCTATGTAGAGTGTGAAGAAGAAGTCGACAGCAGGTGAAATCCCTTGTTCGTGGCAGAAGGCGATAAATGCCAGGATGTGTATGTAGGAGTCCGGGACAAGCTGGGCGAATCCCACGCCTATGGACCTTAGTAAAGTAACAATGAAGGCATGGAGGGGTAGGCGAACTCCCTTCTCGAGAAGGGTCACCGACATGGCGGTCCAGCCTTCGGGTTGCTGGTACATTCGTTCATTGGGAGCTGGAGCTCTTACCAGATGGGTATCTGAAATCTGATATCGAGTTTGGATGTCACGCAACTTGATTTCTGTAACGGTAGAAGGAGTATTGGCATGTGTGAAGTATTCTTCACTCTTGAAGAATTCTGAAGGAGTTGGTGGGGTATTCTTGCTAGGAGTAGCAGTAGATTTGGGGTTTATACCTGAGGCTCCTTTAATAGGGCTTAGAGGAAGGGAGGCGATGGGGGTCACAGAAAGGAGAACCTCTTCGCCGGAATTCTGAGAAGCCATGAATGACGATTTGCAGGAAGAAAGATAAATCTGGAGGAGGATAAAGGCGGGAGACGTCTAAAAATTCAAATTGACAGGTAAAATTGTCAAAGTTGGGGCAAGTCAGCTTTTATACTGGCAGTCTCTTCAACTTTTCACGAGGTTCGAGGGCAGCTCTTTTAATGCTAGCAATGGTGAGAATTTGAAGAGGTGGCATACGTTTTTGGTCTTAATTGATTAACCGGAGTGGGCTTCTCGATTGGGCTTTCAGTTTTTACTTAAATTGCTATTTGGGATTCATCAGTTGGGTCATGTATACTCTTTCATTAAACATCCTGTTTAATAAAAGACTGGGGGGCAATGTTGGGCCATTATACTTTATGCACTGGGCCGGACCGAATGGGCTCATCCCTTGGGTTATATTTATTGTGTCTTGAATGTGTTGGGCTGACCCATTGGACAAGTAATATCTTTATTTTGGGCCAGTGGAGTATTGGGATGAGTTAGTGGGCCGAACCATTAGGTGAGTATGGTTCCACTTGAGCTTTGACCGGTGATGATTATGAGGATAAACTTTGACTGACATCTCTGCATTTCATTAATGGGGATTGGACATGCTCAGGGTCAGTTGCATATACGACAAACCGGAAATAAGAGTATTTGATAGCAAGGATCACACCATCTAAAGGTAACTGAATTATTTTCTCTTTCAAGCACTATTAATTTTATCCTCCATTGTTAACCTTGTGATCGCCTGTACTGACTCTCACGCAGGAGCTATCCCCCGACAGTCAAGCCGTTAAGCTTTTGGTGATTGTCGTGTTTACTGTGCAGGATAGAGACGCGTCTTATGTGATATGTGAGGAGAGATCCTGGCGTTAACAACTACCATGCAACTAATACTAAACTAAACACTTGCGAAATATATATCCTTAAATTTTGCAGATGGGTACATGTGTAATAAACTACATGTGTTGCCTTGAAAAGACACAAAGATAACAACTTTGGCTAGCATAATTGAGCAGAAATGCTAAACTACACATGTTGCAGCCAATGTTACTAGAATTTTCTCCTTTTTAAATGAGCAACCTCGAACATACAGTGTTAACAAAGGAGAAGTAGTCATAATGGTAGATGGAAAAGAGTGTAGCTATAAAATATCCAAAAATAAGAATGTGCAGGTGTTGTGATAGACAAAGGAAATGCTAAAGTTCAGCCACCAACACCACACTAAAAAAGAGTGTGGCCAAAGACTCCTATACCTAGAAAGGAAAATGCAAATATCAAGCAGCAGGCAGTGTGGGATTCACTTCCTTAGTACATGAATGAATCCCAAACAGAATTATAGTTGGAAAGATTCTGATAATCCTTGAGGCTTGTTGTTGCAGTGCTACTTTACTGCTCCTCCCACTTAAATTTACTTGATAAAATGAGGACTTGTTAAATGAGATTGGGATACCAAAAAATCCGCTTAAAGAATATTGTAACAACTAGCAGGCATCACTTTAACTGCCTACTAGGGCTACTACTATACATCCATGCATCATAGCCTCAGTTTCATTGTGATCCTGTTTTCTGACAATATTCCTTTGTACCATCTCTTTTCAGGTATTTCTAGCCCCCTATCCCCTTAAAAATAAATCACACACCCTAAAAAAACAGAAAAAACCTGGTGAAAGTCGAATTTGGTATGAAATATCTGGTACCCCTACTACAAAACTTTGTCAACTAGGCTAGGTTGCACTAAAAGAAAAACCTAATACCTTAAAACAAAATTGCTAATGCTTCTCGAAACTTTAATTGTCATATTGTTATAAAACTTTACCAAAGTGTATAAAGATACTCTTATAATTGCTGCATAAATTTAGAGAGAATAAGCAAGAGAAAAGAGAGAGAAATTCTTCAGAGATAATTCTTATTATTTCAATCAGCAGCATGCACTGCCTTATATAGGCAAGGTAGAGGAGTCATGGGGAAGGAAGGAAAAGGGGAGTGCGGGAGAAGCTAGCTAAGGGAATCACATGTATAATACTTCCCCTGATTCCCTACGGTATAAGATTATGTCTCATTAAAAACCTTGTTAAGAAAACCCAGTGGAAAAAACTTAACGAAGGGAAAAAGAGTACATATCTTTTACATAAATATCATTTAATTGACTGCCTCGTTAAAACCTTGTCAGAAAAAATCCATTGGGATAAAAATCGTGACTAAGGAAAAAGAGTATAGTCTTCCCCTCATAAGGAATTCATTATTCCTTGATGAAATGTTGTCATAAGTCTTTCAGTCGACACATTCCGATCCTTTTTTGAAGTTTTGCAAACGTTGCATTTGGTAGCGACTTTGTGAATAAGTCGGCTAGATTATCACATGATCGAATTTGATGCACATCTATATCCCCCTTCTTTTGTAGCTCATGTGTGAAGAAGAATTTGGGTGAAATGTGCTTTGTTCTATCTCCCTTGATGTACCCTCCTCTAAGTTGAGCAATGCATGCAGCGTTATCCTCATACAGAATTGTAGAAATGTCTTTAATTGATGGTAATCCACATGACTTTTGAATATGCTGAATAATTGATCTCAACCAAATACACTCTCTGCTTGCTTCATGTATAGCGAGAATCTCTGAGTGATTTGAAGATGTAGCTGTCATGGTTTGCTTTGTGGATTTTTAGGATATAGCCGTGTCACAATATGTAAATACATAACCTGTTTGTGATCTTCCATTGTGTGGATCTGATAAATATCCTGCATCGGCATATCCAACCAATCGCGACGTTGAATCTCTTGGATAAAATAACCCAAGATCTATACTTCCACGGAGGTATCTAAAAATGTGTTTGATCCCATCCCAATGTCTCTTAGTAGGAGAAGAACTGTATCTTGCTAACAAGTTGACAGCAAAAGTAATATCAGGTCGTGTACAGTTTGCAAGATACATAAGAGCACCTATTGCACTTAGGTATGGAACTTCAGATCCAAGAACTTCTTCCCCACTTTCTAGAGGCCGAAATGGATCTTTATCAACTTCTAAAGATCGAACAACCATCGGGGTAGTCAAAGGATGAGCTTTATCCATATAAAAATGACTGAGAATCTTTTCAGCATATGTGGATTGATGAACAAAAATTTCAGATGCTAAATGCTCCACTTGTATTGCCAAACAGAATTTTATCTTTCCAAGATCATTCATTTCAAATTCATCTTTTAAATAAGTAGCAGTTCTTGTGAGTTCTTCAGAAGTACCTACAAGATTCAAATCATCCACATATACAGCAATGATGGAAAATCCACTTTGTGATTTCTTAATAAAAACACATGGACATACTTGATCATTTATATATCCATCTTTTATTAAATAATCACTAAGTCGATTATACCACATACGACCAGACTGTTTCAACCCATACAACAAGCGTTGTAACTTGATTGAATATATGTGACGGGGCCTTTGTGATTTAGCCATTTTCAATCCTTTAGGGATTCTCATGTAAATCTCACTGTCAAGTGAGCCATATAGGTATGTTGTTACCACATCCATTAGACGTGTTTCTAAACCTTCCATGGTTGCCATACCTATCAGAAAGTGAAAAGTGACTCCATCCATTACTGGAGAATATGTATCATGATAATCAATACTAGGTTTTTGTGAAAACCCTTGAGCTACAAGTCGGGCTTTGTACCTCATAATTTCATTTTTCTCATTTCGCTTTCGTACAAATACTCATTTGTTTCCAACCGGGATTACACCTAGAGGTGTTTGGACTACTAGTCCAAATACTTCTTTTTTCAATAGAGATTGTAGCTCAGTTTGAATAGCATCTTTCCATTTTGGCCAGTCTTTTCTTTTTCGACATTCTTCCACGTTTTGTGGTTCAGGATCCGTGCCAGGAATCAAAGTAATATCTGATGCTATAGAGAAAGAAAATATATCGTCAATCATGACTTTGCTTCGATCCCATATTTTCTCATCATGTACATAATTTGTTGAGATCTCTTGGTGTTCATCTCTTATCTCTTCACTGAGATTTTGAACCTCTTCTGGGGTTATTCCCACTCTTGTAATATGTGCTACTTCTGGAGCGGTTTGTACCTCTTCTGGAGCGGGTATTCCTTCTGGGATTCCCTTATTTGCTTTTGATTTTCATGGTACAGTGTCTTTTGCACCAACCGGTCTTCCACGCTTCTGGCGTGGTTTAGATTCTTCAATTATCTTATTCGTCAATTCTCCAGGAATTGATTTTTCAATAGGTATTTCTATCCTTGCTGGAGTATTCACTGCAGGTGTATGTGACTTTATCACTTTTCTAGCATCATTAAATGCATCTGGCATTTGATTTGCAATATTTTGTAAATGAATAATTCTTTGAACTTCAATTTCACATTGTCCTGTACGAGGATCAAGTGAATTTAAATCTGATGCATTCCATGATATTTCAGAGGGTTTTTTATTTAAAACTTTCCCTCCTTCTAATGGTGGAAATACAGATTCATCAAAATGACAATCTACATAATGTGCAGTAAAAACATCTCCAGTTAAAGGTTCAAGATATCTGATAATAGAAGTAGAATCAAAACCAACATAAATACCTATTCTTCGTTGGGCTCCCATCTTAGTTCTTTGTGGAGGTGCAATTGGAACATATACCGCACTCCTAAAAACTCGAAAGTGTGATATGTTGGGTGTCTGTCCAAGAACTAACTACAGAGGAGAAAATTTATGAAGACCCGTTGGTCTTACTCGAATGATGGCTGCAGCATGGAGAATTGCATGACCCCAAACTGAGGTAGGTAAGTTAGCCCTTAACATTAATGGTCGTGCAATTAGTTGAAGTCTTTTTATTAAAGATTCAGCTAAACCATTTTTGTATGAATATGAGGAACAGAATGCTCAATGGAGATTCCAATAGTCATACAAAAATCATTAAAAGCCATTGATGAAAATTCAGCTGCATTATCAAGTCGAATTGACTTGATTGGATGATCCGAGAACTGTGCCCGTAACTTGATTATTTGAGCAAGAAGTTTTGAGAAGGCAAAATTTCTAGAAGAGAGAAGACAAACATGAGACCATCTAATTGAAGCATCAATTAAAACTATGAAATATCGAAATGGTCCAGACAATGGGTGAATGGGTCCACAAATGTCTCCTTGAATTCTCTCTAAGAATTTTGGGGCTTCTTTATAAACTTTTTACTGGTGATGGTCGAACAATTAATTTTCCTCGAGAACACGCAGCACAAGGAAATTCACTACTATGAAAAACCTTTTTATTTTCAAGAGGATGACCAGTAGAATTTTCAATAATACGACGCATCATAGAAGTACCTGGATGACCGAGTCTTTCATGCCAAATCATAAAGGATTTGGGATCTATAATTTTTGGAATCATAACATTATGAGACTCAATTGCTCTAATTTTCATAGTATATAATCCAGAAGAAATTGAATGAAGTTTTTCTAGGATATTCTTTTTTCCAGAAATAGTAGAAGTGATGAGAAGATATTCATTATCATTCTCATTGGTTGTTTCAATGTGAAAACCATTTAGTCGAATATCTTTAAAACTAAGCAAATTTCTTCTTGATTTACTAGAATATAGAGCATTTTTGATAAAAACTTGTGTCTCATTTAGCAGCAAGAAACTAGCTTTTCCAAATCCCTCGACTAAATTTGATGTGCCAGAGATAGTTCCTACATTTCCATTAGCTTTGATCAGTTGTGAAAAATAGTTCTCACTTCGAAGTATTGTATGAGTTGTTGCACTGTCTGCTAAACATATATTCTCCATATCCATTAAAAATGGTCTGACACATATAAAAACATAAATAAGAAAAGTTACATTTCAAATATAATTTTATTCATGAGAAATACATACCACATATAGAATGAAAACTAATAATATTATACATGCAGGATGTTTAATTAAAACAAGAAATTAAACGATATCCCAAAAGATACTTTCAGAAGGTTCAGTAATATCAACAACTTTTTTCTCATTGTTGGTCATTGGTAGAACATCAACAATATTCAATTGATGATTAACAAAGTTTGTTTCTGCCTCCATTACTTTGTTCTTTTGAGACTCTTGGAATAAATTAACCAGATATCTCGGTGTACGACAGGTACGCGACCAATGCACATTCATCCCACACCTAAAATAAACATCTGGTTTGTTCTTCATCTGTGTTGCATTTTCTTTATTTTTACCTGACTCAGACACTTGCCACTTCTGGTGGCCTAAATTGTCGCGGTTCTGGAATTTGTTGTTACGATGGCCTCGTTTATTCTTTCGCCCCAAGGCTTCTTATTATATGACCATCTTTTGTCACGTTTATTCTGCTGGAATGACGTGCTGTTAATATCTGGAAATGGGGTAGCACCCGTTGGCCGTATTTGATAGTTTTTCAACAACAATTCATTATTCTTTTCTGCAACAAGGAGGATAGACAACAAGTCACTGAATTTTGTGAACTTACTCTGTCTATATTGTTGTGACAGAATCATGTTGGTGGGATGAAAAGTTGAGAGCGTTTTCTCTAACATTTGGGTTTCAAAAATTGGATCTTCGCATAAAGCCAAAGTAGAGGTTATTCTATAAACATTGGAACTATATTCCGTAATTGATTTATAATTTTGTAGCCTTAAATTAAGCCACTCAAATTTGGCATTAGGAAGAACAACCAATTTTTGGAGGTCAAATCTTTCCATCAGTTGTGTCCATAAAGACAAAGGATCTTTGACTGTTAAATACTCAGTCTTTAATCCTTCATCAATATGGTGACGAAAAAAAATTATGGCTTTTGCATTTTGTGTCGAAGTTGCTGTATTTTCTAATTCAATGGTCTTTTCTAACTCATTTGCATTAAGGTGCAATTCTGCATCAAGTGCCCAAGCCAAATAGTTGTCTCCAGAGATTTTTAAAATAGAAAAATCTATTTTTGCCAAGTTTGTCATCTATTCTGGGTTAAAACATAAATTTATTATTTATTAAAACAATAAATAATTGCATGTATGATATAAAGAAAATAAACTACCTCAAGTGGTGATAAAATACAAATATAAATATTCTTATATTTATAATGCAAATGGATCTTCACCCGGCATGTGGTATATCGCATAGACAGATTATTCCAACAGAATAATAAAGAATGGAACCAGGTCATGCGTAAACGCATAGACAGGATATTTCGACAGAATAATAAATAACGGAACCAGGTCAGACGAAATTCGCACCGACAGGATGTTCCAACAGAATAATAAAGAATGTAATAACAGAAGAATTTCACCATGTATAGGGTAGTCCGCGTATACAGGTTATTCCAATAATTTAATAAGAAATGAATACAAAGGATTATTCACCAGGTATATGATATTTCACATATACAGGTTATTCCCATAATTTAATAAGCGGTAAAAAGGTTCCCACCAAGTCTTGTAAGATCAACAAGGATAGATGGTACCATTGTAAATAACAGAATTTAAATGCAATTATAAGAATAAAATTATATTATTGGTGGTATAGCCAAACCAGTAATATAATAATAAATTGTAAGAATTTAATTTTACCGTCTCAGTTGGTTAGAGCTTCGTGCTGATAACGTGTTATAAAACTTTAGCAAAGTGTATAAAGATACTCTTATAATTGCTGCATAAATTTAGAGAGAATAAGCAAGAGAAAAGAGAGAGAAATTCTTCAGAGAGAATTCTTATTATTTCAATCAGCAGCATGCACTGCCTTATATAGGCAAGGTAGAGGAGTCATGGGGAAGGAAGGAAAAGGGGAGTACGGGAGAAGCTAGCTAAGGAAATCACATGTATAATACATATCATGTTCATAAGTTCTTTGGGATAAATAATATTTTGGTTACTGTACTAGGGTCCGATTTTCATTGTGGTTAACGAAATTTTTTTTATTACAATCGAATAACTATACTCTCAAATATTACAAAATGGTCATTACTTAAGATTTACGTCCAAAAAAACGGACGGAATGCTGACTGTGCAAGTTGACCAAACTTTTTTGCTGACTGTGCAAGTTGACTGAAACTTTTCATTGTGCAAGTTGCTTACGTTGACAATAACAATAATAATAGTTTTTAAAAATTTAAAAAAAGATTATATAAATTATAAAAATATTTTTATATGAAGTAGATGTGTATTTAAAAAATAATTTTTTTATTATTTTATTAATTTAAATTATTTGAGCAAGGGTAAATTTGACAAATAATTTTTTATTCTCCATTAAAATAAAAAAAAACAAATTTCATATAAATCTGTAAGGAACAAACCCTCAAATACAATTAATTTTATAAAATTAAATTTTTTATAAAATTAATTATTATTATTATTATTTTGAAATTTTTATTAATACTATTATTATTATTAATTTTTTTTTATTATTTTAAAATTATTTTTATACAATACTATTAATTTTACTCCGAAGTTCTACATATTATTAAAATTATTATTATTAATAGTATATTAGAATATTATTAACAATAATTAATTAATTATTATTAATCTCTAAATGGATGAAAATATGAAATATATATATATATTTATATATATATATATATATATATATATATATATATATATATATATATATATATAGTCCGGATCCAGTTCGGGATCCCGGACTTAATAAAATACGGACCTTTTTTTTTTTTGCTTTTTTTTTGAAACAACTAAAAATAAATAAATAAATAATTATGGAATTGAAATTTTTTCATAATACAGTGTTTTGGGTGTGATTTGGGTGCGTATAACAAAATATGTATGTACAGTTTGCAGACTGTACCACCACTTTTTGGTATAGGTATTCAAAACACGTCCAAAACATTGTATTATGGAAAAATTTCAGTTCCATAAAATATTAAATATTTTTTTTAGTTGTTTTAAAAAAAAGCTAAAAAAAAATAGGGTCCGTATTTTAGGATCTGTCCGGGAGTCCGGACAAGATCCTCTGTGTGTGTGTGTGTGTGTGTGTGCATATATATATATATATATATATATATATATATATATATATATTTCATTTATAAATATGAAATATATATAAATGGATGAAAATATGAAATATATATCAGTTTGTCATTTAGAGATTAATAATAATTAATTAATTATTGTTAATAATATTCTAATATACTATTAATAATAATAATTTTAATAATATGTAGAACTTCGGAGTAAAATTAATAGTATTGTATAAAAATAATTTTAAAATAAAATTTTTTTAATAATAATAATTATAAAAATTAATTTTATAAAAATTTTAATTGTATAAAATTAATTGTATTTGAAGGTTTGTTTCCCTACAGATTTGTATGAAATTTGTTTTTTTTTATTTTAATGGAGAATAAAAAATTATTTGTCAAATTTACCCTTGTTCAAATAATTTAAATTAATAAAATAATAAAAATATTATTTTTTAAATACACATCAACTACATATAAAAATATTTTTATAATTTATATAATCTTTTTTTAAATTTTTAAAAACTATTATTATTGTTATTGTCAACGTAAGCAACTTGCACATGCAATGAAAAGTTTTGGTCAACTTGCACAGTCAGCAAAAAAGTTTGGTCAACTTGTATAGTAAGCATTCCGTCCGTTTTTTCGGATAGAAATCTTAAGTAATGACCATTTTGTAATATTTGAGAGTATAGTTATTCGATTGTAATAAAAAAAATTTCGATAACTACAATGAAAATCAGACCCTAGTACAATGACCAAAATATTATTTATCCCAGATTAATTATAATGAAACTTTATTATATTAATCTATGACCGTGGGACCGTCGGACCTCCTTTACATAAAAAATTTTTTTAAAAAAAAACTCGCTGGTAACTATTGTGTTTGCTGGATTCCACCATCATCGTCAGAAAGACAAGCCTCATATGTCTCCATACAATAGCAAATTCGTGTAGACTAAAATCCAAATTGATTCACCCATCTGTTATTAATTATGACCCAACTTTCAGATCTAAAATCTTTTGGGTAAATTGACTCACAACCATCATCGTTTGTTCAATTTTCACCCACAAGTTTGGAAGCAGAACTTCAATTTCTGAAATTTGAACCCAAAGTTACTCTAAAGACTTTCAGTAAAAAACTTGAGATTTTGAAATAGAAAACTAAAGAAGAAGACGAAGTTGACTTCAAAGATGGGTTTAATTATAGTATATACAAATTTAATGTGTGAAACATTTTTTGGTTTCTTTGTTAGTTTATTGAAGTATGATTATTGTTGGTCTACATGAAGATAACCCAGCGATAACACTTGTCTTATAGTTTTTATGAGACGAAGGGTTCGATTCTTTTAATTATTGAGTGTGTGTGTGGGTGTGTGAAAATTAGCAACAAAAAAATAAAATGAAATTTATATTTATATTTTTAATAAGTTTGAAGTTTAATCTTTTTATTTGTTTATTTTAATTTTTATATTTTTAAATTTTCATTTTTCCTATTATGACCCTTGCCATGTTACTTCTATCATTTTTCAACTAAAAAAAGTCAATAGTCCCTTTTTTAGTACTCCCACAAATTAGATTATTAAAGGGTGAGTTATGTCAAAAAAATAATTTGAGGAAAGAGTTTGTAAAAAGGATACAAATTGGAGGGTAAGTTCTGCATTTCAGTGGAGGAAAGGCAAAGCCACTAACCTTAAAATCCAGAAATATAACGAGCTTAAACTTCTTAATTGCCGACCCAGGAATCTATAATTACAAATATCAATATCTAAAGTTATCCTCTAAATTTACACTATTTCGCACATTTCATCCTATTAAAAAAGATCGCTTGGTCGTGCTGCCATATATGGATTTACCTGTTAAGAGTGCATAAAAATACCAACGGAATTCCTTTGTCACACCTAGCTAGATGGATGTTGTTGCCATAACTATGATATCAATTATTATATATGTATTATTCAAACATGAGAGCTTTGAGATTATGATTTCAAAGTTACTAATGTATTTGTGAATGCTACGACACTTTAGTATGCTTAATAATGCTAATTATTAAAAAAAATACGTATATTAAAGTAACTAAATTATAAAAAGAAGTGATTAAAGTTGAGATTATCAACATAAAATTGATTCGATATGGTCATTACCTACTCTTTCTTTTCCATTTTGAATGTCTTGGCTCAAAATCATATTTGTGGCACAAATTTTGAAACATGCTAGTTGACACATTTAACACAACTATTTTCATATTTCTTTATTTGAAACTTCACTCTAGATACTAATGTATGGTTTTGAAAAAAAAAACACTATATATTACAAAAATATTTAATCTAATGTCATTTTGAATGGCATTTAAGAATTTGTGCTATATGATTCGCACAGGGGCGTAGTTACACACGGACTACGGTGGGAGTCCACCCCAAATTAAAAATTACAGTAAGCCCATCTCAAATTTTAATACTTAGCAGTTAGCCCATATGTTGTTCTAGTTTATTTATATTTTTATCAAATATAAACTATTTCTTTTTATTAAGTAATTTAGTTAATAATTGGGCTTGCTTTTTATAGAGAATTAGGTCAACGTTTCCTCTTCTTTTTTCTTTACCCGTTACCTTTCTAAAGCGGCTGTTCTTCTCTCTTCAGTTACTAGGTATGAATTGATTGATGGCCTTAAGTGAAATTGATTAATTTGATTTGAATTCAATAAGATATCATGATTCATTGATTCCCATTGCTAGCTGAATTGAGATTATATATGATATATCAATATATGGCCATATAGGTCTCAGGGTCTGTACGTTTGTGATTTGTGAATTGTTGTTATACTATATGATTTACTTGTATGCTATAATACATGGTTGATTGAAAATTAACAATGATTAGGTACTCAAAACATGTCTGATCATGCTCGACAAGCCAAGAAACCAAATTTTTTTAGTACATGGTACAAGAAAAAAGATTCAGCTCAGTCAATTGAACGGAATAGGCCAAATAGCAGTGCACCTCTTGCATCTGATAAGCATCAACATGTTCCTTTTCCTGTACTCCAGCCTAGAGAGTTTGTTCCTACTGGACAGTCTGGACTTGCATCAGATACTGACAGAGAGTTTGTTCCTATAGTTGAATCAAGTCAATCAACAATACCAAAGACTAGAGAGAATGTCCCTACTTTTGATTCAACATCTAGTGAATTTATTCCTACTCTGCTAGAATGCAATGTTAACAATACAATGGTCAATGAGCAACCTGATGTTATATCTGAGACTCTTGAAGATACAGATTTTGATGTTGGTGATTTAGAACGAGATCCGGGGAAACGAAAGCAAATATATGAATATCCTATTAATTAGCGTGATCGAATTCGACGTGCTTATATAAACTTGGGGCCACATCATTATACACTTTTTGAGTATCCAAGAGTACGGTCAGGAAACCAGTATCGTCGGTTCAATTATTCTTGGTTCAAAGATTGGCCATGGTTAGAGTATTCATCTTTTAAGAGAATAAAGTATTTTGCTTCCCCTGCTTTCTTTTTGCAAAGGGTCCAAAAGTTAATCCTGCACTGAGTACTACTGATGGATTTAATGACTGGAAAAGAGTTCAAGATGGAAAGAATTGAGTATTTTTAAATCATATTGGAGGTCCATGATCATTACATAATAGTTGTGAGAAATGTGTTGCGGACTTTACGTGCAACTTGTGAAGATATGATGCAACTTGTAGCATTCTTGAATTTATTATGGACGATAAAACCACAGAGTCTTTACGTGCAGAAGCTGATGGTGCTTACAATGCAATTAGATTAATTCAAATTCATATTCATCTTGCATTTGTTGA
Source organism: Panax notoginseng (assembly GCA_016801055.1). Lineage (NCBI taxonomy): Eukaryota > Viridiplantae > Streptophyta > Magnoliopsida > Apiales > Araliaceae > Panax > Panax notoginseng. The sequence continues at coordinate 224,723,322 of CM029012.1, read as the reverse complement.
AAGACATGATGGGGCTTACTGATGTCTTATGTCGAAAGTTACAGCAAAAATCTTAAGATATTTTGAATGCTATGAATCTGGTGAAAATTACAGTGAATTCTCTTCAGAAATTAAGAGAAGACGGTTGTGAAGATTTTCTTGAAAAAGTGATGTATTTTTGCAAAAAGCATGATATAGATATTCCTGACATGGACGGTCAATTCAGTATGAGTTCACGTCGTCGTTTGTCAACAAATAAACATAACAACTGAGCATCATTGTCATGTTGACCTATTTTATGGTGCAATAGATTTCGAGTTGGTGGAGTTGAATGGTAGGTTCAGTGAAAAAACAAAGGAACTTCTTATTCTTAGCTCATCTTTGGACCCTGCAGAGGGTTTTAAGGCATTTAACATTGATAATATTTGCAAACTTGCAGAGAAGTTTTATCCTCGAGATTTCTCTAAACAAGAGTTGCATCGCTTGAGAAGCGAGTTGACAATTTATGAGTTTGATGTACCTCATGATGATATGCTCAAGAATGTTACTACTCTTGCTGAGTTATGCCAAGGATTATTTGAAACAAAAAAATCAACGACATATCAAATGATTGATCGGTTAATTCGCCTTGTTTTGACTTTGTCGGTTTCCATAGCAACTACAGAGAGATCATTTTCAGCTATGAAACGTATCAAAACAATGTTGCGCAGCAAGATGGAGAATGACTTCTTAGTTGATAACATGATTGTCCACATCGAAAAGGAGTTGACTGAGAACTATGATGCAGACTCAATAATTACATAATTTACTTCTATTCAAGAGTGAAGAGTGCAATTTGATTAGGTATGTTATTATGTCTTGGACGTACGTTCGTTATCAAAATTTTATTAATGTTATAGTGAATTAGTGATGATTTTGTTTATTATTCAATTAGCTACGTGATTTTATGACATATACAATTATCTTAATATATGGTTTAATTTAAAAAGAAAATGTATGTAGTGAACGTACACAATTTTTTTTTCTAGCCCACCCCAAATCATAATCCTAACTCCGCCCTTGGATTCGCACCATGGCAATATGGAAGAATGGAGTATTTAAAAGGTTGAATTACTGATTTTTTCCCTCCAAGTTGTCGGCCAGTTTCAATGTAGCCTTTGATTACTCATACCTCGTCCAAAGCTGCTGGGAATTACGTTAACCGAGCATCCTATTTCGGTTATGCCTTGGGGACTGCAAGAGGAATATTAATGATGCCAAATGCTCTCGTGTTGCCATGTATAATGCCCGGTTTGACTAAGGCTCTATTAGTTCGGATATTCTAGTTGCGGTTGATCAAGCTATTGAGGATGGCGTTGATGGTTTGTCATTATCATTAAACTTAGGTGGTGCAGCCTTGTATGAAGATTCAGTGGTTATAGCCACATTTGTAACCATGCATAGAGAAGGGTATATTATGCTCTACATCGGCAGGAAATGATGGGCATTAATTTTCTTAAGACACTACGGTACACCTTGAGTTTTAACAATTGCAGCTGGATCAATAGACCGCGAAGACCATAGAAATGGAATTTTTTGTCACTGGTCAAGAGTCTCTATTTCCAGATATTCAACTTCTAGCCAGGATTATCTACTTGTTTCCATGAAAAGTTGTAAGAAGGCAGATCGATCGAGTTGAAGAAAATTGAGTAAAAAAGTGGTGTGCCGAGGCAAAAATGATACATTGGACGTATGGTTCTTGACTCAGTGGTAACTCTTGCTTTATGGTTTTCATGAGATCAAGGGTTTGATTCTTTCAATTTTTGGGTGTGTGAGTGTGGTGTGGGTGTGTGTGAAAATTAGCAAAAAAAATAAAAATTGATACATTGAGTGAGCAAGTTTATGTCGTCCTTAATTCAAAAGTTGCGGGTAATGTTGGTCATTTCGGCTATTCTTTTGAATACTGAAGACGGTGAAATTATGTTGGATTATACCGAAAAGAGCAACAATAACTTAAAAGGAAGTTTTCAGTTTGAAAAAACAAGTCATAGTACAAAACCAACACCTAGAGTAGATGGGTATAGTTTGAGAGGACCATTGGCTAGTTGCCCGAATGTATTGAGCCGGACCTCATTTTAGTTTCATGGCCTCGAGTTGTTCCAGCCACTGAGCTTAGCTCGAACCTAAGTGTCACTAATTTCAACATCTTGTCACTGCAGAGCCGTTCTTGAGTACAGGCAGGAGGGTCGACCGCCCTGACTCCCGATCAGAAGGGCCCCAAATTTATATATATATGATTTTGAACATTTGATTAAAGATTTTGGCTCTAGAAATACTATAAGAAATATCTTTCAATTAAATACATGTATTCTCATATATTTTGTTGTAGTCGAACTTCTCGTATATTTTGCTGTAGTCGAAATTCTCATATATTTTGTTGTAATTGGACGATTATATTTTAAGCTCTAGAAATATATATTTTTGGATAAACTTGTACTTTTTATTTATTTATTTTTATATTTTTTTTAGATGAAACAATATTTTGAAGAGGGTCGCGTTTTTATTTTTCGCTCTAGCCCACCAAAATCTCAGGAACGGCCCTGCTAACACTCACACTTGACGGGCGTAGCTGCACTCCTACCATCCGGTCCGCCATGATAACCACGTCTTATTGGACAACACATTTAAGCTCCTCCAAGATATTAGGAATAAGAACTTGGAAGTTACTCCTTTAGCCCTTGGAGCCATATCAATCAAAGCGAGTCCTTAGACCTTGGGCTATTATATGAGGTAAATTTCGTAGGATTACATTAGTCTTCTTTGTGCATTAAATTTTATCAACAATTAAATTCAAATTAATACAAGGTCAACTTCTTATAATTGTTTGCAATCCATCAGTAGACCTTCAATATCCTTCTTTTATTGCGCATTTCAATCAAATAATACAAATTCGGATGTAAGGATTGTCTTCTTACTAAAAATCTTAATATTGTTATGAATCTAATCTGTTTTAAGTTATAGTAGCATTTATACTTTAATTGGATATATATATATATTATATATATATATAATATATATATATATATATATATATATATATATATATATATAGCAGTGCTTGCTAGGGTTTTTTATAAATTCATTGATATGCCATCAATATTCGTCTCAATTACGAAAATCATGATTTAATTAGTTTCATATTAAATTTAATGTATGAATTACATTTGTGTATTTTTATTTATACAAATGTTAAGTATACACACTTTAGATTTCACTATTTGTACGTATTTAATAATCATTTATTCATAATTATGTTTTTAATCCTTATGGTTTAATTTGGATGTAAAATGAAATATAATTATTCTAAGTTCTTATTACAAATTTAAAACTTTTATTGGTAAAAAATATTGTCGTGCAAAATACATGTATCCTAAGTAAAAAGAAATTTAGTTATTCTAAGTCTTATTTAAACTTTAAACCTTTTATTGGTAGATAATATTGTAGTGCAAAATATGTGCATCCTAAGTAAAATTGAATAAAATTATTCTAACTTCTTATTTAAACTTTAAAACTTTTATTGATATATAATATTGTCTTGCAAAATACGTGCATCCCAAGTAAAATGGAATAAAATTATTCTAAGTTCTTATTAAGTTTTATTGCTAAAAAATATTGTCATTCAAAATACTTGCATCCTAAGTAAAATGGAATAAAATTTCTAAGTTCTTGTTTAAATTTATAAGTTTTATTATTGTCGTACAAAATACGTGTATCCCAAGTAAAATGAAATTTAATTACTCCAAGCTCTTATTTAAACTTTAAAATTTTTATTGGTAGATAATATTATCGTGCAAAATATGAGCATCCAACGTAAAATGGATTAAAATTATTCGAAGTTCTTATTTTAAATTTTAAAACTTTTATTGGTAGATAATATTGCGGTGAAAAATATACGCATCGTACGTAGAATGAAATATAATTACTATAAGTTCTTATTTAATATTTTAAACTTTTGTTGATAGCTTGTGATCATGCCTTTTAGTTATTTCCTACCAAATTTTCTGTCAGGGTCAATATCGGTTACTTATTGGTACTTGTGGGTGTTAGGTATGGGTCCTCACCCATGAGATAGAATCTATAATAAAAAAATTAATTTTATTTGTGAGCAAGTAAGTGAGTTTATTTAATATTAATCCAATTATAAATTGGGTTAATGGAAGCAATATTGGAATTGGAGATTCCATGAAAGGAATCCAAGTTGAAATTAAAAAGGATTTACTTGTTAGATTGGTTGGTGACCAAGACAAAGTGATGTGATCCCTAATATGATTAGGAGAATAAATTATTTCTAATCCATAATAGTAATGGATTAGGAAGAATACTATAAATAAGGCTATGAGGGAGTCTTATTTTATACATGAGATAGAGAAACTTGGTAGCAAGAAGATACCAAAAGAATAAATTGAGAGAATTACAATTTATTATTCGCGGGCATCCGCCGTCATCTCCGTTCAATTGAAAATTTGAAGACTTTATTGTTTGGGGTGTTTTTGAGTGATGATATTAATTAGGTTTCTCAACCTAATTAAAGGTAAAATTGTATTATCTAAATTTATTGTGTAACCTCAAGTTTTAGGACATAAAACTTGAGATGATTATTGTAAGCCCATTATTAGTGATATAGTGGAGATTCGGAGTTTGACCCGTGATTTTTACCTCTTAATTTTAGAGGGTTTTCCACGTAAATTTGGTGTCTTGCTTGTAGATGGTTATTTGTTATTTTTGTTCTCATAATTGGTTTTGTCGATTTCATATTTAATTGCACAAAGACAGAAAAGTAATTCCTGGGATATAGATTATTTTTGGCGTATTTTTCCCAACAGTGGTATCAAAGCTTGATTATTTTTGTGGTTTTCTTGTGCGAATTAAATGGAGCTAGGATTGGATAGGAGGTTTCATGATTAATCTCAAGGCTACAAATTATGCAATTTGGAAGCCAAGAATGGATCATTTGCTTTACTGCAAGGATTTGTACGAGCCACTTGAGAATGATGGAGTTAAGCCACAAACAAGAGTGACGCGCAGTGGAACAAGATGAACAGGAAGACTATTGGTCTAATCAGATCGTGGATTGATCAAAGTGTGTTTCATCATGTTGCCACGGAAACTAAAGCCTATGATCTCTGGCAAAAATTGGAGTCCATATATGAAAGGAAGACGGCGCAAAATAAAGTTTTTTTGATTAGGAAATTTGTGAATTCTAAATTCAAGGATGGAAACTCCGTTGCAGAACACTTGAGTGATTTTCAGAGTTTGATAAATCAGTTGAGTACGATGAAGATGGTCATTGACGATGAGATGCATACTTTGTTGTTGTTGAGCTCTTTGCCTGATAGATGAGAGACTCTGGTTGTATCACTGAGTAATTTCGCTCCCAATGGTACGCTGACTATGGATACAGTCAAAGATAGTTTGTTCAAGGAGGAACAGAAGCGAAGACTGTGACACCCCCAAAATTAGGTATACATCACCCATCTTGGGTTGTCAGATACATAGTACAAAATACAAATATAACTTACTAATACAACTGTCGTGTACAATACGACAAAACATAAACTGTGAGTTTGAATACAAATATTATCTTCTAGAGAGTATTCATACTCAAAAGGAGTCCTTATTACATTTATTAACACGCTATTACTAGAATAGTGAGGACTACTAACTAATACTAGCATTCGAACCATCACTCCGTTCCCCGACTTGCCCCAGCTACGTTCTCATTTCCTGAAGAGAACAGTGAAAGAAAGGGTGAGCTCAACTAGCCCAGTAAGAAATATTATGACTAAGATAATGCAGAATAAATTATCATTAGCCTTCAACAATGTTAAACTGATAAAATATAATAGACATCAAGTTTAACTGCAGCGGAACAAGCAATCCATTAAAAGAGTCAAGTAGAAAATAAACTCTACTATCTTTTATGATTTAAAAGGTTGTTCAACACTGTTGATCGCTGGGACTCAGCTTAATAAAATAATCCACATCATCGAATCACCCCTGCACTACGGCCAAGGATATTCGTATATTCATTAATGGTCATGATCATGCCAACAACTGTCCATCAATGCACTACGGGCCAATGAGGACTTTTACCACATCATTTGTAACATTACGGTCATGATTATACCGAATAATCCCTGGTCATAATCATACCAAGTCCATCTATGCACTACAGGCCACAGATGACTTTCAACATTTTATAAACATGAGGATGATGACAATGATATAAGAATTCAATAAAACAAGTTCAAGAATTAATTTATCCAAGAATTAACAACGTCCAAATTGTCAACATGATACTGCTTTGTGGAGTAAAATTCAAGAATGCTTAGAAGAATATTTTCATGAAAAGATACTGGATGAAACGCAATTATCAAGGATATTCCACAAATTTCATGGAGTATAGAAGTCAAAACTTAACCAACTGAGTATAATAAAGAATGGAATAACAAAAGAAATCACCATGCATGCGATAGACCGCACAGACAGGTTATTCCAACAGAATAATAAATAATGGAACCAGGTCCGGCGTAAAGCACAGACAGGATATTCGACAGAATATAAATAATGGAAAAGGTCCGGCGTAAACGCACAGACAGATATTCCGACAGAATAATAAAATAATGGAACCAGGTCCGGCGTAAACGCACAGACAGGATATTCCGACAGAATAATAAATAATGGAACCAGGTCCGGTGTAAAACCACAGACAGGATGTTCCGACAGAATATAACAAGACGGAACCAGGTCCGGTGTAAAACACACAGACAGGATGTTCCAACAGAATAATAATAAAACGAACCAGGTCCGGTGTAAAACACACAGACAGGATGTTCCAACAGAATAATAGAAGAATGTCACCAAGTATAGGGTAGACCGCGTATACAGGTTATTCCAACAGAATAATAAGAAATGGAATAACAAAATTCTCTTCATGAATAAGAAAGAATAACACCCCTTACCGTTTTAAAGAAGAGCTGAAGTAAGGAAGTAGTTAAGTAGCAGAATACTCTTCTTCTCTCTCTCTATAGTTTCTCTCTATAGTTTCTCTCTCTAGAGTTCAGTGAATTCGTAAGAAATAATGAAGGAATGAGCTGCTATTTATAGAAAAATAGAATGCATAGTAACTAATCCATGAACGGTCCAGATTGATTACTTTAATCTGACGGTCCATATTTAAAGAAAAATCTTTTAAATAAAATATAATATATTCTATTTATAGAATAACTTTAATAAAGTATTCTGTTTTATATAAAAAAATGTTTCTGTTTTATTACGTTAATAATACGAATAAAACAAAACGTCATTATCGCTAAATAATTCATATTATTAACTGACAATAATTGAATCAAACTGAGTGACTTCTCACATAAGCATTAATAATTAATACCGTGTGCTACTATGCAACCACACGTATTACTGTACTTTTACTACCGAGTAGTTCAACAGTAACAATGGTAAAACTTCCGCCGTATTTTTAATAAAATATTTTTGTCGTTTTCTCAATCCGACAATAATTCCGTTGTGGGGTCCACCAATGATTGTGTCGTTGTACGAATATTTCCTGTTAAAACGAATATTTCCCGACCAATCGAATATTATATAACAACTTGCGTACTTTGCAAAATTTATAAATATTACCCACAACTATAACATTATATCAAATTAACTCCATAATATTTAAAATGATATTTATAGAAAATTTATCTTTATTTATAAAAGTTGGGGGTCTTACAACCTCCCCTTCTTATGAAATTTCGCCCTCGAAATTAGGGTACGTACCTGGTATGTCGAAGAGGTAAGGATACCTTGATTTCATTTCAGATTCTAACTCCCAAGTCATTTCCTCAACATCGTGGTTTCTCCACAAAACTTTGACTTGAGGTATAACCTTGGAGCGTAGAATATGTTCCTTCTTATCCAAGATTTGAACAGGAACTTCTTCATACGTCAAATCCTCCGCTATTTCGTCCGGTTCTAACTCAATAATGTGGTTCGGGTCTTCCACATATTTGCGTAACATGGATATGTGAAAAACGTTATGAACACGAGACATACTTGGCGGTAAAGCGAGTCTATAAGCCACAGAGTTCCTACTCGATCGAGGATTAAAAATGGACCGATGAATCGAGGATTGAGCTTTCCTCTCTTTCCAAATCTCGTAACTCCTTTCCATGGAGCAACACGTAAGAACACATGATCTCCTACATCAAATTCCACGTCCTTTCGATGAAGATCAGCATAACTCTTTTGTCGATCTTGTGAGGTTTTTATACGTTGTCGGATCGTTTGAATCTTTTCTGTAGTCATACGTACCAACTTCGGTCCCAACAACGTTGCTTCACCCACCTCATCCCAGCATACTGGAGAACGACATTTTCTTCCATACAATGCTTCGAATGGAGCCATGCCAATACTTGCTTGATAACTGTTGTTGTAGGAAAACTCCACCAATGGTAAGAACTTGTCCCAACTTCCCTTGAAGTCAAAGACACAGAGTCTTAATAGATCTTCAAGAGTTTGAATAGTCCTCTCTGATTGTCCGTCCGTCTGAGGATGATATGCTGAACTAAATCGTAAATCGTGCCCATAGCTTTTGTAAACTAACCCAAAATCGTGAAGTGAATCTTGGGTCTCGATCAGAAACTATGGATACTGGCATACCATGCAGTCTTACAATCTCGTTTATGTACATACGAGCAAGACGTTCAAGTGTATAAGTTTCTCGTATCGGTAAGAAATGAGCAGACTTGGTCAATCTATCAACAATGACCCAAATCGCATCTATACCTTGAGAAACCTTAGGAAGACCGGTAACGAAATCCATGGTAATGTGCTCCACTTCCATTCTGGAATTTCAAGTGGTTGCAATGGACCTTTTGGTACTTGATGCTCCGCTTTGACTCGTTGACAAGTTAGACACCTTGAGATAAACAGCGCTATCTCTCTCTTCATATTGCTCCACCAAAATGTATGACGAAGATCATGATACATTTTTGGTACTTCCAGGATGGATTGCAAACGGGTGTGTTGTGCGCCTCCATCATGATTTCATACTTTAAATCAGGGTTGTTAGGAACACAAAGTCTGGAGTTGACTCGAAGTATTCCTTCTTCATCGATTCTTGCTTCCGGCATAGCACCTTCTTGCACTTTCTTCCTCATATGCATCAGCTCAGGTCTGTAGCTTGAGCAGCTTTAACTTTATCGATTAAAGTCGGTTCTACTCGTATATTCGCCATCATCACATGGGTCCCTGGAGTCTTTAACTCTATCTCCATCCTTTGCAAATCACACAAAATGGGCCTTTGTGTTGACAATATCGCACTCGTACTTGCATATGATCTTCTACTCAATGCGTCAGCTACCACGTTCGCTTTTCCAGGATGGTATTGAATGGTATGATCATAATCTTTCAACAGTTCAAGCCAACGTCGTTGTCGCATGTTGAGTTCCTTTTGAGTGAAGAAATATTTAAGGTTTATGATCCGTAAAGATCTCCACTTTCCCCATACAAGTAATGCCTCCAAATTTTAAGTGCAAAGACAACAGCTGCCAACTCTAGATCATGAGTAGGATAATTCCTCTCATAATCCTTGAGTTGTCTTGATGCATAGGCTATGACTTTTCCATGTTGCATGAGAACGCATCCCAACCCTTTGCTCGAAGCATCACTGTAGATGACAAATCCCTCCGAGCCAGATGGTATTGTGAAACAGGTGCTGAAATGAGTTCCTCTTGAGTTCTTGAAAAACTCTTCTCACATTCTTCGCTCCATCGAAATTTGTATCTTTCCTGAGTCAGCTGAGTTAATGGAGTAGCGATTCCGAGAAAAAT